>JASEVX010000004.1:11014195-11179195 GCA_031761405.1 Serripes groenlandicus
TTTATTAGTTTTCATGATCAATTGGGAATAATTTGTCTCTCATACATGTATATATATATATACGGTATGTAGAATTTTTCAGTATTTTTGTCCGTATGTTTCTTCAAAGTCATCTGCTGAAGCATTATTGTATACATGTGGGAAATGCCACTGTCGAATTATGGACAATTCTTTCTCATCCAGTTCACCTGAGTGCCCATCTTTTATCTGATGACCATTATAAATAAAACACCTGGGACGGTGAAATGTCCCTATTGACATTTTTTCAATTTGGATCATTTTATTCTCTCCCTACACAATTATAAACCTTTCCTTCGTATATACGCTTTCTGACGCCCGAGATTGCAGCTGATGGCTTTTTGAAAAACATGGCGACGTAAGAAGAAAATGCTCAAAACGAGCAATTTCTCCTTTTGTCACCATGTTTTCAACTCTATTCAATTATTGTACTTTCATTTAAAGGGAGTTTCCAATTTTTTTTGGTATGTTTTCAAAGTCGGCTGCTGCAGATTTGTTGTATGTCGGAAATTGTTAAATACACCAATCCTAGTTTCCTACTACTTAAACCTTTCCAACACTTACAGTAACTCTTGACACATTTGCATCAGACTGCTGTAAATGTATTAACATTTTGGCAAAAGGAGAAATTGCTCATGATGAAAACTTTTGAAAACATTGTAGCCAAAGGTGAGCAATTTCTCCTTTGGCAACAATGTTTTTCAACTTTATTTAACAATTAAGCTTTATAATGATAGATCTTTTATGGAGATTTTTTAGGCTTTTGTCACTAAGATTTCAAAGTCGTCTGCTGTAGTTTTGTTGTATGTGGGAAAGGGATTAATGATACATCAATACATTTAGCCATCATGAATAGGCTAGTATCTGATAAAATGACATATATATCTGTTGCTTTTGTGAATATTGAAAAACAATGAGATATTGCTTATAATGTTTATATAATAATGATAAAGTTCTCATTTTCCACCAATGTTTCCAACTCTGTCTCAAACTGAAATTCAAATATTTAGTTAGTGTAAAAATTTCTTCTTTAATTGTTTTCAAAAAAGAAATCTAAAAATACCATACCAGGTAATTTAAACAGTTTATCTAAATTCTATAAGTCTGTATTAGGTAACACTGTAATCTCTACATTTTACTAAAGCTGTCCAATTATTATCAGTGTCGATGATTGGTATATAAATTGATACACCATTGACAGAATAAACAGATTGTTTGAACTGGTGAAAATTTTACATTAATCTTATATAAGTACCCACAGAGTGGACTAGTCACATATCAATGTTTTCAAAATATTTACACTCAAGTCAATTGACTATTTGGGAATTACTGTGCAATCAGAATTTCAATAATTTCACTTAGTCTTTTCAATTATAGAAAATATGACTTTCTAGGAATAGATGTGCCATGCATTTCAATACATGATACTGTAAAAGCCTTCTTTAGTTTTCAGTATACAAGAGTGTCAGCGAGTGAGCTGCTCCCCGGGCAATACAGATTTGTGTCCCGTGGATGTGAATGGCTTAATTGTGTGTCCGCCTCGGGAGTGGTATGGCAGCCCGAGATCCCTGAACTGACCATACCAAAGAATATAACGCTGGTTTGATTTGTTTGTTTGTTTGGAGTTTAACGCCGCTTTCAACAGCTTTGGTCATATCACGGCGGTCAGTGCACCTACCCATGTTTTCCTGGCTTTGCCACACCAGTACTTACACAACATTCTTTCGAAGCCACTGACTACTTTCTCACATAGATCAGAGGTGAGAGGCAATGGGAAAACATCGCCCGAAAGAATGTCGCCGCAACCGGGTATCGAACCCGTGACCTCCAGATCACGAGTCAGATACGCTAACGCTGGTTTGAGCAATTTCTCCTTTCGTAGCAATGTTTCCAATTAACCCTTTCCCTCATATAGACGCTTTCTGATGCCTCTGCAGCAGACGGCTTTTTGAAAACATAGTGACAAAAGAAGAAATTGCACAAGACGTGCAATTTCTCCTTTTGCCACAATGTTTTCCACTTTTTGTCTTGGTTATCCATTCAACTATGGAGATTTTCTATGCTTTGACAAAATACGTTTAAAGTCGTCTGCTGCAGAATTGTCGTATGAGGGAAAGGGTTAAGAGCCGTCTGATGCAGAAGCGTCAAAAAGAATTTATATGAGGGAAAGGGTTAATAATGGCTTTCCTTCTCCCGGTCCTCCGTGCTCAGAGTTGCGTGGATAGCATTAGGACTGATGCATAGGTGTCAAAATAAAGCATAAATATAAATGTATATATGATGATGTTACCTTAACCCTTTCCCTCATATAGACGCTTTCTGACGCCTCTGCAGCAGACGGCTATTTGAAAACATAGTGACAATAGAAGAAATTGCACAAAACGTGCAATTTCTCCTTTTGCCACATTATGTTTTCCACTTTTAGTCATAGCTAGGTTATCCATTCAATTATGGAGATTTTCTACTTTTTTACAAAATATGTTCAAATATGTGCTGCAGAATTGTCGTATGAGGGAAAAGGTTAAGTTCTGCAGCATTTTGACCCATCTGCAGCAGAAACGTTTTGAAAACTTTGTGGCAAAGGGAGACATTGCTCATGACGACCAATGTCTCCCATTGCCATGATTTTTTCAATTGGAGATTCAAATATCATTTTGATCTGTATTGCATGGTTCTGTATATATATTTAAACTCAATTGTTTTCAAAGCAGTCTGTTGCAGATTTGTTCTATGTGGGAAATGGTTAACTTTTATCTGAATGTCACAGTTACATTTTCAAATGTAAACAATTATCAGTTCAACACTATTTAAAACTAAATTTTTTCATAATAAAGCATAATCTTTTTACACATACACTAAGGTCATTGATAATTCAAACATGTTTTTATAATAAATTACAGAATTATTAGCATTAAAATAGCCCTTAACTCAACCCACACTATTGTAGACCTTTAATTGTCAGTTGTTAACCCTTTCCCTGATACATTATGTGATAAAAGGAGAAATTGCTCATACAAGCAATTTCTCCTTTTGCAATTAAATATTTTCAGCCACAGATATAAGCATTAATAAATATTACCACCTTGGAGATCAAGTCCCAGTCTATAATATAACAAGTTAACCCTTTCCCTCATACGACAATTCTGCAGCAGACGACTTTGAACGTATTTTGTCAAAACATAGAAAATCTCTATAATTGAATGGATAACGTTACTATGACAAAAAGTAGAAAACATTGTGGCAAAAGGAGAAATTGCATGTTTTGTGCAATTTCTTCTTTTGTCACTATGTTTTCAAAAAGCTGTCTGCTGCAGAGGCGTCAGAAAGCGTCTATATGAGGGAAAGGGTTAATGGAGTATTGCAACTGGACGAGGAAAGCCCATATATTGTGTAAAGTATGTGTGCATCTTGGATACATCATCTTGTTAGGGAGATTAAAATCCATTCAAGCATGTGGAAGATACGTTACCCGGACACCAATTTGTGGTCTGACAATGTTTGAGTCCAAACTGTGACCTTGACCTTTTGAATAGGTGGCTTAAGTAATGTGCATGACACATTATCTGATGATGGAGAATATAGTTGTGTGAAGTAATATCAAAATCCATTTAAGCACGTGGTATAATTGTGTGAAGAAGATGTGTCAAAATCCATTAAAGCATTTGGAAGATACAGCCCGGACAATGTTTGAGGTCGAACTGTCTCCTTGACCTTGGAAATAGGTGGCTTACTATAGTGATGTGCATGACACTGTGATCATCGTGTTAGGGAGAAAAATTGTGTGAAGCAAATAAATATCATTCATTCATGCATGTGAGCCATAATATGGTGTCCGGGATTTTGTGTTACATCACAGAGTCATTATTTATTCTCCTTTATTTGAAGAACTATGTGTTTTATAGTTTAACAGCATGTCACAAACTGTTAGAAACTACTAAATCTATAAAATAATATGCTATTGATTTCTGAAAGAACTGATAAACTCCTTTAATTAATACTTTTCTTGAGCATTTTCGCCGTGTCCTTCCCGACAAAGGCATGGGAGGACTTTTTGAAAACCAAAACAAACTGTTTTTCTTTATATTTAAAGTTTGGAAACTAATATGTGTGAAATAATAATTTAACAAATTACTTGTAAATATAACTTTAAGATTTAATAGAGCGACGTAAATATGATTTTGATTTGAATATAAAATCCTAGACATTGGCGTAACGAATGTGTCCACCAAGTTACATCACCTCTAAATAGCATCAAAACTCGAAACCTGGACCGATAACCATATTTTCATTGCATTCAAATCACGTGATCACTTACATTCTTTGTTAATGTCGTAAACATGTTGTTCTGGGACAGATATCTTTTATTTGACAGGGAGTCAAAATATGTTTATCAAAATGGTGTCTTTTTTTGTTACGCCCTATTATTTTGTTATAATTAATAAATGCTTCGTCGATCACCTAGGAGGAAACTAAATTTTGGCTGTTCTATTTACGACATTAAACATCGCAACAATTTACGACAGTTAGAGACGTTTTACGACAAGAGTGTTTTAAAATGGCGGCTCGAAAATGACAGTCAGACTTCTGAAATTTTGTTACGCCGCTACCAAGCCAATTGCGATCATCAATGGTTGCTTATAATGTATCGCAATGCGTAGTAACTTCCTATTTCGTTATTTAAATTGTCCAGAGATGTTTGCGAACCTATTTAATTCACTACGAAGAACTTGTTATTATTTTTTACTGGGGAAAAAAAATCGCGAATTTTGTCTCTTTTGCCTTGTAACGTTGACTGTCCTGGAAAGCATATTCTACCTCCATAAGCACTTTGCTTACGTAATAAATACATATTTGCATGATTAGTATATTTTAATTTAACTGGAGAATTATTTATACTGAAAATGTTTATGCTATTATATGATTTGTTTATTTTTTTCTAAGGTGTCCTGTTACACACTTATATGAAGTGCACAATTAGTGTCCAGTTACATCATTTTGTGTCCTGTTACACAACAGTTTGTGTCCTGTTACACCATTCTTTGTCTAGTTGTATACTATTAATTATTTCACTAAATAAACCATTTATTTATTGAAATAATTCCAAATAAAGATGGTGAAAATGTAAATTAGATCTAAACAAATTCAACTAGGCAAAATCTTCATAAAATTGATTTATTTCATGGTGTCCTGTGTTACTAACAATACAATTGAATAAGTGTCCAGTTACATCATTTTGTGTCCTGTTACACACCAGTTTGTGTCCTGTTACACACCAGTTTGTGTCCTGTTACATCATGTTGTGTCCTGTTACACCATTCTTTATCTAGTTGTATACTATTAATTATTTCACTAAATAAACCATTTATTTATTGAAATAATTCCAAATAAAGATGGTGAAAATGTAAATTAGATCTAAACAAATTTAACTAGGCATAATCTTCATAAAATTGATTTATTATATGGTGTCCTGTGTTACTAACAATACAATTTAAAACCCACATTTCTCTTTATTTAAAGATAAAATCTATTTTGTCATTTAGAATTTAACAGCTTTAGATATTGTTCTAAACATATATATAGCATTTAATTTGACAAAAGTCAAATATTACAAAAGAGGACACCACAGTGTTTGTGATGTAACTCAAAATCCGGACACCATATTATGGCTCATGTGGAAGAAACAGCCCTGACATGGAATTGGAGACGGACAATACATGTTTGAGCCCAAATTGTGTCCTTGACCTTGTGAGTAGGTGGCTTTGTGATGTGCATGACACATCATCTTTTTGGGGAGAATAATTGTGTTAAGTGGTATCCAAATCCATTCAAGAAAGTGAAGATACAGCCCAGACACAAAATTGCGGACGGACAATGTTTAAGCCCAAACAGTGAAACTGTGACCTTGACCTTGGAAAATGGTGGCTGGGGGATGAGCATGACACATCCTCTTATTATGGAGAATAATTCAACCCAGACAAAAAAATACGGACATATTGACAGACTGACCGACACAAGCAGGCCTACTGTATAGATCCCAAAAATCGGTAGCAGATGAATTTGAAAAAAATGTATGCATATTTTTCCTAGCAACATGTCTACCACGTTTCACATTTCATTTGAAAATTATGAATGTTTTTTTAGTTATGAACTCTATGAATTTAAATATTTATATATAATTATTGAATAGCCTGAGCTATTTCTTGTTTTGCCACAATATTTGTCTTCTGCATGTAATGCATCAAAATGTATCTGTAAGAAGGAAAAGAATAAAAAGCATCAAAATTTAGAGGGGAAAAAATGGCAAAGTGACATTAGGTGATTTAACAAGCCGGGCCTCATTCTTTGTAGGAGAATAATCATTGCTTAATATCTATTCTTGTTTCCTATACTAACTGTCAGTTTCAAACAGTTTTATTTCCTTGGTCAAGATTTTCTAGAGGGAGCCTCGGCCCCTGGTCTTTTCAAGTTAACATTCCGCACATGTAGAAAAAATTGGACTGCATGATAAATTGCAGCAGATGACTTTTGAAAACATTGTGGCCAAAGGTGAAATTGCTCAGCCTCATGATGAGCAATTTCTGCTTTAACCACAATGTTTTCAACTTTATTTAATAGTTTGTCACTAGTATGTTTTCAAAGTTGACTGCTGCAGATTTGTTGTATGTGGGAAAGAGTTAATAGGCTTTAGTAACACATTTCAACATGCACATGTATGACTTTTGAAGAAATTATGACAATTTAAAGAGAAATTTGTCATATTCAACGAGATATTTCTCCTTTGCCACAATGTTTTCAACTTTAAATTATCCAGGTAAGACATATATGCATTCACAGTATTTTACTTAAGAGATATTTTGTCATTTTTTGTATGTAGGCAAGGGTTTACTAAACATCAGTAAATTAACCTATATATGTATAAAACGAGACAACAAGGTTCCTGTAAAATTAAGCTGTAATTTTATTTCAATCGCTTTACTCTTAAATCCCTTTGATCCTTTGTAAGATTTAAGTGCATGCCCTTTAACCCTTTACCTATTATGATATTTTTAGGATTTTCTGCTTTAACTCTTTCCCTCATATAGAGGCTTTCTGAGTCAGACTCTCTGCAGTAGACAGCTTTTTGAAAACATAGTGACAAAAGAAGAAACTGCTCAAAACGAGCAATTTCTCAATTTGCCACAAATTGTTTTCCACTTTTAGTCATATGTTATCCATTCAATTATTGAGATTTTCCATTTGTTTACAAAATATGTTTAAAGTCGTCTGCTGCAGAATTGTAATTGTCATATGAGATAAACTGTAAGTAACATTGAGGAGAAGTTCAAAGAGACTGAAAATTGGAGGTATCATTTTAATTGTTAGTGAGTTGAAAGGAGAAAGTTCTTGTTTTGAGCACCTCCTTTTCTTACAATATTTACAAAAAAAATCAAATAAATGAGTGTCAAATAACCTCAGATGTCATCTACATGTATATTAAGGTTAAGAATTAACAGCCTTGCAGCAAAATAACAATTCAAAAAGGGAACACATTGTGCTGAAGGAAAAGTAAATTTTTTCTATGGCTATGCTGACAAATTGTTACACATAAATTGTAAAAAGTTCCCTGTTTATTTGAACTGTACTTTAAAACAAAATCTGATATTTTCCATTTGAAAACAATAACAGATATATTTAACATGGATGTTAATGGATTTAAAAGCGAATTAGGGCTCAATTCATTGTACTCATGCATATTCCTGACTCTTTTAAGAAAACTGATTGAGTCGTCAAGCAAAAATCAGGCATTTTTCTGAGCATTTTTGAGATTAGGAATTTGGTCCATAATTTGGAACAAGAGTTGTCGGAGGACAATATAGCTCGCCTATTAGGGCCATCGTATATCAGGGCCTACTTCAGAACAGTTAAAGTATTAGGTAAAGTCGCACAGTATCACCTATTGCAAGATAATACACCTTTTCAATACTTTTGACAAAAATTCTAAGTTCAACTAGAATGGAGTGCTCCCCGGAGCACGTGTGTCACCTGCCGGCGCCTTGTCAGAAAATTTTAATTTTTGATAGAAAAGGGGCAATAACTCTGATATAAAAAATATATGGATTATCCCCCTTTTGTGAACCCATCACAAAAATTTATATAAACATTTGTGAGAAGTTTCAATCCAATCCTTTGAGCAGAAAAAAAGTAATTTGAATATTTGACAGAAAAGGGGCAATAACTCTGATATAAAAATATTTGGATTATCCCCCTTTTGTGAACCCATCATACACATTGATATAAACATTTGTCAGAAGTTTCAATCCAATCCTTTGAGTAGATTAAATTTTTGACAGAAAAGGGCCAATAACTCTGATATAAAAATATTTGGATTATCCCCCTTTTTGTGAACCCATCATACACATTGATATAAACATTTGTCAGAAGTTTCAATCCAATCCTTTGAGTAGAAAAAAAGTAATTTGAAAATTTAAATTTTTGACAGAAAAGGGGCAAAAACTCTGATATAAAATTATTTGGATTATCGCCCTTTTGTGAACCAATCACACACATTGATAAAAACATTTGTCAGAAGTTTCAATCTAATCCTTTGAGTAGAACAAAAGTTATTTGAAAACGTGACGAAAAAAGTGTGACGGACAGACAGACAGACAGACGCCGGATAAAAAAAAAATAGACAGACGTCGAATAAAAAAAAAAGTAACATTTGTCAGAAGTTTCAATCCAATCCTTCAGGTAGAAAAAAAGTTATTTGAAAATTTAATTTTTTGACAGAAAAGGGGCAATAACTCTGATTTAAAATTATTTGGATTATCCCCCTTTTGTGAACCAATCACACACATTGATATAAACATTTGTCAGAAGTTTCAATCTAATCCTTTGAGTAGAAAAAAAGTTATTTGAAAACGTGACAAAAAAGTTAGATTTTTTGACAGAAAAGGGGCAATAACTCTGATATAACTTGACCTTGACCCAGGGTCAGGACGGGTGTAGTGGGGTGCGTAGATGGACCAATAGTTCCTAAATGTATAAACTAAATATGAAAGCAATCAATGTCATAATAGTGAATGCAGAGTGATATGTTAAACGTTAAACGCAAACCTTAAACCTTGTAACTGAACCAAGTAGAAATGACCTTGACCTTGACCCAGGTGCAGGACGGGTGTAGTGGTGTGCGCAGATTGATGACCAATAGTTCCTAAATGTATAAACTAAATATGAAAGCAATCAATGTCATAATAGTGACTGCAGATTGATATGTTAAACGTTAAACGCAAACCTTAAACCTTGTAACTGAACCAAGTAGAAATGACCTTGACCTTGACCCAGGGTCAGAACGGGTGTAGTGGTGTGCGTAGATGGATGACCAATAGTTCCTAAATGTATAAACTAAATATGAAAGCAATCAATGTCATAATAGTGAATGCAGAGTGATATGTTAAACGTTAAACGCAAACCTTAAACCTTGTAACTGAACCAAGTAGAACCAAGTAGAAATGATCTTGACCTTCACCCAGGGTCAGGACGGGTGTAGTGGTGTGCGTAGATGGATGACAAATGGTTCCTAAAGGTATAAACCCTTAAAACCCAGATGAAAACCTTAAACACAAACCTTAAACCTAGGTGTCTACGCCACCGCCGACGGTGCCGACGGTGCCGACGGTGCCGACGCCGGGGGTAACACATAAGCTCTCCTGTACTTCGTACTGGCGAGCTAAAAATTAATTGCTTTTGTGTTTTATTTGGGAATAAAAATCCCAGGGATGACATGGCGAAATTGGGAATTCTGCATGATTTTTAAAGACTTTTGCCATAATTGGAACAGGTCAGAATATCTGAACCGTGAGATGCAAAGATAAAGGCCTGAAAATTGGCCTTTGGAGGTCTTCAAATGAATGTCTATAATACAACCAAATTTGGAGGTATTAAATTAATGTATATTACAAACAAATTTGGAGGTATTAAAATTAATGTCAATAAATTACAAACAAATTACATATTTGTATGTATAGATCATGTTTCTGACGTTACAACCATTCTCCAAAGTCTTCCAGCATGCTTTCAACACTAAATGGAACAGTGAAGATTCTGATCATCCCCTCATGCCTGAACATAAAGGAAGGATTGTCACAAAGTACTATCTTGTTAAACTTCTTTGGTATGATATGACCAGAGATTGAACCCTGGTCCCGCGCTCCAAAGACAGGCAATCTAACCACTACACCAAAATGGCATCAGGTCATAAAAAGCAATTTATACCTTCCCCATATTATTCAAACCTTTCCCATTTGCAGACACATGATCTGTGAGCAATCTCTCCTTTTTACCTTTCTATTCAATGATTATACTTGCATTTATAGAAATTTAATTTATACCTGCAATCATTTAGTCAAAGTTACAACATGTCTGCTGCAGATTTATTGTATGTGGGTAACAGGCTGGTGTGTAATAGTTTAACGCTTTCCCTCATACGACAATTCTGCAGCAGAAGACTTTGAACATATTTTGTCAAAAAATAGAAAATCTCTATAAATGAATGGATAACCTATGACTTAAAGTGGAAAACATTGTGGCAAAAGGAGAAATTGCTTGTTTTGAACAATTTCTACTTTTGTCACTATGTTTTCAAAAACATGTCTGCTGCAGAGGCTTCAGAAAGCGTCTATATGAGGAAAAGGGTTAATAAAAACAAATACAAAAAGACAAAGTTTATTACTGAAGCAGTGTACCAGCTTGGTGTTGTAGTGGTAGAGTGTCTGTCTCGGTGCAAGAGGATCTAAGGTTCGACCCCCGTCTAGGTCATACCCAAGACTTTAAAAATGGCTGTAAATTGGTGGCTTATAAATCCTTATAACTGTGACTGTTAAATACAGATGTCAGTTAACACCTTTGCAGCTGATGACTTTTGGAAACATTATTGGAAAAGGAGAGATAATGGTCAAATCAACAATTTCTCCTTTTGACCAAAGTCTTCAACTCTGTATTATAAAAATAATTTCCAGTTTTTATGTTGTCATATTTTTTTCTACGCACATCTATATTTAAAGTGGACAACTATCATATTTCTCTTTAGGGAAATAAACAATAGTCTACCCTTTCCATGTCATACAACAAAGCTGAAGAAGATAACTCTGAAAAAATCTAGGCAAAAATGGGGAATATTTTTTTTTTTTAATAGAGATGAAAGCATTGTGAGCAATTTCTTCTTTTGTCACAATGTTTTAAAAATTTGTCTGCAGAGGCGTCAGAAATTGTATGTACTGTACCAGTGTGTGTATACCACGTGACTTTGACGTCACAAATGCTACGGCGCACCGAAATATTTTACTTCGGTTTAGAAGTAAAAACAAAGGAAACTTTTTTGTTTCTTCATCATTTTTAATGAAACATGGCGCAGTCTACGCCGCTTACAGAGCCCTATCTCCGTTTTTTCAACGGAGTTTGATAAGTTGTTTAGTTTCTCCAAACACTTCGATGAACCTTTTCACAAAGTTTATCAATATCGCCGACAGCCGGAGCATTACCCAAACTGGATTTTGAGAACAGGTTCGTCGAAGTGTTTGAAAAAACTAGACCACCAATCAAACTCCTGTAAACATCCGGAGATAGGTCATTGTAAGCGGCGTAGACTGTGCGATGATTCATTTAAAAGAGTGAAGAAATAAAAAAGTTACCATTGTTTTTCATTCTTATCAAGAGCAATTTTTGCTGTCTGACCATGCAAATATGACGTCAAAAGTCACATGGTATACACACACTGTGTATGTGGAAAAATAAATTATTGGAATTAATTGACAGTTGAAATCATTTACTGTGGGTAGAGTAGAAGTTGCTCCTTGTGCAATAATGTTTCCAAAAGTCGTCTGCTGCAGATGACTCTCAGAAAGTGTCTGTATGTGGGACAGGGTCAATGTTTCATTTCAAGTAGGTAGTTAACCCTTTCCCTCATATAGACGCTTTCTGACGCCTCTGCAGCAGACGGCTTTTTGAAAACATAGTGACAAAAGAAGAATTTGCACAAAACGTGCAATTTCTCCTTTTGCCACAATGTTTTCCACTTTTTGTCATAGGTTATCCATTCAATTATGGAGATTATCTATGTTTTGACAAAATACGTTCAAAGTCGTCTGCTGCAGAATTGTCGTATGAGGGAAAGGGATAAAACAATGTCATATATATATATATATATATATCGGTACAATGCCTTGGTCAATTTCACTGGACAGGTCATTATCACAAATGATGGGACCCTAATGACAGGATGAATCATTTCCTGGTTGTAGTCTACACACCTGTAATTGTAATTACACACCTGTGTACAGGTGTTGCGTAAACGATAAACCACATGGGAATACATACCTTGACATATCACGGGGCATATCTGCGACGATAACGAAATAAATAATATTAGCACATTTAATATAACCGTCCTAGATAACCCTTTGTTTATTGTAGACACTGACTTTGTAGTTTCTTGCCGAAGTTTCACTTTTAAAATCATAACTATTTCACTTGTCCCCGCAAGGCGACACTCTCATTGCACGTAATCCTCTAAGTTTTATGTTTTACGCGGAATTTGTTATTCACACATTGTTTAAATCCACATACTTTCACAAAGTTTGGTGTTTCTTTATTTATGTGATCTTCATGTTTACAAAGACGGCCATTTTGACGGTGACATTTTTCGGATGCTGTCCCTTTTTTTATAATTTGCTGAAAATTGACCGGAGAACAGGTGCTAATCCAAAACTTGTGTAAACACAGCGATTTAATCGATCGATCCGTTAATCCAATTAAGCCGCGTAATTAAAAACACAGACAGATCGAAAAATTATCCTGAAATTGTAGCAACTATGGTGTGTGACAACAGGTATTCCCTAACACTTTTTTTTACGTACATTGTGTTCCCATGTTCAAAATAATAGACGTCACGTGATTGTGTATTGACACTTCATTGGTCAATTGACATGAGCCATAAATAGGTGCGTCACAGGTAAGCCTAAAGGGGAAACAATCAGTGCCTACCTGGGAATTCCGAAGGGATGACAAAAACGATTACATTGTATTATCATTTTGTAGGTAATAGAAAATTAGTCAAGAACTTGTCAACTTGTCACATAATCTGGTGTAGATATAATTACATTAATATGTCGAACTTCTTTGATCTTATCGAAGATATTGTAAATCAATCGATACAAGTATAGATAGCTGGAACCCTATTATATAATTCATTATGTGTAGACTTTTTTAATTGTATTATATTGCCTCGAAGTTTTATGCACAACTGTATAATATAGGCTAATGAAGGAAAGCATTTTTTTTTTTTTTTTTGTTTTTTGTAATTCAACCTTTAACTTCATTTAGACGTTTTGTTTTTTCATTTTTTTCATTGGGGTTTTACGCCGCTTTCAACATTATTTCAGCTATATCACGGCGACAGTTCACTTAATCATGATCCCTGGGTAAACAAACCAGTACTAGGCTAGAAAATGTGCCTTGGCCAAGGGCACTCCACCATGACCGTATTGCCGCGACTGGGGATCGAACCCGGGACACTCTGTCCCAAATCCCCGACTCTAATCACTAGGCCACAGCGGATTCCTCATTTAAACGTATTTTGACGCATCTGCACACGACTATTGTCCTCAAAGCCATTATCAATTACTTTTATTCTTTCTCGTGCAACCCCTGGAGAAATATTCAACTTAATTGTTGATTGCTACCCGTATAACTAAAAAAAGATGTCGTTGTATCATTGTAATTCTTTTTCCCACTGACTTAATTTCAACCAAAATTAAAAGGGCATTTACTTTGACTATGAACCGACGTTAACTCCATAGGCACTCGGTGGACTACCCCTCTCTTATTAGACCATCTGAGCCACAGGCTTAATGTTAGTTATTTTGATCGATCTCTGACCGTCGTCCGTCCGTCGTTAACTTTTAACGACATCTTCTTCTAAACCACTGAACCAGTTTCAACCATACCTCACATAAATGTTCCTTGGATGGTTCTCTTTCAAACGTGTTCAAAGATATAAAGTATATGTAGAACTGTGACTGCGGCACCAACAATAGAGAAAAATGCCAAAACTTTAAAATGTGGCTTCTTTGAATCTGCTTGTTCGACTCCGAGGAACTTTCAAAGAAGTGTTCCTTGAGTGCCCATCTACCAAACAAAAATCAAGCCATATTGATTGGTTGAAAAATATTGCGACAAGGTGGATTCAGAAAAGGGTCAAAATGACAAAACTTTAAAAGTCCTTTCTTCTGAAAGAACATGTCTGATTTCAACATATCTTAGTTGAAATGTTCCTTCAGTGACCCTCTACATAATTTGTTCAATCAATATTGAAAAGAGGCAAAATTAATGTTAAGCTTCAAACAACATCTCCTGAACATTGGAGGCTAAAAACCTAACTTCACAGAAATGTTCCTGTGATTGTCCGCATTCATTTTTGTTGCCTTATTACAAATGTCCTTTACTGATAAGCTGTTTCATTTACAGTGTCCACTCATTGCTGTTTCATTTACAGAGTCCACTCCTTGCTGTTTCATTCTCACAATTGCTACGTACTATACTATAACCCAGGTGATCAAGTAAGGGCCTTCTTGGTCCTCTTGTTATATAAGTTAGATATAAATGCTTAATTAGTCGCCGGGCAGAAGCCCGCGACTTCTATTTTTAATAGGTTTTCTGAAATCACATGGGAGGGGGGATTATTATTAGAAAGAAACACATTTAGATGTCTTGAACATATTACAATTGTGTTTGTTTAAAAACACTAAGTAATGACACATCTAAAATGAAATAAATATTCCGATGTTTAAGGTATTTACAGTTTCTTTATTTTGACTCGCATTTGTGTTTTTTGTCTTATTTACGAAGACACAAGAGGTCCCTGCTAGACTTGCTGCAGACCGTTATGTGTCAATGTCGAGATAAATATCACGTCAAATTCTCCTTTTAATAGCAATTTTAACTTACTAAATGTTGTTTTCATGTTCAAAGAGATGTCTTGATTTGTGTAGAATTCATTTAATAATGTTAATCCATGAATATCTAAAGTAGGAACTGTTTCTAAGCTAAATATAGACCCTATTCTGTTGTGTAGTTTCGTGACCTTTAACATCGATTTTCGCGCATGCGCATTTCGATATGAAAAAGCGAGTGATATTATTTTATTTTAGACAAGTACAAGACGAATGTTTGAAGCTAAGCCGCAATATTTCGTTGTACATGTAGGAATAAGAAAAAAAGAACATTTTTAAATCCACAAACAATAGAACAATTTAAACTGTAGACGGTAATGCTGATATATTTCTCCTTTTGAAGACTTTTGTTTACTTCAAATTACCTCCCTTTAAAGCAATACCAGGATATTTACCTTGTGATTCGAATAAGATTGACAAACATTGAAATTATATGAATGAATACTATTATTTAAATAAGTAACAACAGCAAAATTAAATTTAAGCCAAGATAAATGTGTACACATTTCGTTAATGTTTTATAGATACCCTAATGTATAGGTATGAATATAAAACTTATAACCAAATGTTTTCGTTTCAATGTTCCTAATGTTTGTATAGACTAAGGAAAGTCAAGAATACATAAATAAATCAATGCAGTCTTTTCCGGCGACATTGATGCCTTGCATCAACCTTCTCTTGTTTTTTACTTATATTCAATATTTGGATCTACGGTGGATTGTTTAGCTATACATACAAGCGGAATAACTCTTGTTGACAAGCTATATGAGATTGGTACAAGTTGCCTTTCTTTACAGGAAACAAACAAATCTACCACTTGCGATAGGATTGACCAGGACCGATTTCCACAAATGTTTACTTGATATAATATACATGTATATCGTATATTTAAAATCGTCTTATTTGAAGGAAATGTTAAACATCTAGGAACATGGCGGTTTAAAGCTTGATGCGTTATTGTGGTTGGCATCACATTGCATTACTCAGGTGAGCGATCCAGGGCCATCATAGCCCTCTTGTTTCAATATGAGACTTTATGATGGGTTCATCGAAACAGTTAACCCTTTCAGCGCCGAATTGTTTAAAGTAGACTCTTCTATGTTCAAACTCGGACGACTCTATTTTCATGTTATAGGATTTTTGGAATATTTTTTATAACTCACAGCCAAACAATGCAGATTATAGGTGAGACAGCTCGTCACGAGCTGACTCACCTGAATCTGCATTGTTTGCAAAAAGTTCAATATTGCCTTTGGCGCTGAAAGAACTAAAAAGGTTTTCAATAAGAAAAACTGTCGGCGTATACGAAAGGTGACTCACGAATTTTAAACAAAACCTGTAAATGGCTTGTTCATGTACAATGCAATGCAAACATAAGCGAATGCTCCGACGGTGTATGTTTAGTTAACAGTTTAAATAGAACTTCAAATTTGCGATTTAAATATGGATGTACATACAATTGATAGCTCTTTGTGAGGTATTATAACATACCATTGGAAGAAGAGCTTCTCCTACAGAGACACCCAGAAGGAGCTCCGAGAAATGAAGTGTCCCTGTCAACAATACGTGTGGTGAAGAAAGCAAGCGTTTATCTCGTTCACTGCCGAATTTCACAACGTAGACTCTTCAGTGTTAACCATTTGACCACTCGTGTGCGTGTCCTGGGCTGGAGTCATATGTTAACCATTTGACCACTCGTGTGCGTGTCCTGGGCTGGAGTCATATGTTAACCATTTGACCACTCGTGTGCGTGTCCTGGGCTGGAGTCATATGTTAACCATTTGACCACTCGTGTGCGTGTCCTGGGCTGGAGTCATATGTTAACCATTTGACCACTCGTGTGCGTGTCCTGGGCTGGAGTCATATGTTAACCATTTGACCACTCGTGTGCGTGTCCTGGGCTGGAGTCATATGTTAACCATTTGACCACTCGTGTGCGTGTCATGGGCTGGAGTCATATGTTAACCATTTGACCACTCGTGTGCGTGTCCTGGGCTGGAGTCATATGTTAACCATTTGACCACTCGTATGCGTGTCCTGGGCTGGAGTCATTTACCAAGGTAAAATACTATTTGGATTATCGACAATGGGGTCGAATTCTATTTGAAATATTGTACATTGATATGGAATTGAAGCCTTTCATTGACAAAATATCTTACCAAGGATGTTTCCGGAAGGGAAGAAATTCAGATTGGAGCCCCGGGCAGACAATTCTGTCCAATTTCAGATGAATGCATAAGACTGAAGTGGTCTCCCATTGGACAATAATGATTTTGTTGAAAGTGTTTTTAATAACGTTGAATACTCTCTGACTGCTTTTAGCTTTATTGACAGCTTAGGAGCCATTTTCAGAACAACATATATTTTCTGAAATTGAAAGTAAAATTCACTGCGGGATATAGTCTGGGAGCCAACTGCCATTTTTCCCCTTAACCTTGCATTGTTGTATTAAGTTTTTTTTACTGTTGATTTTGGTAGCCAAGGGTCTCTATTTAGAGAAACTGCTTGATGACATGTTGTCACCCTTGAGCAATTTGAGAAATTCAAGATGGCGTCCAAGATGGCCGCCATTACATATAAATGACCATAACTCCCTACCTGTTCATCATAGGAAGGTGATTTTTGTCTCTATACCTAGGTTTTAGGGGTCAAGCTATCCATTAGAACTAAGTATTATGTTAATATCGTATTACATAATAGTAATTTCCAAGATGGCTGCCAAGATGGCCGCCGTAACACTAAAACTGGTATATATACTATTTACTCCAAATTAGTCGTGAAGGTGTCTATCCCTGAGTATTTTGGAGACACATCTATCTGTATCAGATCAAAGTTCATATACTGATGATGTCATCTACAAATCCAAGATGGCTGCCAGTTCAACTTCAAGTTCAAGCTTGGTTCAAGTTATTGTTGACAATTTTGATACTGACATATCGTCTCCAAACGGAAAGTCATCCACCCATTCCCTTGCCATGCTGCTCACACAACCAGATAGTAACAGTAGTGAAACAGTCCAAGAAGACACCATTAGACGTGTGAAAAAGGAAGACATGGTTGAGCCACTCGAGTATGACGTCGAGATAAAGAGATATAATGGTCCCAAGAAGCCTCCGATGCCACAGAACACCCCCAAACGATCAGTTCAACCCTTGCGTATGCTGGCACAACAAGTAATTTCAAAGGGAAGAGCCAGTGAGATGGACTTTGCGTTCCTTCAAGACATGAACAGCACACTAGATTGTCCTGAGTACAATGGGTACAATACTGGGGATGCACGTCGACAGGGTCATTCAGCACAACCAAAGACGAAGGCTGTTTACCTTCCCTTAATAGATATGATCCCGTCACACCCAGATACCATGATGACATCAATGGCCTGTGCACAGGACTACACACGCAATATCGGGCAACAGTTCGTAGTTTTTACTTGTGATCTGCAGCTGTACAGGGTCGCTCTAGAAGTTCAGTGGACTTATCCAGACAGGTTCTCAAATGTTATTCTACGGTTGGGAGGGATGCACTCTCTAATGAGCTTCATTGGATCTATCGGAACACTGATGGCTGATACCGGTCTGTCAGATATAATGTCCTCTGTGTTTGGCGGTGTGTTGAAAATGCTCACTGGAAAAAAGTTTCCCCAGAACGTCAGAGCATTACGAATGGTAGCTGAAGAGGCACTTCGCGGAATCATTCAGGATAAACCACTATATTGCAGTGGTGACCTCATGCAAATTCTCGAAACCGAAGCCAGCAAGAGTCAAACTACCAAACTTTGGGTCGATGTCTTGATTAAACCTGTCCTGCTCACCATGATGTTCGTACGGGCTGAGCGCGAAGGTGACTGGCCACTTCATCTGGCAACCTACAAGCAAATGCTACCATACTTCTTTGCTGCGGGGCATGTGAACTATGCGAGATATGGGTTGTGCTACCTTCGTGAGATGGAACGGCTACCACAAGAGGTGTTGTCACACTTTATGAAGGGTGAGCTTGTTATGCACCATTCTGCTGGCTTATGGAATGGCATCTGGAGCGATATGATGATTGAGACGACCTTCATGCGGTATGGGCATGCTCCTGGGGGGATAGTTGGCATCACGCTTAAGCCCGAAACGCTGAAGGTATGGGCCCTTAGTTTGCATGCATGCAGCAGGTTGGAATCTGATCTGGATGACATGACGGATGAGGACACTCAAAGTAAGGTGGTGACAACACACAAAGAAGAGGCAAAAGCCAGGATTGCTGAAGACAAGAAAGACCGAGATGGAATCAGACAAAAACTCGACACTTGCATTAATCCTTTAGATTCTGCGGCACACCCCAGTGGTATAGTCAATGTAGTTAGCGGCCAGATTGGTTCAACTGAAGTCAATGTCCACAATGCTGTCACAATCGGGACTGAACAAATGACAGTTTTCGAAAGTCGGTTACCGCAGGGACTTTATGAAACCATCACGAAAAAGGTTGTTACTATGGATCATGCAAGGAAGCATGTGAAGGTCGGAGCTGTGAAAGTATTTGATACCAATTTGATTTACGCAAGGGTGATTGGCCTACAGGTTAGTGGGCGGGACATTGACATTAAGGATGTGCTTGGTCATGAACTTGCGCCAGTTCCAACGTCCATGTTTGATGATACTGGAGATATGAGGATTGCGAAATCTAAATCTACCTTGCAGAAAATTCTCCAAGTTGAGGTGTCTGATAGAGTTGCTGGTGGTGCAAATGTTAGTGTACTCGATGGCTCAGCAATACTTTGGGTAGTTCCTTGGCCTGCTGATGGGTCTGTGAAAGACTATATAGCGAACTTCAAATATGCCATAGGAAAAAGGTTACGGGTCGAGGACGTGTATCTGATATTTGACAGATATTATGATTACAGCACGAAGAGTGTTACCAGAGGATCTAGGGCAACTGGTGTCAGTAGGGCTCATCATTTGCAAGTCAACAGTAAACTTCCAGCGCAGAAGATTCTACTAACCTCTTCCAAAAACAAGAAGCAACTGATGCAACTGATAGTTGATGATTTTGTCCAGGATAAGAAGTTTCATGAGGACAACACACAACATCACAAGTTAGTGGTAACAGGAGCAGATCCGGTGCCAATCGAAATCAGTGAAGGTGGAGTTGTCATCTCACGGGCAGATCTGTCAACTTCACACGAAGAAGCAGATAACGTCATTGTCCAACAGGTCTTGAGTTGTGCCGCGGAAAATGCAGAAAGCAAAATCACTGTTGTTGCCGATGACACTGACGTCTTTGTACTGTTGCTGCATTATCATCACATGGCAAATCTCAAGAATGTTGTATTGATGGAGTCCCCCATCAAAGGAAGGGCGGTGCTTGATATAGGCAAAACTGTGCAGAAGCATTGTCAGATAGTCGAAGGAATACTCCCGGCACATACACTTTCTGGCTGTGACACCGTCGCCTCCTATTTTAAAATTGGAAAGGCTACTGTACTCAAAACACTTCGATCGGGGCACTCACTTAACTTGTTGGGTGCACCAGGGCATTCTATGGAATCTGTTATTCAACAGGCTACCTCCTTCATTTCCGCGTGCTATGGACACACAGACTGTAGTACAATGTCAGAGACAAGGTTAAAGGTATGGCTGTCACAAACAGGCAAAGGGTCATCAACACCGAAATTGTGTACCTTGCCAACAACAACTGAGGCATTCAAAGAGAATGTTAAAAGAGCTCACTATCAGGCTTTGGTATGGCGGTCACTGGAAGCGCAGAATCCACCCGAGTTGGACTCAACGGAATATGGTTGGGTAAAGGATGACCAAAACAAGTCCCTTCAACCAGTCACCCTACCTGATGAAGTCGAACTAGCCCCACAGATGGTACTACGTCTAATAAAATGTGGATGCCACAGTACTACTCCATGCAGTTCACGTGCTTGTAGTTGCAACTCTGCAAACATGAAATGCACAATATTTTGCGCCTGCTATAATCAGGGTTGCTGTAACCTGACATCATAGCTGATTGCATGTCTTTGTGATGCACATGGGCAACACAATGTACAACAGTGTAGATTATTTGGTAAAGTGGTAGCCATCCTTAATTATGAATTGTATAATATGCTTTTGGTAGTCTGTGAGAATTCAGATTTACAATTAAAGAACATTTGTTATAATATAACACCTGTGGTCGTTTACCTTTTCATATTTTCCACCAAGATTGAATAGTATAGAAGATATACCAGTGCTTGTAAACTGGCAGCCATCTTGGATTTGTAGATGACATCATCAGTATATGAACTTTGATCTGATACAGATAGATGTGTCTCCAAAATACTCAGGGATAGACACCTTCACGACTAATTTGGAGTAAATAGTATATATGCCAGTTTTAGTGTTACGGCGGCCATCTTGGCAGCCATCTTGGAAATTACTATTATGTAATACGATATTAACATAATACTTAGTTCTAATGGATAGCTTGACCCCTAAAACCTAGGTATAGAGACAAAAATCACCTTCCTATGATGAACAGGTAGGGAGTTATGGTCATTTATATGTAATGGCGGCCATCTTGGACGCCATCTTGAATTTCTCAAATTGCTCAAAGGTGACAACATGTCATCAAGCAGTTTCTGAAAATAGAGACCCTTGGCTACCAAAATCAACAGTAAAAAAAACTTAATACAACAATGCAAGGTTAAGGGGGAAAAATGGCAGTTGGCTCCCAGACTAATAAGGGTCACCTTTGATTTGACGATATAGCTAAACAAAAAAAATGGGATAACACGTGAGTTTTTTGTGCTATTTTGGTAGTTTTGATGATGAACTTTAATTGAATATAGGTTTCTGGGTTATTTCAGCTGTTGGGAAAGAGCCATTGCCCGAACCGCTATAATGGCCGCCCTATGGAAAATGAATTGCTTCCATCTGACGTATACTTCGTGTAGAAGATCTAACCTAGGACTGCCTCTGAAGGGAACACATGAAGCGGTGTTATACTGAATTATTGCTGCAGTTGTGCGCGTCTCTAAACAAACAGTTAAGTTTACCTGTTATAAATTGTTTTTGCGGATAAAGTAATGCACATCACCCTTCAAATTTGTGAAGGCCTATTTAGTCTAAATCGATGGCTACTCATTTATCAATACGTTCCAACAACTATACCATCACTGTAAATGTTCAATCGTGTAGAGCAACCGCTTCCCATTTAACATTGTATTGTTCATAACGGTTTAAACATTCCCCACATACAACACAAGCTGCATCAGACGACGTTGAAAAGATCAAGACAAGAATATGGAAAATCTCAATAATTGTAAGTATCATTATTGAAAAGTATTGAAAACATTGTGGCAATGGAGAATTCAATCATTTTGAGCAATTTCTCCTTTTGTCACAATTGTATTCAATTCATCTTTATGGAAAGAGGCTGGCAGTACCTGTTGACTATCTATTCAGTATAGGGTATGGTTTAATCTTTGTTTATATATAAAGTGTATTAAGTAGCTTTCAACAAGTTTTCAGCTATATCACGACAATTCCTGGATATTTTATGCCTCTCTTATATGTCTTTAACCGGTATCGCCGCTTTTGATGCATGGATGGGAAGCGAATCATGCAGACTTCACTAACGCGCAGGCTGATCACTGTTCGCAATTGATGACTAAAGCCAAGTAAATCATGATAAACAAAACGCCTACTTACCATATCCTACATGTAGTCGCTTCCTGACCCCTCTTCATCAGACGACTTCTGAAAACATTGAGGCAAATGAAGAAATTGCTCAGCATGAGCAATTTATTCATTTGCCACAATGTTTTAAACTCTTTTTATTAATTAATCAATTAAACATTAATTTATTAAGATTGTCCATATTTTGGCCAAGATCATTTCAAAGGCGTCTGCTGAAGATGGGTTGTATGTGGGTTCAAGTGACGTGTATCAGAATAAGTGTTACATATGATCCTCGCTCGGTAATGCAGGATCGTCTTTGTAAACAATCTATTTACGGCTGGGGTTTTCACGGCTGGGGTTTTCCCCATACCTGTTTTAAGTATCCGATCACAAGTTTATTTGTCACAAATGTAAAACTTTTTTCCCAAACAAAACACGTATGCAGTAGGAGACCTTGAATACAGCGAGGCAAGTAAGAACGTTAAATTATTGCAGATATTTTAAAATACGGTGGCAAATGAGAACTTATTTCGAATGGTCGTATTACGTATATGGGTGAACATGCGTCAGCTATATTGTATTGATTAGTAGAACACGATAGAGAGCCAGGCGGCATCAGAAAAGTGGTAACATGGCCTTGTACATAGAGAGATTGAAGACTTTTAAAGATAAGGAAATCTATGGAACGCCATAACCGTCTTATTATGACTTGTTTACGGTAGATATTTCATTACATGCAGTAAATATTTTATTATATGCAGTAGATATTTCATTATGTGTGGTATTTTCTTCTTTATATGCTGTACTGTATTGGTTATAAGTAGTGCAACTCTTCCTATATGTGGTGGTACTGTCTTTATATGCAACTTGTTCATTCGCATTTATGTGCGGTACAAAGACCAATATGCAGTAGATTTGTCATTGTGTGTAGTAGCACTTTATACCAGTATTACTTGTTCGTTTATCCTTACACCAGCCAATCAATAAGAATGCTAGCACCGCAACCCTGAGCGCTAAGGTTGGCAGTCATCGCTACCATTTGTAAAGTCCTTGTTATGACCCTATCGGGGATTAAACCCGCGACCTCACGCAACCGATGCGTCATATGAAAGAAATGCGCGTGACGAAAGGGATTTTGCTTTAAATGTTTTTATTTCTAAATTGGTTACCTCCCCTTAAAATAATCTATCGCACGAACATGTAGAGGTAGCGATACACAGTTTCGGGGACAATCCAACGTTTTTTCTCATTTTATTTATGACCATCTCTTATTCCACGGTAGTCGAACGTTATCCCTTTCCCATACACCGACGCTTTCTGACGCCTCTGTAACAGCTGACTTTTGGAAATAATGTATCAAAAGGAGAAATTGCTCATGATGAGTAATTTCTTCTTTTGTCACATTAGTTCAACTCGTTTCAGTTGTTATACCATCCTTTATAAATTGTTTCTTTAATTTTACCAACTGCTGCAGATATCTTTGTACGTGGAAAAGGGTTAAGAGTATGAATGGAGTGTTTGATCTTTTATTAGAATAAAAGGTTCAGTCAGTCTGTAATCCAATTTTCCAAAAACTTGCGTCATATGGGTTTACCGATTTGTCATTCCGAACAGGGTGGAGGGTGAATACGTGCAATATATAGAGGCATTTAGGAGACGCGAGGTTTATATAGAAAGAAGAAGTATAGTCATTCCAAAACAGGGTGGAGAGTGGATACATTTATTATATAGAGGCATTTAAGAGACGCGAGGTTTATATAGAAAGAAGAAGTATAGTCGGTAGGTCATAACTTTCCTTAACTTTGCTTTAACTCTTTCGCTGACAAAGACAATTAAAGGTTTTAGCAAACAGTGCAGATCCAGGTGAGACGTCTCGTAATGAATTGTATCTCTTGAAATATGCATTGTTGGCCACTTAGACATTACTTTTTACCATTTTCCTGATGTAAGAAATATGTATTGTTGGCCACTTAGACATTACTTTTTACACATTTCCTGTTGTAAGAAATATGTATTGTTGGCCACGTAGACATTACTTTTTACACATTTCCTGTTGTAAGAAAAATGTATTGTTGGCCACGTAGACATTACTTTTTACACATTTCCTGGTGTAAGAAATATGTATTGTTGGCCACGTAGACATTACTTTTTACACATTTCCTGTTGTAAGAAATATGTATTGTTGGCCACGTAGACATTACTTTTTACACATTTCCTGTTGTAAGAAATATGCATTGTTGGCCACTTAGACATTACTTTTTACACATTTCCTGTTGTAAGAAATATGCATTGTTGGCCACTTAGACATTACTTTTTACACATTTCCTGTTGTAAGAAATATGCAGTGTTGGCCACTTAGACTTTACTTTTTACACATTTCCTGTTGTAAGAAAAATGTATTGTTGGCCACTTAGACATTACTTTTTACAAATTTCCTGTTGTAAGAAATATGTATTGCTGGCCACTTAGACATTACTTTTTACACATTTCCTGTTGTAAGAAATATGTATTGTTGGCCACTTAGACATTACTTTTTACACATTTCGTGTTGTAAGAAATATGCATTGTTGGCCACTTAAACATTACTTTTTACACATTTCCTTTTGTAAGAAATATGTATTGTTGGCCACTTAGACATTACTTTTTACACATGTCCTGTTGTAAGAAAAATGTAGTATTCCAATTTTCAACATGGAACAGTCGACTTTGTGAAATTCGGCAGTAAAATAGTTATCAGTTCGTACTCATGCAGGCTCATTTTGACGTAAATGTAGGTGACGACTTTGAAAATATTGTGACAAAAAGGAGACATTGCTGAAAGTAAGCAATTTCCCGTTATGCTATATGTTTATTTCTTTGCAATTACAACATTTTCAAACTTAGTGATTTATCCATATTTTACTTGGACGTTTTCAACGTCGTCTGCGGATAGACAATTTAATGTATGCACCTTTCATGTTAGTCTACATACATGTACAACTAAACATAACAGAAATATGGTTTATTTCCCCAACTTTTAAAAACATTTGTAAACATGGAATATATTTTGGTCAATTCAATTCAATGCATTTCAATTCATTTATCATTTGACTTGAATACGGTGTACATGCATATCATGCATATTTGTTAAACAAGGAGAAACTCTCTCTAAATAAGAAAAGTGGTTACTTTGTTTAACATGTAAAAAATTCATATACAATGTATGTGTTTCCTTGATGTACATAATAAATCCGCGTGTTATGAAAATCGGAAAAGGGTAAAAATCGGCCTTCTACAAATATCGGTAAAAAATTATTTCGTACACACCGAATTTCTGAAGGTAAAATGCTAAACCATTGTTTAACTGATAACATCGGGTATTATGTTTAAATATGCCTGGCACACAGATTATAACGGTCATAGTTAAAGGCGGATTTTCAGCGGATATTGAATGATTGAAATGTCAACGCCAGAACATACCTGTCAAATTATTATCATTTCCGTTCTAAATTTAAAATAAGTTAATTTTAACGCGATCTGTACTACTATGTAGATTAACTTGGGAATTTTAACGCTTAGACTTAAGAAGTAAGTACTGTACATTCTAATTGATTATCAAAAGGAAGTTAATGTGAGTCTTGCTCCAGGAAACTCAAACATTGGACATTTATGTAGATACAAATCACGCTGTGTATTAGCGCGGTGTCATTTCGGTGTAAATTATGTACTAATTATGTTAGTATTCATAGAAATGTTTATAAATACTTAGAAAACACGGGTAAGCGAGCCTGGATGTAAAGGCATATCATATTCTTTTACAATTACACTAGGCTTGGTCTTCCTGGAGCAAGACACATTTACTTTTTAACATTGCTTTTCAAGCATACAACAAATATGCAGGAAATAACGTTTACACATTAAAGGAAACTTACGGAAATTGTCGTAAAAACAAGGTATACTATGGAACTTTCTCATTTCGCCATATTTTTAATGTGATTTGCTGCATATGTGTCAAAAGTCATCTGATTTAATTACACCACTGATTATTCCGGAACAAAATTGTAAGGGTTTTAAATATTTATTGTGACAATCCAAAGGATGAACACAGATTTCAAGTTATCAAAGTAAGATAACAGCGTTAAAATTGAACTTGGACGTGTTAGACTGGATATACACTTCGACGAATTTCTAATTGGCCACCTAGTTTTTATACGCCCGTTTTGAAAAAAACGGATCGTATTATAGTTTAACCTGCGGCGTACGGGCGGGCGGGCGGGCAGTTTGGGCGGGCTATGTCCAGTATGTTGTCAGCTCAATAACTTTAGAAGCCTTTGTCCAATCATCACCACATTTGGTAAGAATGTGTATTGGGATAATATCTCGGACAAGTTCGATAACTAGCCATATCGCTGTAGTCAATCGAGAGTTATCGCCCTTTAATTATATAAATTACCCAAAATTGGTCTTGTCAGCTCAATAACTTTAGAAGCCTTTGTCTAATCATCACCAAATTTGGTCAGAATGTGTATTGTCATAATATCTCGAACAAGTTTGATAAATATCTATATCGCTATGGTCAATCAAGAGGTATCGCCATTTAATTATAGAAATTACCTAAAATTGGTATTGTCAGCTTAATAACTTTAGAAGCCTTTGTCCAATCATCACCACATTTAGTCAGAATGTGTATTGGCATAATATCTTGGACAAGTTCGATAACTTACCACGTTATTTTATTCACTACACACTTATGTCCCTCGAAATGGCCAAAACTGTACTAACAGTGTCTGCTCTCTAAATTTGCCTGATGTACAACCAATTATCACTATACTTAATTGGTCTCAAAAAAACAGGACGGGCGTATTTTGTGACATTTGGCGCTCTTGTTATCATATATATTTTAGGAAAAGTATTCGGAGAAAAATACAAATAACCAAATATAAGTTTAATACAATTTATTCCTAATATGTAAAACGGGAACAAACTTAACAGAGAGAGTTAACATGGACACCCTTAAAACAAAAACTGCAATATAAAATCACGTATTACACAGGTATCGTATGCTTGACCACCAGTGTTATTGTTATAACGACTCGTAACATACCTGTCTGATGGGGGTGTCGGCACGAATCATTCCCACGACTTGAGCGCGTTCTGCAATGCTCATTCTCGCCATTTTTAATGTTTGTCATAAAAGACAATCATTCCTACTAGATACGACAACTACCATGCCGTGCACGAGGAACGCGAGTTCTTTTCGGACCTACCGTTCCGCATGGATGATTGTGTACATGAATTCGTGTTTTCTTTCTGTAAATCGATAGATTGGTGTGTGCAATACAAGATTTATTGATTAGATATGTCGCATAATATCATATTTTATATGGTGGCCAATTAGAAATTCGTCGAAGTGTATATACGTCTGTTGCATTTACAAATAGTCGTCTGTATCAAGAACAGGTGAGAATGAAGTCTTGTCAATCAGAATGTAATCTGAAATTCGTCCAAATACGTTGATTTAATGGTAATCAGAATGTAATCTGAAATTCGTCTAAATACATTGATTTGATGGTAATCAGAATGTAGTCTGAAATTCGTATAAATACATTGATTTGATGGTAAGACAATTAAAAGAACAATATACTTGAAACGATAAAAGCCTGACTCATTTTCCACCAGTCCAAATTGTCCTATACTAATTGCTTTGTCATTTATTTATTTTAAATAATCAATTCAAGTTTTAAAAAAAAAATGTCTAACAGGTCATATTGCACCATTGGCCTACATGTACATTCTCCTTAGTACACTGATTTATTGATTGAGTTCTGTTCATTTTAAAAAACCTATCGATCTACGCCCACATATATAAGTACGTTCTAATAACTACAGGTACATGTTAGCCGTGGTCCGCGTACACTGGCCTTAAACCTTCCCAACACGCAACAGACCTGAACACATCTTGGAAAATATCAATAAACGAATAGATCACTAATTGATAGAATTGAAAACAATGAGGCAATGACCAATTTATCCTTTTGCCGCAATGTTTTCAAAAGTCGTCTGCTGCCGGTGGGAAGGATTACGGTTAATGTAGTTGTGGTAGCTATATATAAAGACATGTTGGCGCGTCCATGTTATCTTATCCAACTTCACATCATCTGGGACAAGTGAGATGATACTGTAGGCGATATTAATTCACACAGTTTAACGATTGATCTCGATCTACACTGATAACAATTGTCATAAGGTTAGCTTTTCTGCAGCGGAAAAAAGAGTAGTGTATGAAATAGAGTCAGTCTGGATTTGTTTGTTTGATGTAACACGCAGCATTTAATCATGTTATATCACGGCGTTTTCTGGGTAGGTTACCAGTATTACAGCTCCATTTATCCTGACGCCAGCAAGTCAGTCGTTATGTTTCGCACACAATCATAAACGTCAACGAGGAAAAAAGTTTCAAAAAACCCATTACTATCATTTTGATGCCCAAGAGTCATCATGTGTTTTCAAAGCATAATCTGATTATATCCTGATTACTGAATTCGTTCGCTGTTTGTCCTGAAAAGTACTGTCAACTAATGATACATGTCTCAGTGTACGTATTTACTATTCATTGGAGCTTTAAATACAGGTACGCTACCATTGGTTTGATTCATAAATTGATTATAAAATACATTATTCTTAATGATATCATAGATATATCCATCATAATGTGAATATGGATAATGAGATCAACCTGCCATAGCCTAAGTTGGCATATATCCACAGTAATCTACTTACCGATATATTTTCTAATAAAAGAACTTAATCATAGTCGAGTTGACGCAGTGCATGTTATTTTCTATATATACATACTAACAATTACAATAACTACTACTACTACTTCCACTTATGTTATTACAACAACTACTACTACTACCTCCTACTACTACTACTACTACTACTACTACTACTACTACTACTACTACTACTACTACTACAACTCCTACAACAACAACTACTACTACTACTACTACTACTACTACTACTACTACTACTACTAAATGTCTATCTCTGGCATGTCAGAAGTCAATATTTTATTCAGCTCAATAACACATTCATACCTTTGCTTATTGCCTCGGTGGTGTCATGGTTAGAGCCGCCGCCTCGAGAGCGGGAGACCAGGGTTAGATCCAATGTTGGGTCCTGGATATGACTTTAAATATACTAGTAGTTACTTCCCTCATTGGTGTTCCGAATTGGGGGGCACAGCATTACGACTAATGAGCCGGTGACAGGAAACATAATACCGGTACTACTGGTAGTTTGGGCTGGAAACGCCGTGTTAAATGAAATAGTGTTGAAAACGGAGTAAAACGCGATACAAACAAATCTCATCTTTCAATAAAGCCTTTCCCTCATAAAAAAAAAAATCTAACGCAGACGACTCATAAAACTTGGTGACAAAAAACTGAAAAAAATCCATAAAAGATAGTTTAATTGTTAAATAAAGTTGAATACATTGTGGCCAAAGGAGAAATTGCTCATCATGAGCAATTTCACCTTTGGCCACACTGTTTTCAAAAGTCGTCTGCTGTTATTGCGTCAACATGCGTCTGCACGGGAAAAGAGTTAATATAGTGTCAATATCAGGTAAACCCTGCCGTACTTCCACAGATCATCATGTAAACGCGATTTAAGTTAACAGAGCTCTAGATAAGGAGCATTTTTCATGTTCGAAAATCCTTATTTGACATTCAAAGGCCTGTGTGCTGCTCTGGTTCGACGTATAACTCTTTTGATTGATTATTGGTCTGGAAGTCTGGCTTTCACTTCATCTGAAGCAGCAGCTGTGGTGAATATCAGGATCTGATTTTGTTTGTCATTGGTAGTTTCTGCTTGGCGTTTCATTTGGAATTTGTATTTCTCAACTTCTACTGCACTGTTGTCACCAATGTGGTTGTGTTGTGACAGAAGAATTTCATGGTATTTTGTAGTTTTGAGAATGGCTTTACAGGAATCAGATACACGTTTTGTACATCTCTATTTCAATTCATTTGCAATCTTTGACTCAAATTTTACTGTGTAGGTAAAGCCATCTAGACATAGCTTCTTTCCACCTCTTTTCGTATAGATGATCTTCATTGTAGATAGATTGGAATGGTTATGAAATGATTTTGTAAAACTGTATATATTCTCATAACTGCATCACTGAGTTATTCAAATTAAGATAATGGTCTTTGATCTTCTTTACCATGTAGTTAACTGGTATAATTTCTTTATACATGTACAGTATATGTTTGCAATGAAAACCTTTAATGACTATCATAACTGATATATGTTTGCAATAAACTGTTAATTAGATAACAAGATTTTACTTTGGATTAAAAGTGTGTAAATGTACATTTATATTATAAAAATTATTAACATAATGTTCTTATACTTAATACGTTTCTTATATTAATAGAGTTATAGTAGGGGAAATAGTAATTTGGCCGAAAGATCCTATCTAAAGGGAAATAGTAATTTGGCCAAAAGATCCTATCTAAAGGGAAATAGTAATTTGGCCAAAAGATCCTATCTAAAGGGAAATAGTAATTTGGCCAAAAGATCCTATCTAAAGAATTTGGCTCAAAAGGTCCAGGCCAAAAAGTCCTAGGGCAAAACGTCCGGGCCAAAACCTCCGTTGGCCAAAACTTCCGTCCACCATTTTTGTGCAATGTTCTGATGTCTTTTGACAATTTTGATCCTAAGCGAAAGCCGCGATTTTTAACGCTAGGCATATTTTTGTGCGTTTCAAAATTACATGAAAGCCAAGTTTGTTGTCAAGCCTTGGCATTTTTTCATGTTTATCAGCATTCTATTGCATGGAAGCCATGTATTGGTTCCAATATTGCGCATACTTTCATATAACTTACATCATTGTGAAATTGAGTTATGTTTGCAAATAATTTTGTAAAGAAACTGTACGAACATTTTGTGTTTTTAATTTAATTTCTGTGATGTGTTGAATAATTCTTTCTTAACTAATAAATCCATGTTATTTCCTACATTGTTGTGCAATATTCTGATATATTGTGACAATTTTGAGACTAAGCGAAAGCCGCGTTTTTTATTGCTAGCTATATTTTCGTGTCTTTCAAAAAATTACATGAAAGCCAAGTTTGGTCTCAAAACGTTGGCATTTTTTTTCCATGTGTTGTATCAGTATTATATTGCATGAAAGCCGTGTATATGTCTCAATATTGGACTTATTTTCATGTGTTGTATCAGTATTATATTGCATGAAAGCCGTGTATATGTCTCAATATTGGACTTATTTTTATGTGTTGTATCAGTATTATATTGCATGAAAGCCGTGTATATGTTTCAATATTGGACTTATTTTCATGTGTTGTATCAGTATTATATTGCATGAAAGCCGTGTATATGTCTCAATATTGGACTTATTTTCATACCGAATGGCTTTTTGTCAAAGTCAATCAGACTAAGCCACAATTATTTTGCTTATAGCAAATTGTAGTGACAAAAGTCCTACGTCAATTCAAACGACGCTTATATTTCAATTACTTGGTACCAATAAACTGTGTTAATCATGACATGTCATTCAACTTAGATTATTATATCATCCATTGTGTATCTTAATTTCATTATACTGTTTCAATTTATATCATCCATTGTGTATCTTAATTTCATTATACTGTTTCAATTTATACCAAATGTGTATATAAATAGAATTACACTGTTTAAAGCTATACCATGTTTGTATATATGTATGTACATACATTAACATTTCATTTTTTTTACAATACACCATAATATACTTAATGGTAGAAACTAGTAGACATAACAACATACCATATGAACATAGACTATGTCCTATTTGTAATACACAAATCGTAGAAGATGAATATCATTTTGTCATGATCGGCCCGTTATACAGTGACTTAAGAAAGCAATATATTACACAGCTAAATAATTCTACACCCACATGTCAATTATGCTATCAGCTTTTTAACAGCGATGAAGCGACAGTCTTAAAATTATCAAAGTTTATATACTTCGCAATCAAAATTAGATCGGATAACATTAAAAGGTTAATTGAGCAAGTATAGTTTAAATTGTGTAAAATGTATTTGTATACATATATCGTATAATATGTTCTTTGATATGCATTATGATGGTGTATATCGGATGATATAAAAAGTTGTATCTCATGGCAATATGTATCTGTCTAAATATATTGTATAATATGATCTTCGATATGCATTATGATGGTGTATATCGGATGAGATAACATGTTGTATCGCATGGCAATATGTATTTGTATAAATATATTGTATAATATGATCTTCGATATGCATTATCATGGTGTACTTCCGGTATAACTATGGGGACCAAATTTGAAAGAGTGTGGGAGGAATTGTTATGGTTCATATTCTTGAGTTATATTTTGATACATAATAATTCAAAAATATATCTGCTATTAAATGTTTCATTTTGTAATATACAATGCAGTTTGCGTCAACACTTGAACATATGTTTCCCAGACAGTGATAAGCAAGGAATATGTTTGTTTTGAAAACATCTTAAAAACTACAAAAGCAAATATGCGGTCTTAATTGGTTGTTTGGTTTGAAACATAATCTTAGCCCCAAAAGGTGATAACACTAATCAAGCCTATAAGACCTACATCCTGAAGTCTTTGTTTCCTTTTTGACACCTACCTTTTGTTGGTGGCATGAAAGGAAATGCTCAACACTTTGACATAGGACTTGCCCTATAAATACCAGACACTTTCATATCAGAAACTTTCTCTCTATGTGACCGTTGAATAAAGTGATAGCTTTTTGTTTTGGGGTATTTTATGATGAATATGCAACTGTTAAGGAGCAGGTTAGTTTGGTCCAGTTTTGTTAATTCTGTCTGTAAGGAAAATGTATAGGTTTTAAGTATGTATACGGTTTAGTTTGATTAGTTTTGAAATATCAACTTTAGTCGTTCAAGAGAGCAGCATTCTCCTCGAGTTATTATACAACAGTGGCTGAACTGCAAAACTAATCGATCATTATGTTTCATGTTTTTTTTTTGTTTTTTTTAGGATTAACAATATCCTGAAACAATGGATCAAGATGAAACAATGGCAACGCCAATCATGGATAGAACAGAACAATCACATACGACGTGTCATAACAAGAGCAAACAAGAATTGGGTAGTGAAAAGGTTAACGATGAATCTTACGATCTAAATGAGAGCGGTGTTGACGATGGTTTTGACTCTGATAAGCACATCACGAATAGAACTCCAAACGAAATACGAGAACAACTCGGTTTTAACGGTGAAGACGTGCATGATGGGTTTCTAAAGTGGATAAAAGGTTGTGCTGGATCAAAGTCAAAACTTATAGATGAAGAGAACGAAACATATGGGTTTAGCGATATGGAATCTCGAGAGAAAACAATCAATGGACGTTTGAGAAGACAGTTCAGTGAACGGAGATCGAGGCGTGCTAAACACACGGGTAAGACATACAGTCGGTCGAAATCGAACGAAGATGAAAAGCGAACGTTGAACTTTGAACGCAAAAATAGCTATACAGAAGCTTTGAATAAAAACAATGAAATGACTCCTTTATACAATACAGTTAACACCTGGAATGAAAACCAGCGTGTTCCTTTACAAACAAATGTCATGAATGACTTGAGATCACCACGTGGTGTCGGAATCAGTATGGAGTCCAACAGTTCATACCCTTCTCAAACCAATATCCAAAGTCATCCAAGTACAAGCCAAAAGAAGAAGGATCAGCCAATTATAGACCCAGACGTGTACCGTTTTACTTACCCAGAACGTGGGTATTTAGTCAACATTGTCAACGACAGTTTTACCAAACAGGATGACAGAAAGGGCGCACACCGGGACCTATTGAACATGAGAGCAATTGGTCGAAAGTTCGGTTTTCGATTGTTTAATTACAACAACGATAAAAATCTTACGAAACAACAAACGATGTCATTGCTAACAGAAATCCAACACGCGGACCATTCTCAGTGTGACTGTTTCATGTTTATGATTAGTACCCATGGCATGGACAAACCAAACCCCGACCTTCGCGGGAAAAAAATGGACCACGCCCTCGTGTGTGCGGATGATGAGCTCATCTTTACGAGTACCATACTGAACATGTTTAATGACAGCAATTGCCCGACACTGAAAGGAAAACCAAAAATCTTCTTTATACAGGCATGCAGAGGTAAGACTACTGTTTAAGCAGGAATACGCTTTGCTCAGATTAAAACTATTGATTAAATAGCACTACAGTAATGTATCATTTTGATGTAATTAACTTTTTTCTAAAAGCTTGCACTACCAAGATATATGCTTTTAAAGTTTGTGTTTTCACGTCGGTACCGGTCGCCTATGGGCGCCGCCATCTTTGCTTATAATCAACTTCCTGTGACGTCAGTTACACACTTTCGATTATCACTGTATGGATTACTAAATTTTCAGATCGCTATCTTATCTTAGGTATAGGTCAAAACTGGCCGGTGTAAGAAAGCCTTTATAGGCATGGCCGAAAATTGATTTTGCTTTTGAGCGGTACGTTAAGCCTCTGTAGACGCATCCTGACGAAAAACCGACCATACACATATGCAATTTGATCTTATTTGCAATTCACAATATGACCTCCGAATTGCGATTTGTGTGTGACGTGGCTCATTTGTGTAAAACCTCCGAAGCTATGCTGTACTCATTCTTCATAAACTTTGCCGTGTCTTGTATTTGGAGGTAATGAATTGTGGTAAAATACATTCAACTAAAAACAAGTAACGATCTTAGAAATTGGACGATTTCATTTGGAATTAAAATGGATATTTAAGCAGCTTTGAGAATTTTTCTTCAATATATAATATAAAAGTTTTACAACAAAAATCCTTTTGGAAATTTGGTCAAAATTAACCATTTCAATTCTCCCTTTTCAACATACACCAAATCTGCAGCAGATGACTAATATGGAAAATCTCTTTACCGCCAACTTCAGAGTATGTAGGGAAGGGATCGAATTATGTCTGCTCAAAAGACTCGCCGACAGATCCTATTACAGTAGCGTCCGACCACTGCCGGAAAGATTGTTTCTATGACCTTTGATTCTTCTACAAAAAAGACGGTTCATTATGTCTAACGAGCTGTGAAATCATAACAAACAACTGTCAAATATATAAACAAATGAAATTATTGTATAAATAAATGTTAACACACATATATTTAATTGGCTGATATATATTACACGAGTCAAGTTCGTGTTTTCTATCCACCTACTATGGTTGGATACTATTTACTATAACACTTTATATAGATCTAGTAATAATATGATGTAATGCTTGGAATTTCATTTTGAATAATTGAAGTTTAGGTTTGTAAACTTCCGGGGTTAATTTTCTTACGAAAAAGTATATTTTGTATTCCCTTTATAGTACCGCAGTCGTTCATTAGCTAACTCTACTTCTATGTTTTGTTTGGGACATAGTGTGTAAATGACGTCACGATTCTTTTCAGAAAGTATCGAGACATTGCGATATGTAAACAATGGCCGCGCTCATGCTGCGCACCGATCAGCACAAATAATCATCTTTAAATAGTAATATTTTCATTATTAGTTGTATGTTAATGAAAAGCATAGTAAATAAATGTTCTTTAAGTCAATATTTTTCAATTCAAAGCGAGTTGTCATCAGCCAAGCGTATTCCTTTAACCATTTAACTCTTACAGACGTTTTCTGACACTTCTGATTTAGAAATCTTAACCATTTAACACTTACAGACGCTTCTTCAGAAGACGAGTTTTGAAAACATATTTAATAGTTGTTCTTAAATTTTAAAGTCTTTCAATATTTTAACAAATGTATTTCAAGTCGTCTGCTGCAAATGTGTTGTATGCTGGAAACGGATAAGGGTCCAACATAATAAAGACTACACTTAAGGATACCCATACAAAAAACTACATACCCTAGGCCTTTCGGCATTTTAATTTTAACAAAAACAAAACTCAGATATTGTTGTCCCTGGTTCGATCCCCACTGCAATGCCCTTTTGCAAGGCACACTTCCTAGCCTAATTTTGGTTTGTTTTCTCTAGGGATCATGAATGAGTGAATTGTCGCCGTGGTGTCAATGACATAATGCTGAAAACAGCATAAAGCCGTAATAAAATAAAAAAAAACACAGATTGTCAATTTTGTCTACGGGTATTTAATTATTCCAAGTGGTGAAAATAAGTTATATGAGCCGTCCCGCAAGAAAACCAACGGTGTGGATTCTGCATAAAGGCTAACCCGGACAGAATTTGTTCGCCACCTTTGGATTTTCTTGTTCATGAATCTCCACTCTATACATATATCCCCATAAGACGGAATGTGTCGACCCAGATTAGCCTGCGTGGATTGTGCAGGCTGATCTGGGTCGATGTATTACGCAGAAACCATAATGGGTTTTTTTCCGTGGGGCGGCTCATATGTGTACGCCCATGGGAAAATGCGCAAGTTGGCTTTTGTGAACAGTGTATATCTGAATCAGCCTGTGTTTCCGCACAGTCTGAGCTTGATATACACTTTTCACAAATTACTTAAATACGCTATTTATAATCTTCTGTAAACATATTATTTTTAAAAAAAGCAGGTGGACATGCTGATATGTTTTCGCACGGGCAGGCCCATAGTAGGAAATATAAAAATTGCATTGGAAACATTTAATATATATAATATAATAGTACAGAAACATGTTTATTTTAGTCGTAAGACGACTCATGAAACGGTCGACAAGGAAATAACCGGGTTTTTTCCCAGTCTTAACCAAACTACAGGGATCAAACCGACACATGACAAACGCCCAATGCACAACCTAGATAAATACATTTGCTTCTTTAACAAATTTATTATTTAAAAAAAATGTTGATTTTCTGTCTACATATTCTGTCAAATGTTCCAGAATGTACACTTTCAAACGTATTCGATACAGACAGTTCTTTAAATATCATCTCACCATAAATATGAATACATGTATATCATGTTTTGTCTTTCTTGTATATTTCCGATATCTCCAGGAGAAGAGTTGGATGACGGTTCAGATGTATATGTTGTCAGTCCAAAAGGAGTTGGTAGGACATATCCGGGTAAATATAAACTGTCCCATTATCAAAAACGTTCTTATTCATATGCGTCGTGCTCGTGGAAAACTAGCATTTCTCGTATTTATATATGTTGTTTATGCCCACATAAAATATTTTATGGACTTGTTTAGGTGCGCAGTTTAGCTAAGGGACCCGCTCGTTATACTCTATCGTCTGTGGGGTAGTCATAATATATACATAGGTCAAACCATATCCAATCACTCCTCAGTATCGGGTCACGTGCTTAAACTACCATCTTTGTTGATTTTTTCGAAGATCAGCACGCTACAATTAGAGCTACAGCTATCGTGCTATCTAGATCACATTAAAGGGTAACTTTAATACTTTTCGATACATCTTATCATACGGTTTATACTTCTTATAATGAGATTGCGTTTTCCTATGAGGAGTGATACTAAAGTACCCATACTATTCGATTAATTTGCGGATATTGAAGCCCCCTAAGTTCATATGCTCGGAATTGTAGGTGGTGAGCTATTATGATCGCATTTTGTCCGTCGTGCGCCGTCAATAGCTTTTTAAAACGACATTCCTCTTAAAACGTATGGCAAAAATTTATGAAACTTCACTGGGATATTGCTATGGCAACCAGAGTTCTGCATTGAATTATTAGTTTCTTTAAACAATTTTGAAAGGGCACAATGGGGTGTAGCATTGTATTGTGGTCCTCTACATAGAGTGTTCAAATTATGACCCTGCCTTCAAAATTGAACCCGCCCCGGTTTTGTAAGTTTGTTCAGATTCGATCTTTTTATAAAGCGTTCGATATCTTTACACAACCTGTTTCGGGAATATCCGTTGGTTTTACCAACTTTCGTGTTTATATAAGATATTGTTCAGTTCAATCTCCTACTGACAGTAGAGATTGTATATGCCTTTATAGATTTAATCAATTTAACCTGACTGATCTGGATCTACATTAGTCAAAAAATAACTTGTACCTTTTCATCGACAGGCTCTTATAAAACCAAACGAAAGTGCTAACAACCCGTTATGATTTATTTTAACTGACGACTTGCACATATATATCTTTCCTATTCACAGATAAACAGTCGAGACGTCTTAATAAGAAAGAATCCGTCGACGAGTCCGATACAAAACCATTTCAAGATTCCTGGGGCTTACATCATGGAATAAAACAAGTGCAATATCCACCATGGGATACCAGCAATACAACCTGTCATAACAGGAGTCAGATCTTTCAATCTCAATGCGAATCGCAGCCATCACACTCTGGATATCCAGCAGGTGGCGCTCACATACCACACTCATTTCCGCTTGTTGACACGCCTTCATTACGTTGTAGCAGCGACATGTTAGTAATGTACGCCATACCACAAGGTCTTTGTGCATGGAGATGTCAGACCTACGGTTCTTGGATGATTGACTACCTTTATCAGATACTAATGTCTCATAAAATGCAGACGCCAGAGAATTTGCTCAGTTTGTTGACGAAGGTATCTGCAGAAATGTCCCATAGAGAGACGAACACACCGATCAACCAAAAGTATGACAAGAAAAAGGCAATCCCTGTGATTGAACATAAACTCGATAAAGATATAATATTCCAGCCAAAGGATCTGGGTTCAATATTGGGTAAAGAAATGCAGCAGTTGTCTCTCTAGAAAAGCATCGATGTTCTATTTCTCTTAACGTCTTCGTGATGTAATGTTTAGAGTGTCCGCCTCGAGAGCTGGAGACCAGGGTTCGTTCGATCCCCGTTCGGGTTATACCACTTTTAAAGACTTTAAGAAATGGAAGTGTTGGCTTGCTTCAACGGCGCTCAAGGGTGCGATGCTAGTATCACGATTGATGCATCGGTGTCAGGATAAATAACACTGCTAATATTGGTAAATTGTCCCAGGATACGCCGTGATAAATAGCACTGCTAGTATTGGTAAATTGTCCCAGGATACGTCGTGATAAATAACACTGCTAGTATTGGTAAATTGTCCCAGGATACGCCGTGATAAATAGCACCGCTAGTTTTGGTAAATTGTCCAAGGATACGCCGTGATAAATAACACCGCTAGTATTGGTTAATTGTCCCAGGATACGCCGTGATAAATAACACCGCTAGTACTGGTAAATTGTCCCAGGATACGCCGTGATAAATAGCACCGCTAGTACTGGTAAATTGTCCCAGGATACGCCGTGATAAATAACACCGCTAGTATAGGTAAATTTTCCCAGGATACGCCGTGATAAATAGCACCGCTAGTACTGGTAAATTGTCCCAGGATACGCCGTGATAAATAACACCGCTAGTATAGGTAAATTGTCCCAGGATACGCCGTGATAAATAACACCGCTAGTATAGGTAAATTGTCCCAGGATACGCCGTGATAAATAACACCGCTAGTATTGGTAAATTGTTCCAGGATACGCCGTGATAAATAGCACCGATAGTATAGGTAAATTGTCCCATGATACGCCGTGATAAATAACACCGATAGTATTGGTAAATTGTCCAAGGATACGCCGTGATAAATAACACCGCTAGTATAGGTAAATTGTCCCATGATACGCCGTGATAAATAACACCGATAGTATTGGTAAATTGTCCCAGGATACGCCGTGATAAATAACACCGCTAGTATTGGTAAATTGTCCCAGGATACGCCGTGATAAATAACACCGCTAGTACTGGTAAATTATCCCAGGATACGCCGTAATAAATAACACCGATAGTATAGGTAAATTGTCCCAGGATACGCCGTGATAAATAATACCGCTAGTATAGGTAAATTGTCCCAGGATACGCCGTGATAAATAACACCGCTAGTATTGGTAAATTGTCCCAGGATACGCCGTGATAAATAACACCGCTAGTATTGGTTAATTGTCCCAGGATACGCCGTGATAAATAACTCCGCTAGTATTGGTAAATTGTTCCAGGATACGCCGTGATAAAAAACACCGCTAGTATTAATAAATTGTCCCAGGATACGCCGTGATAAATAACACCGATAGTATTGGTAAATTGTCCCAGGATACGCCGTGATAAATAACACCGATAGTATTGGTAAATTGTCCCAGGATACGCCGTGATAAATAACACCGCTAGTATTGGTAAATTGTCCCAGGATACGCCATGATAAATAACACCGATAGTATAGGTAAATTGTCCCAGGATACGCCGTGATAAATAACACCGATAGTATTGGTAAATTGTCCCAGGATACGCCATGATAAATAACACCGATAGTATTGGTAAATTGTCCCAGGATACGCCGTGATAAATAACACCGATAGTATAGGTAAATTGTCCCAGGATACGCCGTGATAAATAACACCGATAGTATTGGTAAATTGTCCCAGGATACGCCGTGATAAATAGCACCGCTAGTACTGGTAAATTGTCCCAGGATACGCCGTGATAAATAACACCGCTAGTACTGGTAAATTGTCCCAGGATACGCCGTGATAAATAACACCGCTAGTATTGGTAAATTGTCCCAGGATACGCCGTGATAAATAACACCGTTAGTATTGGTAAATTGTCCCAGGATACGCCGTGATAAATTACACCGTTAGTATTGGTAAATTGTCCCAGGATACGCCGTGATAAATAACTCCGCTAGTATTGGTAAATTGTCCCAGGATACGCCGTGATAAATAACACCGCTAGTATTGGTAAATTGTCCCAGGATACGCCGTGATAAATAACACCGCTAGTATTGGTAAATTGTCCCAGGATACGTCGTGATAAATAACACTGCTAGTATTGGTAAATTGTCCCAGGATACGCCGTAATAAATAACACCGTTAGTATTGGTAAATTGTCCCAGGATACGCCGTGATAAATAACACCGCTAGTATTGGTAAATTGTCCCAGGATACGCCGTGATAAATAACTCCGCTAGTATTGGTAAATTGTCCCAGGATACGCCGTGATAAATAACACCGCTAGTATTGGTAAATTGTCCCAGGATACGCCGTGATAAATAACTCCGTTAGTATTGGTAAATTGTCCCAGGATACGCCGTGATAAATAACACCGCTAGTATTGGTAAATTGTCCCAGGATACGCCGTAATAAATAACTCCGTTAGTATTGGTTAATTGTCCCAGGATACGCCGTGATAAATAACACCGCTAGTATTGGTAAATTGTCCCAGGATACGCCGTGATATTATTGAAATGATGTTTAAAACGGCATTAAACAACAAATATTTCTCTTAAAGTTAACCTGTTTTCCGCTAGATTCATTCCTGCAAACGCAATCAACAACAAGCATAGGCTTTTGAAAAGTTAATGAACATCACTAAATATTGATATTTGAGTAACGAACACTTTATGTCAAGATTAGACTACATGAACCTGCATAACTTGCACGATGTTGATCTTGATCTGTGCAGAAGATGTACAAAAATGAGCTTATTGTGTTAAGTCTGTTGCGCTGCATGTATCCTCTAACACATGACTTATATATATAGCTTGTTTGTTTTATGTTTGAATATAGATGAAACCACAATTAATAAAAGCATTGCAATACATTGGAATACATGTACATGTTTTTCCATGTTGTAGCAATTTGTTTTTGCAATATAATCAGTTTTAAAACTATGCAAGTCACTCTAGCAACTGCTCTTTATACCTATGTTTCCTTTACCAAAAAAAATTGTTAATTTCGTTAATTATTATATATTATAAATCGCTTGTTCGTTCTATTGTACAGTGTAGATTTTTGTGGAATTAGGTGCAGTACCCTGTTCAACTAACGTATAAATGGACGCATGGCGTGTCTCAGTTTACATTCATGTAAGGATGCGTTTGTGACACAGAATTCCTGTTTAACCTTTCTTCCTCATACAACACATCTGCAGCAGACGTCTTTGAACACATCTAGGCAAAAATATGGTGAATCTCTATAATTGAAATTATAATTATTTCGTCTGCTGCAGAAGCGTTTTTATGTGGGAAAGTTTCTACTCTTAGTTATTTCCGTCTAGTCGTCTGCAGGATTTTGAAAACATATTTGTTTTGCCAAATCTTTTACTGAAATAGAATATGTGTGTCAACAGTTTGGATTTCAGATCTGACCCCACGATGTGTTGGTACTGGTCTGGTTCTAAACTGTTTGCATGGGCCATGAACGGTTGGCGTAATCGGTCGCTAGAGTGCAAAGAGTTAAATACGTTGCAAATGTTACTGCAAACAGATTACAACATATTGCTTCTTAATATATATTATTATATTCTTTTTACAAAAGCATTATTATGATCTCAAATAAGTTGCATTGATGTTGGATTAACCAAAAGGCACAGCAAGTATTGTGTTTTATTTATAAGGTCTATGCTATACTAATAGAATGCTCTATACTGACCTTCAAAAGTAAGGCCGGTGTGGCATGACGTTGTAATTCAACCTTTAACATCATTTAGACGTATTTTGACGCATCTGCAGCACTCGACTATTGTCCTCAAAGTCATTTTCAATAACTTTTATTCGTTCTCATGCAACCCCTTGCGAAATATTCAACTTGTTGATTGCTACCAGTACAACTAAGATGTCGTTGTAGCATTGTAATTAATTTTACCACTGACTTAATTTCAACCCATATTAAAAGGGCATTCACTTTGACTATGAACCGACGTTAACTCCATAGGCACTCGGTGGTATACATATACGACTACGTACCCCTCTCTTATTAGATCACCTGAGCCGAAAGCTCAATGTGATTTATTTGTATCGATCTCTGACCGTCGTCTGTCTGTCACTCGTTAACTTTTAACGACATCTACCTCTAAACCACTGGACCCGTTTCAACCATATATACTTCACAGAAATGTTCCTTTAATTGTCCTCTTCCAATAGTGTTCAAAGATATACATTCTATGTAGAACTGTGACTGCAGCACCAACAAAAGAGAAAATGCCAAAACTTTAAAATGTAGCTTCTTTGAATCTGCTTGTCCGACTCCGAGATACTTTGATAGAAGTGTTCCTTGAGTGCCCATCTACCAAATAAAAATCAAGCCATATTGATTGGTTGAAAAATATTGCGACAAGGTGGATTCAGAAAAGGGTCAAAATGACAAAACTTTAAAATTCCTTTCTTCTGAAAGAATTTATCTGATTTCAAGATATCTTAGTTGAAATGTTCCTTCAGTGACCCTCTACATAATTTGTTCAAGCAATATTGAAAAGTGGCAAAATTAATGTTCAGCTTCAAACAACATCTCCTGAACATTGAAGGATATCAACCAAACTTCACAGGAATATTCCTTTGATTGTCCGCATTCATTTTTGTCAAAGATATGTTGCCTTATTACAAATGTCCTTTACTGATAAGCTGTTTCATTTACAGAGTCCACCCCTTGCTGTTTCATGTAGAGTGTCCACTCATTGCTGTTTCATGTAGAGTGTCCACTCCTTGCTGTTTCATGTACAGTGGCCACTCCTTGTTGTTTCATGTAGAGTGTCCACTCATTGCTGTTTCATGTAGAGTGTCTACTCATTGCTGTTTCATGTAGAGTGTCCACTAATTGCTGTTTCATTTACAGTGGCCACTCCTTGCTGTTTCATTTACAGTGTACACTCCTTGCTGTTTCATTTACAGTGTCCACTCCTTGCTGTTTCATGTAGAGTGTCCACTCATTGCTGTTTCATTTACGGTGTCCACTCCTTGCTGTTTCATGTAAAGTGTCCACTCCTTGCTGTTTCATGTAGAGTGTCCACTCATTGCTGTTTCATTTACAGTGGCCACTCCTTGCTGTTTCATTTACAGTGTCCACTCATTGCTGTTTCATGTAGAGTGTCCACTCATTGCTGTTTCATGTAGAGTGTCCACTCCTTGCTGTTTCATGTGGAGTGTCCACTCCTTGCTGTTTCATGTAGAGTGTCCACTCCTTGATGTTTCATGTAGAGTGTCCACTCATTGCTGTTTCATTTACAGTGTCCACTCCTTGCTGTTTCATTTACAGTGTCCAATCCTTGCTGTTTCATTTACAGTGTCCACTCATTGCTGTTTCATGTAGAGTGTCCACTCATTGCTGTTTCATGTAGAGTGTCCACTCCTTGCTGTTTCATGTAGAGTGTCCACTCATTGCTGTTTCATTTACAGTGGCCACTCCTTGCTGTTTCATTTACAGTGTCCACTCCTTGCTGTTTCATGTAGAGTGTCCACTCATTGCTGTTTCATTTACAGTGTCCACTCCTTGCTGTTTCATGTAGAGTGTCCACTCCTTGCTGTTTCATGTAGAGTGTCCACTCATTGCTGTTTCATTTACAGTGGCCACTCCTTGCTGTTTCATTTACAGTGTCCACTCATTGCTGTTTCATGTAGAGTGTCCACTCATTGCTGTTTCATTTACAGTGTCCACTCCTTGCTGTTTCATGTAGAGTGTCCACTCCTTGCTGTTTCATGTAGAGTGTCCACTCATTGCTGTTTCATTTACAGTGGCCACTCCTTGCTGTTTCATTTACAGTGTCCACTCATTGCTGTTTCATGTAGAGTGTCCACTCATTGCTGTTTCATGTAGAGTGTCCACTCATTGCTGTTTCATGTACAGTGTCCACTCATTGCTGTTTCCTGTACAGTGTCCACTCCTTGCTGTTTCATGTACAGTGTCCACTCATTGCTGTTTCATGTACAGTGTCCACTCATTGCTGTTTCATGTACAGTGTCCACCTCATTGCTGTTTCATGTACAGTGTCCACTCATTGCTGTTTCATGTACAGTGTCCACTCATTGCTGTTTCATTTACAGTGTCCACTCATTGCTGTTTCATGTACAGTGTCCACTCATTGCTGTTTCATGTACAGTGTCAACTCATTGCTGTTTCATTCCCACTTTTGATAAACAAATATCCCAGTTACACAATTGCTACGTACTATACTATAACCCAGATGATCAAGTAAGGGCCTTCTTGGTCCTCTTGTTATATAAGTTAGATATAAATGCTTAATTTTTGACTTATATTCAATATTTGGATCTAATACTGAACTTTTAATTTATATAAAAAGAGCATTTCGTTTTAAAGTTATATGAGATCACTCCTCATGTTTAGCTATACATACAAGCGGAATAACTCTTGTTGACAAGCTAAATGAAAATAGGTACAAGTTGCCTTTCTTAACAGGAAACAAAACAAATCCACCACTTGCGACAGGATTTTCACAAATGTTTACTTGATATAATATATATCATATATTTAAAATCCCCTATTTGAAGGAAATGTTAATAATCTAGAAAAATGGCGGTTTAAAGCTTGATACGTTATTGTGGTTGGCATGACAAATAACATTGCATTACTTAGGTGAGCGATCCAGGGCCATCCTAGCCCTCTTGTTTCAATATGAGACTTTATGATGGCACCATCAAAACAGTTAAAAAGGTTTTCAATAAGAAAAACTATCGGCGTATACGAAAGGTGACGACTCACGATTTTTTTAAAAAAAACCTGTAAATGGCTTGTTCATGTACAATGCAATGCAAACATAACGGAATGTTCCGTTTATTTATAGTGAACAGTTGAAACATGATCTTCACATTTTGCGATTTAAATATGGGTATACATTAAGTTGATAGCTCTTTGGGAGGTATTATAACATACCATTGGAAGAAGAGAATCTCCTACAGAGACACCCATCAGGGGCTCCGAGAAATGAAGTCTCCTTGGCAACAATACGTATGGTGAAGAATGCAAACGATTAATCCTTTCCCTCATATAGATGCTTTCTGACGCCTCAGCAGCAGACGGCTTTTTGAAAACATAGGAACAAAAGAAGAAATTGCACAAAACGTGCAATTTCTCCTTTTGTCACAATGTTTTCCACTTTTAGTCATAGGTTATCCATTCAGTTATAGAGATTTTCCATTATTTGACAAAATATGTTCACAGTCGTCTACTGCAGAATTGTCGTATGAGGGAAAGGGTTAACTCGTTAACTGCAGAATTTCATAAAGTCGACTCGTCCAAGTTGAAAATTGAACCACTCTATTTTTCGTCCACCAGGAAAAAATTGTAAACTTTAATGTCTAAGTGGCCAACAATGAAGATTTCAGGAAAGACAACTCATTACGAGCTGTCTCTCCTGAATCTGCATTGTTTGCAAAAGCCTTTAATTGCCTTTGAACGGGTTTATCTTGTCTCATCAAGCCGAAACCTTGGGAATTTCGAAGTTACTCTACTGGTGATGTCATTCACTCAAAATGGTCAATCCACCAACCCAATGAGAAATGGCAAATCTCAAGCTATACTGTACACCGCTCAAGTTATAATCGAATCTCAGGAAAAAGTGCATGGCGCATAAGCTGAATTTATCCCAGATTTATAAATACCGTCAATGATCGTGGCATTTATATCTTCGTTTGAATGCTGGTAAGTGGAAACACTTAACTAACGCTTATGGTTTGTTTTGTTGGGGTTTTACGCCGTTTCAACGTTATTTCAGTTATATCGCGTCGACAGTTCACTTATTCAATGATCCCTGGGTAAACAAACCTGTTCTAGGCTAGTAAATGTGCCTTGTTCAAGGGCACTCCACAATGACCACAGTGCCGCGACTGGGGATCGGTTCCAAATCTCCGACGCTAACCTCTAGGCCGAGGCGGACTCCTTAATGAGACCATGTTTTACCTTGGAGGCAGCTATCTTCGCCGCATGGATGCTAGAACCACAAAGGTCACCATAACGTTTTAAAGTTAAAGATTATAAAACGCAATTCTTTTACACTATAATTCGTGTCTTGGTAAGAGTCATTTACATTCGGATTATCGCCAAAGGCGTCAAATTCAATTCAAAATTGTGCATTGATATGGAATTGAAACCTTTCATTGACACATTGCTTACCAAGGATGGTTCCGGAAGACCAACGTAAAGTATTCACATTGAGTGGCGCTAAACGTGTTGTTGAAGGACGAGTGGTGGGGAATAAGATCAGCAAGACATCGACACGATTATTGAGTCTAGGCTAAATAGATGTAGACTCATCTCAACCTCCATTGTTCCCAAATTTAACATTTATTATAATGAATTCATTCAATAATATTTGCCATGATCAAAATTGTTTAAAAATGTATTCTTGCTTATTTTATGTTACATGATGTTTTATGCCGCATTCAGCAATTTAAGAAATTTCAGTTATATCACGGCGTTTCTTCGGTAAGTTACTAGTACTACAGGTTTGCATTAATTCGGATCCCAGTTGGTCGTCGTAATGCTGTTCCCAAAACCCTGAGAGTCAAAACGGGAACGCCATTACTACCACTGTGTTTAACCCAGCCTCGGATTGAACCCACGACCCTCGCACATGAGGCGGACAACACTCACAACTTCCACTACACAACCAAGGTAGTCTCGATGACTCGGCTATTGTTTTAGTGTACATGCTATCCCTACTTGAAGCCTGAAAGCCGCTAGCGTAATATCCAATGTTGATTGTATATTATTCTCTTGTACAAGATCTAACCTACGACTCCCTCTGAAGGGAAGACATGAATCGGTGTTATACTGAATTATTGCTGCAGTTGTGCGCGTCTCTAAACAAACAATTACGTATACACGTGGTTATAAACTGCTTTTGCGGATAATGTTATGCAGATTATTTATGACTGTTAAAACATTCCCCACATACAAAACACATCTGCAGCAGACGACGTTGAAAATATCAAGACAAGAATATGGAAAATTTCAATAATTGTAAGTATCATTATTGAACAGTGTTGAAAACATTATTTTGAGCAATTGCACACTATTTTCTCAATACATCTTTATGAAAAGAGGGTGATGGTACCAGTTGCCGGACTAGCTATTCAGTATAGTGTATGGTTTAATCTTTCTTTATGTATAAAGTGTATTAAGAAGCTTTCAACAAGTCTCCAGTTATATCACTGCAATTCCTGGATACGTTACTATTACTCATGACTGGTCCGTTTATACTGACAGTAGCAAGTCGGTCGTTATGCTAGCCCCACAATCCTGAGCGCCAAGGAGGGTAAGCCATTGCTAACATGTTTTAAATATTTGGTATGACCAAACCGGGGATCAAAACCATGACCTCCCTTACCCGAGGTGTATGAAATCACGTTCATCCCAATGAATTTCATTATCCGGTAATCGCTTCTCTTGAATTTCTTTATCCGGTATTGCCGCTCTTGAATTTCTTTAACCGGTATCGCCGCTCTTAAATTTCTTTAACCGGTATCGCCGCTCTTTAATTTTTTTAACCGGTATCGCCGCTCTTGAATTTCTTTAATCGGTATCGCCACTCTCCAATTACTTCAACTATTATCGCCGCTCTTGAATCTCTTGAACCGGTATCGCCGCTCTTGAATTTCTTTATCGGGTATTGCCGCTCTTGAATTTCTTTAACCGGTATCGCCGCTCTTAAATTTCTTTAACCCGTATCGCCGCTCTTGAATTTCTTTAACCGGTATCGCCGCTCTTGAATTTCTTTAATCGGTATCGCCACTCTCCAATTACTTCAACTATTATCGCCGCTCTTGAATCTCTTGAACCGGTATCGTCGCTCTTGAAATGTTTAACCGGTATCGCCGCTCTTGAATTTCTTTAACCGGTAATGCCGCTCTTGAATTTCTTTAATCGGTATTACCACTCTTCAATTTCTTCAACTATTATCTTCGCTCTTAAATTTCTTTTACCGGTATCGCCGCTCTTGAATTTCTTTAACCGGTGTCGACGCTCTTGAATTTTTTTAATCTGTTTCGCCGCTCTTAAATTTCTGGAATATGTTATGCCGCTCTTGAATTTCTTTAATCTGTTATGTCGCTCTTAAAATTATTTAACCGGTATCGCCGCTCTTGATGCATGGGTGGGAAGCGAATCATGCAGACTTCACTAACGCGCAGGCTGATCAATGTTCGCAATTGATGACTAAAGCCAAGTAAATCATGATAAGCAAAACGCCTTCTTACCATATCCTACTAGTAGGGTCAATTTAAGAAAAATATGGCCTAACCCCAACAAACTTGCAAGCAAAGGTTTTATGGTGTTTTCCTTGGGTATTGGGTCTTGTGAACAATATATCAAAAGTTTAGGAAAATTTAGGTCACAGAAAGGGTCAAATTTTGACGTCATAAACAAGATGGCCGCCAAATCATAATATTTGCTATATCTCGCTTAATATTTGACATATAGTGACAATATTGGTGTCTAGCTATAGGTTTTAGGGATCAAGGAATCCATTAAGTCAATTTGTGAGGTTGTGGGGGAATTGCATCATGGGAAATCCAAGATGGCCGCCACGACGGCCCCAAATGATGTCATTGGCCATAACTCGGTTCATATTTAACATAGGATAACAATGTTAGTGTCTATCCATAGGTTTCAGTGGTCAAGGAATGCTTTAAGGCTATTTGTAAGATTGTGTGGGAATTGCGTCATGAAAAATCAAGATGGCCACCACATGCACCATCTTTTCAGGTCAAGGTTTTTTATTGATAGCCTCTCTGTCATGGGATATTGCTCATCCTACTCGGAGGTTCAAAGGTTTGAGAACAACGCCGCAGCTGCAATTGCTCCAGATATGTTAGATGGAGATTTAGACATAATTGACATGGCTCTGCTGTTCGCAGCCGATAATGTCGATCATAATATAGTAACGCTTGATGGAAAGGGTACCTTTCATGGGATGGGTATGATTGCGAAATTCCAACGCGAAAAAGAGTTGACTTAAATATTCTAAATGAGGCAAAGGTGGACATCAGGGACTATCGCTTTGCTAAACACGTTCGCCGCAATGTGGAATTCATGCCTCTTACATTGTTTTGCGACATCGATCACAAAAATCGACATACTCTGGGAGATATCGTTACGTTTCCGTCCATGCGCCCCAAACTGGCAGGGCATGATGCATACATGGTTCAAGGGATGTGATCATCCTGGCCAGTCTTCGATAGCGTTCCTTCCCATGATTGATATGTCATCAAGTGACAAAACATGTATTTTCTCCTCATTGGAATATGTATGCAACCTAGCTGCCAAGCAAAACGTTCCGCCAATCATTACATTCGACCAACTGCTCTTCTGGAAGGCATCAGAGATGTTGAATGAAGTACCAGACAATAGTCCTATAAGAGATGTTGTGTTGTTACTGGGCAGTTTTCACACCTTCATGAATCTTTTGGGGGCCATAGGAACATTAATGGATGGGAGTGGACTGAGACAGATCCTAGAAACAATATATGGTGAGAACGCAGTTGTGCATATGATGAGTGGTAAATCTGTACAACGTGCATTTCGCGGACATCTCCTAGTAGATCATTGCCTTACGCATCAGATAGTAGCTGAAATCATTAAGGATGGGCCTGGTTTTGAAAACGTCTTGAAAGAGCTTGAAACGTTGTTCGGAAACTGGTGAAAGAGACATGGATTCTTTGCCGAAGTCGGATGGCATTGGAACAATCGCTGATTGGCTTAAATCGAAAGCAGGTGAACTATCCAGACATTCAAGGATAAGCACACTGTGGTTAAAATCAGCAAATGTTGGGAGTTGCCCGCAAACTCATCGAGGCCGATCACACCGGATCATGGGAGATGTACCTCCATGCCATATCTGACCAATATTTTCAGCTGCTGGACACCCTAACTATCTCAAGTCGGGTTATCTGTATCTTCAGAAGATGTACAGCTTAGAAACTGAAAACCCTTCTGTTTATCAGAATTTCATAAATGGTTTCCATGTCATACGCCGCAGTAACCAATACTGGGCTTGCCTAGGCTCGGATCTTGTCATCGAGCAGACGCTCATGCATTCCCTTAAAAACACTTTGGACCATGTCTCGCCCTGTAACCTCAGCCTACAACTATGCCATGCAATAATTCAGCCAGATGGTATACACAGCAAGAGAACAACACATAGAGGCTACGTCTGCAAGGATGAATAGAGATAAATCAGACAAAGAAAAGCTTGTAGAAAAACTTGCACTTTTCTCCATTTACAGTAGATGCTACCTTGCGCAACATCATAACCGGAATAAATGCTATTGACGATGTGAATGTGGATGACCTTTTCACGGTTGGCAACAGCACAGTGCAAACAATGGAAGGTCAATCTATCTTTTCGTATTTGCACAAGAGAAATACTAGAGTGAAGACATTAGCTACTGCCCGGGCCATCAAAGTAACTGAGGACAGAACCATAGACCCAGCTCGGTTGTTTCAGAGGTTCTTGGTGCCGTGTCACTCCCACATCTGATGATGCTGTGCTCGAGGCGATCCCAGTTACTGAAATGGGCCGAAGGATCTACATACAGCTCAATCGCCGATGCATATGCGAAGTTTACTTTGGATTTATACAGACATGCCACAGTAGTATTTGATGGGTACAGGGCAGGGCCAGGCATTAAGGACAATACAGATCAACGACGAGGTGCTAATAAGACTTCTAACAAGGTCAATATATCGGATGCTACTAAGTTCGTCGGGAAAAAGGAGGATTTTCTCTCGAATTCGGAAAACAAACAGGCTATGATTGATCTGATCGCAAAATGCTTGCAGCAGAAAGGCTGCCATGTCATCCAAGCTGAGGGAGATGCAGACGTGGACATAGTAAAAGCCGCAGTTTCGATGTGTGAATACAAGTCTACAACGCTCATTGGTGAAGATACGGACTTGCTGATTCTCCTTCTGCATCATGCGACTCTTAAGGACAGCCATGAGCTCTACTTCCGTTCAGATAAAACCGGGAATAAAACAAAACAATATGTGTACAACATCAATGTTCTGAAACAGATACTAGGTGATGACATATGCACTGATCTGTTGTTTGTTCACGCGTTCACATGTTGCGATACGGCATCAAGGATCCGTTTTCCAAAATATTCTCAAGGAGGAATCCGTGTTTCGTACATGTTCAAAGATTTTTTGTTCACCCGACAAAGATCAAGATACCATTGAAAGTGCTGGCTGTAAGGCAATGGTTTCATTGTTCAATGGGAATCAAAACGAATCTCTCGCAACCCTTAGGTACAGTTTACTATGTAAGAAAGTTTCAAGAGCCAAGACATTTGTCACACCTGAACAACTTTCGCCAACTGCTTCTGCAACTAGATTTCACCCTCTGAGGACGCATTACCAAGTTATGGTCTGGATGGGCATAAGTGAGGACATGGTCCCTAACGACTGGGGATTTAAGTTCAAGGGGACATACTCATTCCGATCATGATGGATAAGGACCCTGCTCCCGAGCTTCTCCTCAAAATGATCCACTGCAACTGTTCCGCTGGTTGTAATACACTAAAATGTACATGTAAAACGCATGGGCTTGATTGTACAAATGCATGCGGACCTTGTCAAGAAGTGAACTGTGACAACATGACACTGAAGCCAATACTAGATGAAGACGATGACGAAGAGCAATGAGATAGTATGTGTGAAAGCCGAACTGACAGGTTTTTTCTACACCTTTGGTTAGACACCATGAATGTTATTGTTGTTTACATGAAATATATGCCTAACTTGTGGCACATCATGGCAGTCATCTTGGAATTCCCATGATGCTATTCCCACACAATCTTATAAATAGCCTTAAAGGATTCCTTGACCACTGAAACCTATGGATAGACACCAACATTGTTATCCTATATTACATATGAACCGAGTTATGGCCAATAACATAATTTGGGGCCGTCGTGGCGGCCATCTTGGATTTCCCATGATGCAATTCCCCCACAACCTCACGAATAGAATTAATGGATTCCTTGATCCCTAAAACCTATGGCTAGACACAAATATTGTCACCCTATGTCAAATATTAAGCGAGATATAGCCAATATTATGATTTGGCGGCCATCTTGTTTATGACGTCACATTTTGACCCTTTCTGTGGCCTAAATTTTCCTAAACTTTTGATATGTTGTTCACAAGACCCAATACTACAGGAAAACACCATAAAACGTTTGCTTGCAATTTTTTTGGGGTGAGGTGCTATATTGACCCTACTATACATGTAGTCGCTTCCTGACGCCTCTTCATCAGACGACTTCTGAAAACATTGAGGCAAATTGCCACAATGTTTTAAACTCTTTTTATTAATTAATTAATTAATTAATTAAACATTAATTTATTAAGATTGTCAATTTTTTGGTTAAGATCATTTCAAAGTCGTCTGCTGAAGATTTGTTGTATGTGGGAAAGGGATCAAGTCGCGTGTATCAGGATACTGTTACATGATCCTCGCTCGTCTTTGTAAACAAACTTTTTACGGCTGGGGGTTTCCCCATTCCCCTTTTTTAAGTATCCGATCACAAGTTTATTTGTCACAAATATAAAACTTTTCCCCGAAACAAAACACGTCTGCAGCAGAACACCTTGAATACAGCGAGGCAAGTATGAACGTTAAATTATTGCAGATATTTTAAAATACGGCGGCACCAGAAAAGTGGTAAAATGGACTTGTACATAGAGAGATGAAGACTTTTTAAGATAAGGAAATCTATGGAACGCCGAGACCGTCTTATTATGACTTGTTTGCTTATTTACGGTAGATATTTAATTACATGCGGTAGATCTTTTATTATATGAAGTAGATATTTCATTACATGCAGTAGATCTTTTATTATATGAAGTAGATATTTCATTATGCGGGGTACTTTCTTCTTTATATGCTGTACTGTATTGGTTATATGTAGTGCAACTCTTCTTATATGTGGTGGTACTGTCTTTATATGCAACTTGTGCATTCGAATTTATGTGCGGTACAAAGACCAATATATGCAGTAGATTTGTTATTGTGTGTAGTAGCATTTTGTACCAGTATTACTTGTCCGTTTATCCTTACACCAGCTAATCAATAAGACTGCTAGCCCCGCAACCCTGAGCGGTAAGGTTGACAGTCATTGCTACCATTTGTAAAGTCCTTGGTATGACCCTATCGAGGATTAAACCCGCGACCTCACGCGACCGATGCGTTATATGAAAGAACTGCGCGTAGTGAAGGGTTCTTACCTCATATAGACGCTTTCTGACGCCTCTGCAGCAGACGACTTTTTGAAAACATAGTGACAAAAGAAGAAGTTGCACAAAACGTGCAATTTCTCCTCTTGCCACAATGTTTTCCACTTTTCGTCATGGGTTATCCATTCAGTTACGGAGATTTTCTATGTTTTGACAAAATACGTTCAAAGTCGTCTGCTGCAGAATTGTCGTATGAGGGAAAGGGTTAAGTGTTTTTATTCCTAAATTGGTTGCCTCCCCTTATAATAATCTATCGCACGAACATGTAGAGGTAGCGATACACAGTTTCGGGGACAATCTAACGTTTTTTCTCATTTTTTCGCTTTTAAATGTGTTTAACCGGTATCGCTACTCTTGATGCATGGATGGGAAGCGAATCATACAGACTTCAGTAACGCACGGGCTGATCACTGTTCGCAATTGATGACTAAAGCCTAGTAAATCATGATAAGCAAAACGCCTTCTGACCATATCCTACATGTAGTCGCTTCCTGACGCCTCTTCATCAGACGACTTCTGAAAACATGAGCAATTTATTCATTTGTCACAATGTTTTAAACTCTTTTTATTAATTAATTAATTAATTAATTAATTAAACATTAATTTATTAAAATTGTCCATGTTTTGGCCAAGATCATTTCAAAGTCGTCTGCTCATGTGCTGACGATTTGTTGTATGTTGTATCGCACGAACATGGTAGCGATACACAGTTTCGTGGACAATCCAACGTTTTTTCTCATTTTATTTATGATCATCTCTTATGCCACGGTAGTCGAACGTTATACCTTTCCCATACACCGACGCTTTCTGACGCCTCTGTAACAGCTGACTTTTGGAAATAGTGTATCAAAAGGAGAAATTGCTCATGATGAGTAATTTCTTCTTTTGTCACATTAGTTCAACTCGTTTCAGTTGTTATACCATCATTTACAAATTGTTTCTTTAATTTCACCAACTGCTGCAGATATCTTTGTACGTGGAAAAGGGTTAAGAGTATGAATGGAGTGTTTTATCTGTTATTAGAATAAAAGGTTCAGTCAGTCAGTCAGTAATCCAATTTTCCAAAAACTTGTGTCATATGGTTTTTCCGATTTGGTTTATATAGAAAGAAGAAGTATAGTCGGTAGGTCATAACTTTCCTTAACCTCGCTTTAACTCATTCGCTGACAACGTCAATTAAAGGTTTTAGCAAACAATGCAGACCCAGATGAGACGTCTCGTAATGAGTTGTATATCCTGAAATATGCATTATTGGTCACTTAGACATTACTTTTTACAAATTTCCTGTGGTAAGAAAAATGTAGTGTTGGCCACTTAGACATTACTTTTTACCATTTTCCTGTTGTAAGAAATATGCATTGTTGGCCACTTAGACATTACTTTTTACAAATTTCCTGATGTAAGAAAAATGTAGTGTTGGCCACTTAGACATTACTTTTTACCATTTTCCTGTTGTAAGAAATATGCATTGTTGGCCACTTAGACATTACTTTTTACACATTTCCTGTTGTAAGAAATATGCATTGTTAGCCACTTAGACATTACTTTTTACCATTTTCCTGTTGTAAGAAAAATGTAGTGTTCCAATTTTCAACATGGAAGAGTCGACTTTGTGAAATTCGGCAGTTACAGAGTTATCATTTCGTACTCATTTTGACGTGTATGTAGGTGACGACTTTGAAAATATTGTGAGAAAAAGGAGACATTAGTGAAAGTAAGCAATTTCCCGTTATGCTATTTGTTTATTTCTTTGCAATTATAGACTTAGTGATTTGTCATATTTTACCTAGACGTTTTCAACGGCGTCTGCGGATAGACAATTTAATGTATGCACCTTTCATGTTAGTCTACATACAACTAAACATAACAGAAATATGTTTTATTTCCCCAACTTTTAAAAATATTTGTAAACATGGAATATATTTTGGTCATAGTGCAGGAAGGGGTACCATATTCAATTCAATACATTTCAATTCGTTTATCATTTGACTTGAATACGGTGTACATGCATATCATGCATATTTGTTAAACAAGGAGAAACTCTCTTTAAATAAAAAAGTGTTTAACATGTAAAAAATTCATACATGTGTTTCCTTGATGTACATAATAAATCCGCGTGTTATGAAAATCGAAAAAGGGTAACAATCCGTCTTCTACAAATATCGGTAAAAAAATATTTCGTACACACCGAATTTCTGAAGGTAAAATGCTAAACCATTGTTTAACTGATAACATCGGGTATTATGTTTAAATATACATGGCACACAGATTATAACGGTCATAGTTAAAGGCGGATTTTCAGCGGATATTGAATGATTGAAATGTCAACGCCAGAACATACCTGTCAACTTATTATCATTTCCGTTCTAAATTTAAAATAAGTTAATTTTAACGCGATCTGTACTACTATGTAGATTAACTTGGGAATTTTAACGCTTAGACTTAAGAAGTAAGTAATGTACGATCTAATTGATTATCAAAAGGAAGTTAATGTGAGTCTTGCTCCAGGAAACTCAAACATTGGACATTTGTGTAGATACAAATCACTCCGTGTATTAGCGCGGTGTCATTTCGGTGTAAATTATGTGCTAATTATGTTAGAATTCATAGAAATGTTTATAAATACTTAGAAAACACGGGTAAGCGAGCCTGGATGTAAAGGCATATCATATTCTTCTTACAATTACACTAGGCTTGGTCTTCCTGGAGCAAGACACATTTACTTTTTAACATTGCTTTTCAAGCATACAACAAATATGCAGGAAATAACGTTTACACATTAAAGGAAACTTACGGAAATTGTCGTAAAAACAAGGTATACTATGGAACTTTCTCATTTCGCCATATTTTTAATGTGATTTGCTGCATATGTGTCAAAAGTCATCTGATTTAATTACACCACTGATTATTCCGGAACAAAATTGTGAGGGTTTTAAATATTTATTGTGACAATCCAAAGGATGAACACAGATTTCAAGTTATCAAAGTAAGATGACAGCGTTAAAATTGAACTTGGACGTGTTAGACTGGATATACACTTCGACGAATTTCTAATTGGCCACCTAGTTTTTATACGCCCGTTTTGAAAAAAAACGGATCGTATTATAGTTTTACCTGCGGCGTACGGGCGGGCGGGCGGGCTATGTCCAGTATGTTGTCAGCTCAATAACTTGAGAAGCCTTTGTCCAATGATCACCACATTTGGTAAGAATGTGTATTGGGATAATATCTCGGACAAGTTCGATAACTAGCTATATCGCTTTAGTCAATCGAGAGTTATCGCCCTTTAATTATAGAAATTACCCAAAATTGGTCTTGTCAGCTCAATAACTTTAGAAGCCTTTGTCTAATCAGCACCAAATTTGGTCAGAATGTGTATTGTCATAATATCTCGAACAAGTTTGATAACTATCCATATCGCTTTGGTCAATCAAGAGGTATCGCCCTTTTATTAAAGAAATTACCTAAAATTGGTCTTTTTAGCTCAATTACTTTAGAAGCCTTTGTTCAATCTTCACCAAATTTATTCAGAATGTGTATTGGCATAATATCTCGAACAAGTTCGATAACTAGCCATATTGCTTTAGTCAATCGAGAGTTATCGCCATTTAATTATAGAAATTACCTAAAATTGGTCTTGTCAGCTTAATAACTTTAGAAGCCTTTGTCCAATCATCACCAAATTTAGTCAGAATGTGTATTGGCATAATATCTTGGACAAGTTCGATAACTTACCACGTTATTTCATTCACTACACACTTATGTCCCTCGAAATGGCCAAAACTGTACTAACAGTGTCTGCTCTCTAAATTTGCCTGATGTACAACCAATTATCACTATACTTAATTGGTCTCAAAAAAACAGGACGGGCGTATTTTGTGACATTTGGCGCTCTTGTTATCACATATATTTAAGGAAAAGTATTCGGAGAAAAATACAAATAACCAAATATAAGTTTAATACAATTTATTCCTAATATGTAAAACGGGAACAAACTTAACAGAGAGAGTTAACATGGACACCCTTAAAACAAAAACTGCAGTATCAAATCACGTATTACACAGGTATCGTATGGTTGACCACCCGTGTTATTGTTATAACGACTCGTAACATACCTGTCTGATGGGGGTGTCGGCACGAATCATTCCCACGACTTGAGCGCGTTCTGCAATGCTCATTCTCGCCATTTTTAATGTTTGTCATAAAAGACAATCATTCCTACCAAATACGACAACTACCATGCCGTGCACGAGGAACGCGAGCTATTTTCGGACCTATCGTTCCGCATGGATGATTGTGTACATGAATACTTGTTTTCTTTCTGTAAATCGATAGATTGGTGTGTACAATACAAGATTTATTGATTAAATATGTCGCATAATATCATATTTTATATGGTGGCCAATTAGAAACTCGTCGGAGTGTATATACGTCTGTTGCATTTACAAATAGTCGTCTGTATCAAGAACAGGTGAGAATGGCGTCTTGTCAATCAAAATGTAGTCTGAAATTCGTCCAAATACGTTGATTTGATGGTAATCAGAATGTAATCTGAAATTCGTCTAAATACATTGATTTGATGGTAATCAGAATGTAGTCTTCAATTCGTCTAAATACATTGATTTGATGGTAATCAGAATGTAGTCTGAAATTCGTCTAAATACATTGATTTGATGGTAATCAGAATGTAGTCTGAAATTCGTCTAAATACATTGATTTGATGGTAAGACAATTAAAAGAACAATATACTTGAAACGATAAAAGCCTGACTCATTTTCCACCAGTCCAAATTGTCCTATACTAATTGTTTTGTCATTTATTTATTTTAAATAATCAATTCAAGTTTTAAAAAAAATGTCTAACAGGTCATATTGTACCATTGGCCTACATGAACATTCTCCTTAGTACATTGATTTATTGATTGAGTTATGTTAATTTTAAAAAACCTATAGATCTACGCCCACATATATAAGTACGTTCTAATAACTACAGGTACATGTGAGCCCTGATCCGCGAACACTGGCCTTAAACCTACCCAACATGCAACAGATCTGCAGCAGACGATTTTGAAAACATCTTGGAAAATATCAATACACGAAGAGATGATTAATGGATAGAATTGAAGACAATGAGGCAATGAGCAATTAATCCTTTTGCCGCAATGTTTTCGAAAGTCGTCTGCTGCCGATGCGTTCAACGCCGTTTTAAACAATTTCTCAGTTATATCACGGCGGCCAGTTCACCTACTCATGCATTTCCTGGTTTTCTCACACCAGTACTCCACACAACAATCTTCCCAAGCAACTGGCTGCTTTTCCACATAGACTTAGCCCATTGGTGGAAGACGAATGACGCATGTCGCATTGACTTTTGTCAATAGTCGGAAAGAAAGTTGGCCGAGCCGGGATTCGAACTCACAACCCCTGGATTGACAGCCCGCGTCGCTACCGACTGAGCTACCGGGGCTCGGCTTGCCGGTGGGAAGAATTACGGTTAATGTAGTTGTGGTAACTATATATAAAGACATGTTGGCGCGTCCATGTTATCTTATACAACTACACATCATCTGGGACAAGTGAGATGATACTGTAGGCGATATTAATTCACACAGTTTAATGATTGATCTGGATCTACACTGATAACAATTGTCATAATGTTAGCTTTTCTGCAGCGGAAAAAAGAGTAGTGTATGAAATAGAGTCCGTCTGGATTTGTTTGTTTGATGTAACATGCCGCATTGAATCATGTTATATCACGGCGTTTTCTGGGTTAGTTACCAGTACTACAGCTCCATTTATCTTGACGTCAGCCAGTCAGTCTGGATTTGTTTCTGTGGTGTATAACATGCCGCATTGAATCATGTTATATCACGGCGTTTTCTGGGTAAGTTACCAGTACTACAGCTCCATTTGGGTAAGTTACCAGTACTACAGCTCCATTTATCCTGACACCAGCGAGTCAGTCGTTATGCTTCTCGCACAATCATAAGCGTCAATGAGGGAAAAACCCATTACTATCATATTACTTTCATTTTGATGCCTAAGAGTCATCGTGCGTTTCCAAAGCATAGTCTGATACTATCCTGATTACTGAATTCGTTCGCTGTTTGTCCTGAAAGTACTGTCAACTAATGATACATGTCTCAGTGTGCGTATTTACTTATCATTGGAGCTTTAAATACAGGTACGCTACCATTGGTTTGATTCATAAATTGATTATAAAATACATGATTCTTAATGACATCATAGATAGATCAATCATAATGTACAAATAGATATTAAATGAGATCCACCTGCCATAGCCTATGTTGGCATATATCCACAGTAATCTACTTGCCGATATCTTTTCTAAAAAAATAACTTAATTATAGTCGAGTTGGCGCAGTGCATGTTATTTTCTATATCTACATACTAACAATTGTAATAACTTCTACTACTACTTCCACTTATGTTACTACAACCACTACTACTACTACTACTACTACTACTAATACTACTACTACTACTACTACTACTACTACTACTACTACTACTACTACTACTACTACTACTACTACTACTACTACTACTACTACTACTACTACTACTACTACTACTACTACTACTACTACTACTACTACTACTACAACTACTACTACACGTCTACGACTACTACTACTCTACTACTACTACTACTACTACTACTACTACTACTACTACTACTACTACTACTACTACTACTACTACTACTACTACTACTACTACTACTACTACTACTACTACTACTACTACTACTACTACTACTACTACTACTACAACTACTACTACACGTCTACGACTACTACTACTCTACTACTACTACTACTACTACTACTACTACTACTACTACTACTACTACTACTACTACTACTACTACTACTACAACTACTACTACTACTACTACTACTACTACTACTACTACTACTACTACTACTACTACTACTACTTCTACTACTACACGTCTACGACTACTACTACTCTACTACTACTACTACTACGACTACTACTACTCTACTACTCCTACTAATACTTATAATACAACTACAAATAGCATCTGTAATAATTTCTAATGTTCACAGAGATTAACGAATGAATGGATAGCGAGGGAATAATCACAGTATATGTACGTCAAGAGTGTAGGACAAAAAATTGCATTGAATTAATCAAAATAGGGTGTAGATAATAAACCCCTCAAAAATTCAAACTAATTAAAACACTCTTAATTATCTTCAATCAAAACCTGTAAACAAAACACAATTACATATCAAATATCAAAAACACTCTAATAAATACTAAAACACAAAAATAATTATATACCCACAGGGGTATTGTCCACTTTTCATTTTAAGGGACGGGGTTTTTGTCCACCGGGGTTGTGTCCTATAGGGTTTTTGTCCCACAGGGGTATTGTCCGTACCCTGTACGTCAAACTGTACACCGTACATAGCGACCTTGAATATGTCGGCAGATAATGTTTCAATAAAGCCTATCCCACATATAAAAAAATCTAACGCAGACGACTCTTAAAACATAGTGACAAAAAACTGAAAAAAACTCCATAAAAGATAGTTTAATTGTTAAATAAAGTTGAACACATTGTGGCCAAAGGAGAAATTGCTCATCATGAGCAATTTCACCTTTGGCCACTCTGTTTTCAAAAGTCGTCTGCTGTTATTGCGTCAACATGCGTCTGCACGGGGAAAGAGTTAATATAGTGTCAATATTAGGTAAACCCTGCCATACTTCCACAGATCATCATGTAAACGCGATTTAAGTTAACAGAGCTCTAGATAAGGAGCATTTTTCATGTTCGAAAATCCTTATTTGACATTCAAACCCTATGTTGTGGGTACTCAAATTGATCGTCTCAGGAAGACGATTCTTTTTAGTACCAACAACATAGGATTTGGTTTAGTAATAAGTGAAATACTGTGGGAAAAAGACCTTTTCACTCCCTCTTATCTAGTCCTCTGAAGGGACCAATCAATTACTTCGAGTAATCGACGTGTTCGAGGGATCGCTTGATTTGTGATGAATTTATTTATGTAATTTAAGCGTCGTAATTTATTTAAACTTAGACGTTTATAATGAAAATCAAGCCAGTGTTAATACCAGATCAACAGCACAGCAGTAGTTCTGATAGGGTTTAGGTATCGTATGACATGTTGTACGTTACATATGCATGGAGATATGTTACATTCCAAAGGTGCGAACTATTTCATTTGACAGTTATGTGCTATGTCATATAACCCGCAAGTGCTGTTAAATTAACTTATTTTACAACTAACTTTATGTGAAATTGTATGAACATTTTAGGTGTTTATATTTCAATAATATCCATCACAAATTACAGTGATGTGTTGATTTATTCCTACTTGAAGTTCAAGTTGTTTCTTCAATGGAGTTTTATTTTGCAATGAGCTGGTATCTATTAACAATTTCTGATTCTATGCGAAAACAGTATTTTTGAACATTGGGTATATATTCGTGCGTTTCAAAGTAATTATGTGAAAGCCAAGTTTGTTTTCAAAAGTTGGCATTTGTTGTTCATGTTTATCAGCATCCCCTTGCATGAACTCTATGTATGATTGTCAACATTGGAAATACTTTCATATAGTTCACATTTGTGTAAAATTTAGTTATTTTTGCAATTAATTTGTAAAGAAACTAGTTCAACATTTTATGTTCTTATGTTTCAATAATATCCATCACATATTTATGAGATGTGTTAATCAATTATTGTATGATGTTCATGTTGTTTCTTGCATAGGGTATATTTTTGTGCAATGTTCTGATATCTTTTAACAATTTTGATCCTAAGCGAAAGCCGCGTTTTTTAACGCCCTAGGCATATTTTCGTGCGTTTCAAAATTACATGAAAACCAAGTTGTCCAACGTTGGCATATTTACATGTTTATCAGCACTGTATTGCATGGAAGCTATGTATTGGTTCCAATATTGGGCATACTTTCATATAACTTACACTATTGTGAAATTGAGTTATTTTTGCAAATAATTTTGTAAAGAAACTGTATGAACATTTTGTGTTTTTAATTTAATTTCTGTGATGTGTTGAATAATTCTTTGTTTATTAATAAATCCATGTTATTTCCTACATTGTTGTGCAATATACTGATATATTGTGACAATTTTGATACAAAGCGAAAGCCGCGTTTTTTATTGCTAGGCATATTTTCGTGTGTATCAAAATTACATGAAAGCCAAGTTTGGTCTAAAACGTTGGCATTTTTTGTATGTGTTGTATCAGTATTATATTGCATGAAAGCCGCGTATATATCTCAATATTGGACTTCTTTTCATATCGAATGGCTTTTTTTCAAAGTCAATCAGACTAGTCCACAATTATTTTGCTTATAGCAAATTGTAGTGACAAAAGTCCTATGCCAATTCGAACGACGTCTATATTTCAATTAATTGGTACCAATTCATTTTGTTAGTCATGATATGTCATTCAACCTAGATTATTATATCATCCATTGTGTATTTTAATTTCATTACACTGTTTAAATTTATACAAAATTTGCATATAAATAGAATTACACTTTTTAAAACTATACCATGTTTATATATATATATGTATGTATATATATATAATCTTTATTTCCTCCAATATTGAAGATTACAAGAATACAATATAAATGAAATTGAAAATAACAGAATGGAGATACAATTGATAGAAAAAGAAGAAGAAGAAAAGAAAAGAAGCAAAACAACAAAAACACTGTGAATGTGAATATGCACACATGCATTTAGACGTATAAACGCCTCCATAATATGTAAACATTCACACACAATTACAAACATAGACACACAATGTATACATGACCATGAAAACCATACAAACATAGACAAACAATATATACATGCACATGAAGAAAAAAAAAAAAAAATCATACAAAACATGTACCCTATCCCCCATGCAATGAAACTATTGCATAATTATTAAACTGCTGGGGAAAACTTTTAAGCAGTCACAACTAATTTCATGTGACTTTATGAGTTAATATTATGTATATATTTTATGGTGACTTATAGGCCCAATGGGTCGGATGTCGTAAAATTTGTATAAAATGTGTATATTTATGTATGTAAATTCACACAGGTCACGTTAATAAACAATTATCTTATCTTATATTATCTTATATTATCCAATGCAGTTTAAGTCAGCAAATGAACATATGTTTCCCAAAACAGTGATAATCAAGGAATATGTTTGTTTTGAAAACATCTTAAGAACTACAAAAGCAAATATGCGGTCTTAATTGGTTGTTTTGTTTGAAACATAATCTTAGCCCCAAAAAGTGATAACACTAATCAAGCCTATAAGCCTTACATCCTGAATTCTTTGTTCCTTTTTGACACCTACCTTTTGTTGGTGGCATGAAAGGAAATGCTCAACACTTTGACATATGGCTTGCCCTATAAATACCAGACACTTTTACAGTCAGGCACTAACTCTCTATGTGACCGTTGAATAAAGTAATAGCATTTTTGTTTTTGGGTATTTATTTTGTCATTTCCAGGAATGTACAATATATTATTATGTATATTTTCTGTTTTCTCTTGATATAAAACACGGTAGTTTTAAATGACAATTTTTAAAGTATTATTTTGAGAAGAGGTAATGTATTTTTGCTCTTATCGTTGGAAAATAAGCCCAGCTGCTAGAACTACTTTATTAGAATATCATGCAGCCTGGGACAGTTTTGAGTTGATAATATTCTCAATCAAACCTGACTCCGCTGCATGATTATAATTGAACTATGAACACTTTGGGAAAAGGAGCAGTTTAATCAGTCAACTATTGTTACGCTATTTTAATTGTTCAACGTTGTATTTCAAATATGTTGCCTACTTAATAATGTTCCATATTTGATGATTATTTGCAAAACTGTTTGAATTGTCATGTTTGACTTGATGTTTTGATTCACATTGATGTGTGGTGCACAGTGCATATGGCATTATCACCATGCACCTCTCGCAGAGCTGATTCCCCAAATTATACTTGTCTGGGTGTAGCCATATCGCTGTCGACCCGCTTCATGTGAATCAATCAGCATTTCAATTGTTTATTATGTACATAGACTAGTTGACTTACTCTCTATGACCGTTGAATAAAATGATAGCTTTTTGTATTTGTGCATTTCTAATGTCATTTCAAGATTTCCGTAAATTTGAACACGTGGTTGTTGGCATCGACAGTATAGTGTAGCTTGCTGAAAACTGTTGTACGGACTTATTGCTCTTTACCAAAAGAGAGCATCGACAAACATTCCCAAATACCTCTACATTATAAAATGTCCGTACAACTGTTATTCACCAAGCTACACTATACTGTTAATGCCAATAACCACGTGTTCAACTATACGGGGCTACACGCGGAGTTAAATCTGGAAATGACAATTGATATGCCCATATACATCACTTTAATTAACGATCAACTAGTGTATGTACATAATAAACAATTGAAATGCTGATTGATTTACATGAAGACAGATTGTGTCTGTCCGGATCAGTCTGCGCAGGCTAATCTGGATCCATACATTACGCAGAGGCCATAATGTTGGATTTTCTCGCGGGATGGCTCATATGATGAAAATGCAAACTGTTAAGGATGAGGTTAGTTTGGTCCTGTTTTGTTAATTCTGTCTGCAAGGAAAATGTATCAGTTTTAAGTAGGCATACGTTTCAGTTTGATTAGTTTTGAAATAGCAACATTAGTCGTTCAAGAGAGCAGCATTATTGTCTAGATATTATACAACAGTGGCTGAACTGCAAAATTAATCGATCTTTATGTTTAATGTTATATTTTTTCCTTTTTTTTTTTAAGGATAAACAATATCCTGAAACAATGGATCAAGGTGAAACGTTGGCAAATCCAGTCACGGATAGAACAGAACAATCACACACGATGTGTCCTAACAAGAACAAACAGGAATTGGGTAGTGAAGCGGTTAGCGAAGCATCTGACGATCTAAATAAGAGCGGTGTTGACGATGGTTTTGATTCTGATAAGCATATCACGAATAGAACTCCTAACGAAATACGAGAAAAACTCGGTTTTAACAGTGAAGATGTGCAAGATGGGTTACTTAAGTGGATAACAGGTTGTGCGGGATCAAGGTCAAAACTTATAGACGAAGACAACGAAACATATGGGTTTAGCGATATGGAATCTCGAGAGAAAACAATCAACGGACGTTTGAGAAGACAGTTCAGTGAACGGAGATCGAGGCGTGCTAAACACACGGGTATGAAATACAGTCGGTCGAAATCGAACGAAGATGAAAAGCGAACGTTGAACTCTGAACGCAAAAATAGCTATAAAGAAGCTGTTAATATAAACAATGATCTGACTCCTTTAAACAATACAGTTAACACCTGGAATGAAAACCAGCGTGTTCCTTTACATACAAATGTCATTAATGACTTGAGGTCACCACGTGGTGTCGGAATCAACATGGAGTCCAACAGATCATACCCTTTTCAAACCAATATCCAAAGTCATCCAAGTACAAGCCAAAGGAAGAGGGATCAGCCAATCATAGACCCAGACGTGTACAGTTTTACTAACCCAGCACGTGGGTATTTAGTCAACATTGTCAACGAAAGTTTTACCAAACAGGCGAGGAGAGAGGGCGCAGACCAAGACCTATTGAACATGATAGAAATTGGTGAAAAGTTCGGGTTTCAATTGTTTAATTACAACAACGATACAAATCTTACGAAACAACAAACGATGTCATTGCTAACAGAAGTCCAACACGCGGACCACTCTCAGTGTGACTGTTTCATGCTTATGATAAGTACCCATGGCATGGAACAACCAAACCCCACCCTTCGCGGTAAAATGGACCACGCCCTCATGTGTGCGGATGATGGACTCATCTTTACGAGTACCATACTGAACATGTTTAATGACAGCAATTGCCCGACACTGAAAGGAAAACCAAAAATCTTCTTTATACAGGCATGCAGAGGTAAGACTACTGATTTAGAAATGTTAAGGATCCATCACAGATGTTCACTTCGGTGGATGAAATAGGATAAGGATATCACTATTTAAATAAATTGTTTATTAGTAACGAGTAATGGTAGAGTAAACCATGTTTATATCGTTCGACGACTCTCCGAAAATGCTCCTGAAAACAAGGACACAAAGAATATGGTTTTATCGAGACCCGAACCAGAGGTCCAGATGAGGAGGAGTATACAGCTCTTTCCTCCATTATATCTCACTTATTATCCAATAAAGTCCTATGATGTGGGTACTTAATCGTCTCATTGAGACAATTCTTTAAAGTACCACAACATAGGATTAGATCATTAGAGGATGTAATACATATTTTAAAAGAGTCTGACTCGGGTGCGGGAGGTCGCGGATTCGATCCCCGGCCGGGTCATAATACCAAACAATTTCAAAATGTTAGAAACATCTGCCCTCCTTGGCGACCAGGGTTGCGAGATTAGCATTACGCCTGACTTGCTGGTTTCACGATAAACGGACCAGTAGTGCTAGTACTAGCAAACGCCGTGATTTAACTGAAAACATGTTGAATACGGCCTAAAACACCAACAGAGAGAGAAGCAGATTTTAGGACTTGTAAAACTACCCTTATTTAGAGCTCTGCCCGAGCCCTTTGCACGACCTAGATATATAACATTTTCTCCCCACACAAATCAATAATTGCAAAATAGGGTTGATTACGTATTTACATATCCTTCACATTTTTCAGAAAATACTCTTAAATGATCATTTCATGTATATGATTAATTAAAATAACATGTTTTGTCTACCTTGTTTATTTCCGACGTCTACAGGAGAAAGGTTGGATTATGGTTCAGCAGATGTATATGTTGTCTGTCCAAAAGGAGGTGATAGGACAGATGTAACTATTGATCCGGGTAAATATGAACTGTTCCATTTCATTGGCCCGTTTGGCTAGTGGTCAACACGCTGGACTGTCAGGTCTGAAGTGCTTTTATGTAGAGCTGGTCTTTTCGGAAAGAGCTTATATATATATATATATATATATACGTACAGCGAGGTAAATTTGTCTGATTTTAATGTGATTGCGTTTTCCTGTGATGAGTGATAATAAATTACCTATGAGAAGGTTCTTGAAACCTTCCGGGAATAATTTGTGGACAATGCAGCGTCTGAGCCATATGCTCGGTATTGTGGAAGGGATCTGGTTCTACATTGTTCGCAAATACCGTATGGTTGGTTTTTATAGAGCTAGTTTCATATGTTATGTTCATTTGACCACTGCTGGATTGTTTTTGTTTTGTGCGTCTTGCGCCGTCAACAGTTTTCTTAAAATGACATCTCATCCTAAACCGTTTGGCTAAATTTTATGAAACATCACAGGTTCTTGCAGCCTGAATTCTGCATAGAATTTCTTTGAACCATTTTGAAAGCGCACAATGGTGTGTATGTAGCATTGTCTTGTTGTCCTCTACAAAGATTGTCCAAATTATGCCAATGGGTTCATTGAGTTGTTTAGGGAAAAACTTCATCGTCTTTTAAATACAAGTAAGAGCATAAGAATTTCTTTGGTGATCTTTTAAGCCATTTTATTTTGACAAAAGCACATTACACAACTCAGGTAAGCGATCCAGGGCCATCATGGCACTCTTGTTTTATTCAAATTCGATATTCTAATATGGAGTTCGATATTTTTACACAACCCGTTTCAGGAACATCCGTTTTTGTTTATATCAGATATTGTTCAGCTTAATCACCTATTGACAGTAGAAATTTTATATGCCTTTATTGATTTAATAAATTTTACCAGTCTGATCTGGATCAATATTTATCACAAAAGCTAACTTGTACCTTTTCATGGACAGGCTCATATAAAATAAAAACAATAGCGTTAACAACTCGTTGTGATTTATTTTAACTGACGACTTGAATATACTATCTTTCCTATTCACAGGTAAACAGTCGAGACGTCTTAATAAGAAAGAATCCGTCGACGAGTCCGATACAAAACCATTTCAAGATTCCCGGGGCTTACAGCATGGAATGAAACAAGTGCAATATTCGCCATGGGATACAAGCAATACGTCCTGTTATAACAGGAACCATGTCTTTCAATCTCAATGCGAATCACAGCCATCATTCTCTGGATCTCCAGCAGGTGGCGCTCACATACAAAGCCCATTTCCGCTTGTTGACACGCCTTCATTACGCTGTAGCAACGACATGTTAGTAATGTACGCAGTATCACACGGTTTGTTTGCATGGAGAAGTCAGTCCGACGGTTCTTGGATGATTTACTACCTTCATCAGATACTAATGTCTTATAATATGAACAGGCCAAAGAATTTCCTCAGGTTGTTGACGAAGGTATCCGCAGTTATGTCCCGTAGAGAGACGAACGTACCGAGCAGTTTAGAGCTTCACAAGAAAAAGGCAATCCCTGTTATTGAACAGAAACTCGATAAAGATATAATATTCCAGCCAAAGGTTCCGGTTGCAGTATTGGTAAAACAAGTCCAGCAAATGTCTCTCTAGAAAAGCATCGATGTTCTATTTCTCTTAACGTCTCCGTGATGTAGTGTCTAGAGTGTCCGCCTCGAGAGCGGGACACCAGGGTGCGTTCGACCCCCGTTCAGGTCATACGAAAGACTTTAAGAACTGGAAGTTACGGCTTCCCTCATGTGATGATAGTATCACTATTGATGCATTAGTATCAGGATAAGTAACACCACTAGTATTGATAAATTAACCAAAGATACCCCGTGAAATTATTGAAATGATGTTTAAAACGACATTAAACAACATGCATACACAATATTTCTCTTAAAGTTAACCTGTTGTCCGCTAAATTCATTCCTGCAAACGCAATCAACAACAAGCATAGGCTTTTGAAAAGTTTTTGAACATTACTAAATATTGATATTTGAGTAACGAACAATGTATGCCTTGGGAATGCATATTATCTAGCCTAGTACTGGTTTGTTTATTTACCCAGCGAACATGCATTAGTATTTTGTCGCCGAGATATAACTGAAATAATATTGAACACAATTGTTAATTTCGTTTGTAAATGTCAGTGTCAGGGTAAAAGTCACTTATAATTACAGGGACGTAGATAAGAGGGATAAGCAACTCCACCTGTACACCTGTTATCTGGTTAACATATCACACATAGAAATAAAATTTTCACATTTTGTAGCAAATAAAACTTTGATGTCACATTTGGCACATAAACAAAACATACATATTCTGAAAGCTTAACATTTCAACTAAAGTTATAGATACAATGAATAAATGGAATTTCTTTGTATTTTGAACAATGACTGGTTAAAAAGACACAGATATTGGGATTTCTGAATTATATTCTTTTTTTCCAAAAATTAATAGACTGACATTTTTCATACGGATAACATATTATCAAAACCTGTAATATATTAAAATATATTTTTATCTGCAATAGAAGAATGTATAAACTTCCAGATTTTTTTTTGATTTTTTTTCATATCTTGAATAGTTTTTGAGTTTTACTTGCCTCTTAACTACGTCCCTGATATATATCGCTTGTTCGTTTTATTTTTGAATTTAGATGAAACCACAAGTAATAAAAGCATTGCAATACATGGGAATACATGTACATGTATTTCCATGTTGAAGCAATATGTTTTTTATTATAATCAGTTTTAAAACTATGTAAGTACATTTAGTATATTGAGTAGTTAAACCTTAATTTGCGAGGCAGTCACTCTAGCAACTGCTCTTATACCTATATTTCCTTCACCAAAAACATTGTTAATTTCGTTAATAATTATATATTATAATTCGCTTGTTCGTTCTATTTTACAATGTAGATTTCTGTGGAATAAGGCGCAGTACCATTCTCAACTCACGTATGAATGGACATGTGGCGTGTCTCAGCTAACATTCATGTAAAGAATGTCAGACTTCGTGTTTAGCCCTTCCCTCTCATACAACACATCTGCAGCAGACGAGTTTGAACACATCTAGGCAAAACTTGGGAGAATCTCTATAATTGAAATTATAATTATTTAATAGGGATGAACATTCGTCTGCTGCAGAGGCGTCAAAATGCGTCTATATGTGGGAAAGTGTCTACTCTTTGCAGGCTAAGTTATTTTCGTCTGTCGTCTGCAAGATTTTGAAAACATATTTTTTTTGCCAAATCTTTTATTGAAATAGAATATGTGTGTCAACAGTTTGGATTTCAGATCTGACCCCACGATTTGTTGGTACTGGTCTGGATTTAAACTGTTTGTATAGGCCATGAACGGTTGTCGTAATCGGCCGCTAGGGTGCAAAGAGTTAAATACGTTGCAAATTTTACTGCAAACAGATCAACACATATTACTTCTTTATATATATATATTATCATATTTTTATATTCTACTTACAAAAGCATTGTTATGATCTCAAATAAGTTGCATTGATGCTGGATTAACCAAAAGGCACAGCAAGTATTGTGTGTTTTATTGTGTAAGGTCTATACTATACTAATAGATGCTCTATACTGACCTTCAAAAGTAAGGACGGTGTGGCGTGACATTTGGTAGGTCTGTGAGATTCTGTGGGTTTTGTATAAATGCATATGTGCATCGGAAGTGCAACACAGTCGGCAAGAAAGCCGGGAAATTTACGAGACAGGAGAAAACTTGTGCAAATCATGTGCGGAACTACTCGGAAAACACGTTAGGACACATATTCTCCGTGTGTACATAGTTTAGCTGACCATGCATTCTTAAGAAATTAGTCACTGAAGCATACCCAGTCACAGACATACATATTTATTTCTGGATGTGCATCTTCTTTTAAACTTTTCATACATACGTCAAATTTACAACAGACGACTTTAAATCATCTTGGCAACAACGAAAATATCTATATAAAGTATAGTTAAGTATTTCTATTGTCGCAATGATTTCAAGATGCGTCAGAATGCGTCTATATGTGGGAAAGTTAAAAGATTAAACTACACTTGTCTTAAATGTCCTCGTAGCGGCTGCTGTACATGGAAAACTGCTTATTTTATATATGTTTTCATTAATGATTGATGTTAAAATAAAAAATGAAAAAAAAAATAAGAAATAAGAAATGAATAAATCAAATTCTCTATCTCGATTATTTAAAGGGTGTTGAAAACAGATTCAAGTAGACTTAGTGACTTAGTCGACCGTCTAACCGAACCCAGATACCGGTGCCTTCTGACGTTTTATGTTGTAGACGACATATTTAAAAAGATATGTTGAAAAATCTATGCTTCTGATATTGAATATGGAGTAGTTATTGTTGGAGATCTTACAGCGGACAGCCCGGGTTCGATACCAGCTCGAGGCGGTCATTGTGTTTGCCCCTTAGACAAGGACTATTCGATAGCCTATTACTGGTTTGTCACATTGGGACCATTGATATTAATACTGTCGCCCTGATATATATCTGATTCATTGATTGGGGTTAAACGACGTTTCAATAACGTTTCAGTCATGTCAAATGCGGTAAGTTCACCTACCCATGTGTTTCCTCACTTTCACGCACCAGAACTCCTCACAATATCCTTTCCAGGCCACTTGCTGCTGTTCCACAACGCCCTTTTCCCCATGGTAGAAGATGAATGTCGCTCGTCGCATTGACTTTTGTCAAACGTCGGAATAGAATGTTGGCAGAGCTGGGTTTCGAACTCATAACAACTGGATTGACAACTGTGATAAAGTAATCGTTGAGGATCTGGCACCGGCATTCTGATAGTATGCAATGTGCAATTATGTCGTCAAATACTTACCATAACTACAGGTATGTTTACCAGCCGCCGGAGTCGGTCGTCAAATACTTACCATAACTACAGGTATGTTTACCAGCCGCCGGAGTCGGTCGTCAAATACTTCCCATAACTACAGGTATGTTTACAAGCGTTCACTCTGATCGCCGTCGTCATCGTATAGCCTCCGTACTACTGTGTTAAAGACTGCTCGAAACTGACAGTATAATTGGCGAATGCTTTACACTCGGGTCCATCTGGATCTATATTGATTGCAAACGGAATCATTTGAACAGTTTACCACAAACAACAAATCAGTAGCAGACGATTCTGAAAACATTTAGTCAAAAATATGCAAACTCTCTACGAATAAACGAAGAATAATTGAATAAAGTTGAAAACATTGTGACAAAATGGGCAATTGCTCTGAACAATTTCTCCTTTTGCGACAATGTTTTCAAAAGTCGTCTGCTTCTGATGCGTCAGAATGCGTCTGCAAGTGGGAAAGGGTTAATATAATCTTTACCCGGAAGTAGTATTTTTCTTTGTGTAATGACGCGATTACAGAACCTTAAACAATACGTGACCGACTCGCAGCAGTGGCATAAGCCTAGATGACTTTATGCACAGTGTCCCTGGCCCTATACAGCACACCTGCAGCAGACGACTTTAAAAACATAAAAGCAAATCTATAGGAGCTCATTATTATGAGCATGTTCTCCTTTTGTCACAACATTTTCAAAAGTTCGCCTGCTGCAGAGCCGTCAGAAAGTGTCTGTATGTGGGAAATGATTAATACAAAACAGACATGTCTCTTATCTTTTAAGTTTTAACCCTTTACCACATACTACATATGTGTGAAGCAGACGACTTTGAAAACGAGTAGCAAAATGCATTGAAAACCTCAAAAAAATAAAGTATAAATTTTGAATACAGTTGAAAACATTGTTGCAAAAGGAGAACTTGCTTATTATAATCAGCAATTTCTTCCTTTGTTACAAAGTTTTCAAATGCTCGCCTACAGTAGAGACGTCAGCAAGCGATTATGTGGGAAATGATTAATACAAAAACAATCTTTTGATTGGAATTGATCGAGGTGAAGGAAGGTTTAAATAAAACATCACTGCGACAGAGTGTCATGTAGAACAGATATCGGGTATGCCGAGTTATGCCTCATATTCAGTCAACAGAGAGCATGTAGAACACAGAGATTGGGTAAGCCAAGTTATGCCTCATACTCTGTCAACAGAGAGCATGTAGAACACAGAGATTGGGTATGGCGAGTTATGCCTCATACTCTGTCAACAGAGAGCATGTAGAACACAGAGATTGGGTATGCCGAGTTATGCCTCATACTCTGTCAACAAAGAGCATGTAGAACACAGATATCGGGTATGCCGAGTTATGCCTCATACTCTGTCAACAGTGAGCATGTAGAACACAGCGATCGGGTATGCCGAGTTATGCCTCATACTCTGTCAACAGTGAGCATGTAGAACACAGAGATTGGGTATGCCGAGTTATGCCTCATACTCTATCAACAGTGAGCATGTAGAACACAGCGATCGGGTAAGCCGAGTTATGCCTCATACTCTGTCAACAGTGAGCATGTAGAACACAGAGATTGGGTATGCCGAGTTATTTCTCATACTCTGTCAAAAAGAGGAATGTTCTTTCGGAATTTAAAACTGGCATGGGAAACCCCAGTTTAAATGTTTATATTTAAGTAGCCTAAATCCGTTATCATTCAATTCAGTGCACCACGTAAATCCATTATCGGTCAATTCAGTGCACCCCGTGAAATGTGAAAGGTTGATTGATTGATTTTTTTTTTTTTTTGCCGCTTTCAACATTGTTTCAGTTATATTACGACGTTTCCTGGGTAAGTTACCCGTATTACTTGTCCGTTTATTCTTACACCAGCCAATCAATAAGACTGCTAGCACCGCAACCCTGAGCGGTAAGGTTGGCAGTCATTGCTACCATTTGTAAAGTCCTTGGTATGACCCTATCGGGGATTAAACCCGCGACCTCACGCAACCGATGCGTCATATGAAAGAAATGCGCGTGACGAAAGAGTTCTTGCTTTAACCCTTTCCTTCCTATAGACGCTTTCTGACGCCTCTGCAGCAGATGGCTTTTTGAAAACATAGTGACAAAAGAAGAAATTGCACAAAACGTGAAATTTCTCCTCTTGCCACAATGTTTTCCACTTTTCGTCATGGGTTATCCATTCAATTATGGAGATTTTCTATGTTTTGACAAAATACGTTCAAAGTCGTCTGCTGCAGAATTATCGTATGAGGGAAAGGTTAAGTGTTTTTATTCCTAAATTGGTTACCTCCCCTTATAATAATCTATCGCACGAACATGTAGAGGTAGCGATATACAGTTTCGGGGACAATCCAACGTTTTATCTCATTTTATTTATGACCATCTCCTATGCCAAGGTAGTCGAACGTTATCCCTTTCCCATACACCGACGCTTTCTGACGCCTCTGTAACAGCTGACTTTTGGAAATAGTGTATCAAAAGGAGAAATGGCTCATAATGAGCAATTTCTCCTTTTGTCACATTAGTTCAACTCGTTTCAGTTGTTATACCATCATTTACAAATTGTTTCTTTAATTTCACCAACTGCTGCAGATATCTTTGTACGTGGAAAAGGGTTAAGAGTATGAATGGAGTGTTTTATCTTTTATTAGAATAAAAGGTTCAGTCAGTCAGTAATCCAATTTTCCAAAAACTTGTGTCATATGGTTTTTCCGATTTGTCATACCGAACAGCCCTGTGTTCCATAGTCACCAAACCCAAAACCTGTTTTGCGAAACCTAAATAGGTTTCGTCGATAATCCTTGCATTAGTCGGTAAACCAAACCTGTTTGACGGGAGTACATGCATAATACAGGTAGGTTTCGTTCCGCTCCATAGACAAAACGTGTTTACGTTGTGTTTACTATGGAACACAGGGCTGGTAGGTTTCGTTCCGCTCCATAGATAAAACGTGTTTACGTTGTGTTTACTATGGAACACAGGGCTGGGTGGAGGGTGGCTACGTGCAATATATAGAGGCATTTAAGAGACGCGAGGTTTATATAGAAAGAAGAAGTATAGTCATTCCAAAACAGGGTGGAGAGTGGATACGTTTATTATATAGAGGCGTTTAAGAGACGCGAGGTTTATATAGAAAGAAGAAGTATAGTCATTCCAAAACAGGGTGGAGAGTGGATACGTTTATTATATAGAGGCATTTAAGAGACGCGAGGTTTATATAGAAAGAAGAAGTATAGTCATTCCAAAACAGGGTGGAGAGTGGATACGTTTATTATATAGAGGCATTTAAGAGACGCGAGGTTTATATATAAAGAAGAAGTATAGTCATTCCAAAACAGGGTGGAGAGTGGATACGTTTATTAAATAGAGGCATTTAAGAGACGCGAGGTTTATATATAAAGAAGAAGTATAGTCGGTAGGTCATAACTTTCCTTAACTTTGCTTTAACTCATTCGCTTACAACGACAATTAAAGGTTTTAGCAAACAGTGCAGATCCAGGTGAGACGTCTCGTAATGAGTTGTCTCTCTTGAAATATGCATTGTTGGCCACTTAGACATTACTTTTTACACATTTCCTGTTGTAAGAAATATGCATTGTTGGCCACTTAGACATTACTTTTTACACATTTCCTGTTGTAAGAAATATGCATTGTTGGCCACTTAGACATTACTTTTTACACATTTCCTGTTGTAAGAAATATGCATTGTTGGCCACTTAGACATTACTTTTTACACATTTCCTGTTGTAAGAAATATGCATTGTTGGCCACTTAGACATTACTTTTTACACATTTCCTGTTGTAAGAAATATGCATTGTTGGCCACTTAGACATTACTTTTTACACATTTCCTGTTGTAAGAAATATGCATTGTTGGCCACTTAGACATTACTTTTTACACATTTCCTGTTGTAAGAAATATGCATTGTTGGCCACTTAGACATTACTTTTTACACATTTCCTGTTGTAAGAAATATGCATTGTTGGCCACTTAGACATTACTTTTTACACATTTCTTGTTGTAAGAAATAATCATTGTTGGCCACATAGACATTACTTTTTACCATTTCCTGTTGTAAAGAAATATGTATTGTTGGCCACTTAGACATTTACTTTTTACCATTTTCCTGTTGTAAGAAAAATGTAGTGTTCCAATTTTCAACATGGAAGAGTCGAGTTTGTGAAAGTCTCAATATTGGACTTATTTTCATGTGTTGTATCAGTATTATATTTCATGAAAGTCGTGTATATGTCTCAATATTGGACTTATTTCCATGTGTTGTATCAGTATTATATTGCATGAAAGCCGTGTATATGTCTCAATATTGGACTTATATTCATGTGTTGTATCAGTATTATATTGCACGAAAGCCGTGTATATGTCTCAATATTGGACTTATTTGCATGTGTTGTATCAGTATTATATTGCATGAAAGCCGTGTATATGTCTCAATATTGGACTTATTTTCATGTGTTGTATTAGTATTATATTGCATGAAAGCCGTGTATATGTCTCAATATTGGACTTATTTTCATGTGTTGTATCAGTAATATATTGCATGAAAGCCTTGTATATGTCTCAATATTGGACTTATTTTCATATCGAATGGCCTTTTGTCAAAGTCAATCAGACTAAGCCACAATTGACAAAAGTCCTACGCCAATTCAAACGACGCCTATATTTCAATTACTTGGTACCAATAAACTGTGTTAATCATGACATGTCATTCAACTTAGATTATCATATCATCCATTGTGTATCTTAATTTCATTATACTATATTATATCAATTTATACCAAATGTGTATATAAATAGAATTACACTGTTTAAAGCTATACCATGTTTGTATATATGTGTGTACATACATTAACATTTCATTTTTTTTACAATACACCATAATATACTTAATGGTAGAAACTAGTAGACATATAACAACATACCATATGGACATAGCTTACGTCCTATTTTTGTGGCGATTGGTTTGACAATCGCCACAATGCTAACAGAAACAACAACAACAAAAAATATTTACATAGTCGGTTTTGAACAATCGGTTGATATTTGTTTTCCTTACTGCAAACTAATTTACTCACATCCGTTATAGTTCCATCATTGATGCAGAGACGTGATTAATAATAATTATGTCAGTGCTACTTTGGTACCGGATTGTTACTAATATTTGAGTTTTATCGAGACATTATCTACATATAATCAAAATATGTAAATATTATCTTCGTCATGATTGGGCAAATAATAAATATCATTGCGCGTTCTATCTGCCTTGCAAATAACTGATGATACACAAATCTGGAAATTCCAAAAGGTTCTATAAATAGCGCGCGAGACTAGATGATAAGACTGGTGTTACAAAGGTTTAATTAAGGACACACGAGGTCAGTGTGTACACACGTTATGTATACACGTCTGCACGTTTTAGAGTCAATTAGCAATCAATGCTGAAAGTGTAGCCTAATTTAGTTTGGAGATCGAGCATTATAATATATGCCTATATTTTTTATAAATTGAACAGTTTAGCAAATAGTGAAATTATGCTTTTTGAGCATGTTTGTGTTTGTTTTTGCACTCACATTTTTCGAAGCAGTTTAACAACCTCAGATACATATAAATATACTGTGTTTATATGTCTCTGACAACCCTCAATCATGCAATGTGAAGGGACTTGATTGATTGATTGATTGATTGATTGATTGATTGATTGATTGATTGGGGTTTAACGCCGTTTTCAAAAAATTCTCAGTTATATCACGGCGGCCAGTTCACCTACTCATGCATTTCCTGGTTTTCTCACACCAGTACTCCACACAACAATCGTCCCAAGCAACTGGCTGCTTTTCCACATAGACTTAGCCCATTGGTGGAAGACGAATGACGCATGTCGCATTGACTTTTGTCAATCGTCGGAAAGAAAGTTGGCCGAGCCGGGATTCGAACTCGCAACCCCTGGATTGACAGCCCGCGTTGCTACCGACTGAGCTACCGGGGCTCGGCTGGGACTAAATTGAACAGACCTGTTTAATATCGGACATCATTGAAACAAAGACCAAACTAATGGATACTGTTTTCTCTCCTTCCTTGATAATTAAGTCATTTCTAAAAAATGTACAAAATATTTTATCTTAATATGGCCCAGCGACCTGGTGAGGAACATGTGATTACCCGAACAATTTAGATTACAAATAGCCATTCTAATGAGCTAAAACGGTAGTCTATCGAGTACCAACTAGATTTTTCATAAATATGGAATGGCCTAATTTTGAACACATCACGACCAATTTCAGAACGTAACTAAAAAAATCACCAAGACAACATTCTGGCAAACTAACATTATTCTACTGTCAAAAGATGCAGGGTTGATACATTCTCAAATTTACCCGCAGTCATCGCAAGCCCTACATCGATATACTGCTTGTTACTTTGCAGGATTATCCATACGATCGCCACTACAGTGCCATTGGCGCTTTGATTAATACACAAATCGTAGAAGATGAATATCATTTTGTCATGATCTGCCCGTTATACAGTGACTTAAGAAAGCAATATATTACACAGCTAAATAACTCTACACCCACTTGTCAATTATGCTATCAGCTTTTTAACAGCGATGAAGCGACAGTCTTAAACTTATCAACATTAGATCGGACAACATTAAAAGGTTAATTGAGCAAGTATAGTTTAAATTGTGTAAAATGTATTTGTATATTTGTATACATATATTGTATAATATGTTCTTTGATATGCATTATGATGGTGTATATCGGATGATATAAAAAGTTGTATCTCCTGGCATATGTATCTGTATAAATATATTGTATAATATGATCTTCGATATGCATTATCATGGTGTACTTCCGGTATAACTTTGGGGACCAAATTTGAAAGAGTATGGGAGGAGTTATTATGGTTAATATTTTTGAGTTATATTTTGATACATAATAATTCAAAAATATATCTGCTATTAAATTTTTCATTTTGTAATATACAATGCAGCTTGCGTCAACTCTTGAACATATGTTTTCCAGACAGTGATAATCAAGGAATATGTTTGTTTTGAAAACATCTTAAAAACTACAAAAGCAAATATGCGGTCTTAATTGGTTGTTTGGTTTGAAACATAATCTTAGCCCCAAAAGGTGATAACACTAATCAAACCTATAAGACCTACATCCTGAAGTCTTTGTTTCTTTTTTGACACCTACCTTTTTGTTGGTGGCATGAAAGGCAATGCTCAACACTTTCACATAGGACTTGCCCTATAAATACCTGACACTTTCATAATCAGGCACTTACCCTCTATGTGACCGTTGAATAAAGTAATAGCATTTTTCTTATGGGTATTTTACGATGAATATGCAAACTGTTAAGAATGGGGTTAGTTTGGTCCAGTTTTGTTAATTCTGTATACAAGGAAAATGTATCAGTTTCAAGTAGGTATACGTTTCAGTTTGATTAGTTTTGAAATAGCAACTTTGTCGTTCAAGAGAGCAGCATTAGTGTCCAGTTATTATACAACAGTGGCTGAACTGCAAAACTAATCGATCTTTGTTTTTTTTTTTTTTAGGATTAACAATTTCCTGAAACAATGGATCAAGATGAAGCAATGGCTAAGCCAATCACGGATAGAACCGAACAATCACATACGAAGTGTCATAAAGAGAGCAAACAAGAATGTTTTCCTTTACATACAAATGTCATTAATGACTTGAGGTCACCACGTGGTGTTGGAATCAGCATGGAGTCCAACAGTTCATACCCTTCTCAAACCAATATCCAAAGTCATCCCTGTACAAGCCAAAGGAAGAGGGATCAGCCAATTATAAACCCAGACGTGTACAGTTTTACTTACCCAGAACGTGGGTATTTAGTCAACATTGTCAACGACCGCTTTACCAAACAGCCGACGAGAAAAGGCGCAGACCAGGACCTATTGAAAATGAAAGAACTTGGTCGAAAGTTCGGGTTTCGATTGTTTAATTACAACAATGAAAATCTTACGAGACAACAAACGATGTCATTGCTAACAGAAGTCCAACACGCGGACCACTCTCAGTGTGACTGTTTCATGTTTATGATAAGTACCCATGGCCTGGAAGAACCAAATCCCACCCTTCGCGGAAAAAAAATGGACCACGCGCTCGTGTGTGCGGATGATGGGCGCATCTTTACGAGTACAATACTGAACATGTTTAATGACAGTAATTGCCCGACACTGAAAGGAAAACCAAAAATCTTCTTTATACAAGCATGCAGAGGTAAGACTACTGATTAAGAAATCTTAACAATTTAACACATACAGACGCTTTCTGACGCTTCTGATTAAGACGACCTTTGAAAACATATTTAATCATTGTTATTACATTTTAAAGACTTTCAATATTTTAACAAAATGTATTTCAAGTCGTCAGCTGCAAATGTGTTGTATGTGGAAAAGGCTTAAGGGTCCAAAATACATTAAGACTACACTTAAGAATACCCATACAAAAAACTATATTCCCTAGGCCTTTCAGCATTTCAATTTTAACAAAAACAAAACTCAGATATTGTTGTCCTTGCTTCGATCCCTACTGGCATCAGTCATATTGCGATGCCCTTTGGCAATGCACACTTCCTAGCCTAGTTCTGATTTGTTTTCTCTAGGGATCATGAATGAGTGAATTGTCTCCGTGGCGTCAATGAAATAATGCTGAAAACAGCATAAAATTAGTTATATGAACCGTCCCGCAAGAAAACCAACATTGTGGATTATTCGTAGTCGACCCGGATCAGTCGTAACACGACTCCTGAAACGGTTGACAAGGTTTAAATAACCTGCGTTTTGTTTCAGTCCTAACCAAACTACATGTACAAGGATCACACTGACAAATGACAAATGCACAACCTAGATAAATACATTTGCTTCTTTCACAAATTCATTATTTCAAAAATAATGTTGATTTCCGTTAAATGTTCCAGAATGTACACTTTCAAACGTGTTCGATGCAGACAGCTCTTTAAATATCATCTCACCATAAATATGAATACATGTATATCATGTTTTGTCTTTCTTGTATATTTCCGATATCTCCAGGAGAAGAGTTGGATGACGGTTCAGATGTATTTGTTGTCAGTCCAAAAGGAGTTGATAGGACAGATGTTACTATTGATCCGGGTAAATATAAACTGTCCCATTATAAAAAACGTTGTTAGCTCGACTATTCGAAGAATATGAGAGCTATACTACTCACCCTGGCGTCGGCGTCGGCGTCGGCGTCGTCGTCGGCGTCGGCGTCCACGTCACACTTTGGTTAAGGTTTTGCATGCAAGTTCTAAAATACTACATGTATTGCATTGAAACTTTCTACAACCCTACCAAACTATCACACCAATGTAGATTATCAAGTTAGATAACTCTGTCCTGCATTTTATGCAAGTTATGGCCCTTTTTTACTTAGAAATTCTGGTTAAAGTTTTGCGTGCAACTAAAGTAAGAGTCCATATCTCAGTATTTACTTGATGCATTGCATTGAAACTGTCTACAACCCTACCCAACTATCCCACCTATGTAGATTATCAAGTAAGATAACTCTATCCTGCACTTTATGCAAGTTATGGCCCTTTTTTTACTTAGAAATTCTGGTTAAAGTTTTGCGTGCAACTAAATTAAGAGTCCATATCTCAGTATTTACTTGATGCATTGCATTGAAACTTTTTACAACTCTACCCAACTATCACACCTATGTAGATTATCAAGTAAGATAACTCTATCCTGCACTTTATGCAAGTTATGGCCCTTTATTTACTTAGAAATTCTGGTTAAAGTTTTGCGTGCAACTAAATTAAGAGTCCATATCTCAGTATATACTTGATGCATTGCATTGAACCTTTATACAACCCTACCCAACTATCACACCTATGTAGATTATCAAGTTAGATAACTCTATCCTGCATTTTATGCAAGTTATAGCCCTTTTTTTACTTAGAAATTCTGGTTAAAGTTTTGCGTGCAACTAAATTAAAGAGTCCATATCTCAGTATTTACTTGATGCATTGCATTGAAACTTTCTACAACCCTACCCAACTATTACACCTGTGTATATTATCAAGTATGATAACTCTATTCTGCATTTTATGCAAGTTATGGTCCTTTTTTTTCTTAGAAATTCTGGTTAAAGTTTTGCGTGCAACTAAATTAAGAGTCCATGTCTCAGTAAATACTTGATGCATTGCATTGAAACTTTCTACAACCCTACCCAACTATCACACGTGTGTAGATTATCAAGTATGATAACTCTATCCTGCATTTTATGCAAGTTATGGCCTTTTTGGACTTAGAAATTCTGGTTAAAGTTGTGCATGCAACTACATAAAGAGACCATCTCTTAGTAAACTACTTGATGCATTGCATTGAAACTTTATACAGCCCTTACCAACCATCACATCTATGTAAACAATCAAGTATGATTACTCTATCCAGCATTTTATGCAAGTTATGGACCTTTTTGGACTTAGAAATTCTGGTTAAAGTTTTGCAACTACATTTAGAGTGTAATCTCAGTTACAACTTGAAAAATTGCATTGAAACTTTATACAACCTTTCCCAATTGCACAACTATAAACACAACCAATTAAGATAACTCTATCCTGTATATGGTGCAAATTGTTGCCGTTTTTTTACTTAGAAATTATGGTTAAAGGTTTGCGTTAAACTACATTAAGAGTCAATATCTTAGTAACTACTTGATGCATTCCATTGAAAGGTTATACAACCCTTTCTAACCATCACACCTATGAAAATAATCATGTTAAATAACACTATCCAGCATATAATGCAAATTATCACCCACTAAGAAATTGTGGTTAATGTTTTGCATGCAACTACATTAGAGTCCATTATCTCAGTAACTTAAATAAGTGGTGGAATAGTCGAGCGCGCTGTCCTCCGACAGCTCTTGTTATTCATATGCGTCGTGCTCGTGGAAATTCAAATAGCATTTCTCGTATTTATATATGTTGTTTATGCCCACATAAAATATTTTATGGACTTGTTTAGGTGCGCAGTTTAGCTACGGGACCCGCTCGTTATACTCTATCTTCTGTGGGGTAGTCATAAGATATACATAGGTCAAACCTTATCCAATCACTCCTCAGTATCGGGTCACGTGCTTAAACCACCATCTTTGTTGATTTTTTCGAAGATCCAGCACGCTACAATTAGAGCTGAACATATTTACAGCTATCGTGCTATTTAGATCACATTAAAGGTTAACTTTAATACTTTTAGATACATCTTATCATAAGGTTTATAATTCTTACAATGAGATTGCGTTTTCCTATGAAGAGTGATACTGAAGTACCCATTCTATTCTTCATGAAATCTTCCGGGATTAATTTGCGGACATTGAAGCGCCATAAGTTCATATGCTCAAACATTGTAGGTGGTGAGCTATTATGATCGCATTTTGTCCATCGTGCGTCGTGCACCGTCAATAGTTTTTTAAAACGACATCTCTTAAAACGTATGGCAAAAATTGATGAAACTTCACTGGGATGTTGCTATGGCAACCAGAGTTCTGCTTGGAATTGGTTTCTTTAAACAATTTTGAAAGGGCACAGTGGTGTATAGCATTATCTTGTGGTCCTCTTCATAGATTGTTCAAATCATGACCATGGGTTCAAAATTGATCCCGCCCCGGTGTTATAAGTTTGTACAAATTCGATATTTTTTATAAAGCGTTCGATATCTTTACACAACCCGTTTCGGGAATATCCGTTGGTTTTACCAACCTTCGTGTTTATATAAGATATATTCAGTTCAATCTCCTATTGACAGTAGACATTGTATATGCTTTTATAATCAATTTAACCAGACTGATCTGGATCTATATTGTTCATAAAATAACTCTTACATTTTCATCGACAAGCTCTTATAAAACAAAACAAAAGTGCTAACAACCCGTTATGATTTATTTTAACTGACGACTTGAACATACTATCTTTCCTATTCACAGATAAACAGTCGAGACGTCTTAATAAGAAAGAATCCGTCGACGAGTCCGATACAAAACCTTGTCAAGACTCCTGGGCCTTACACCATGGAATGAAACAAATGCAATATCCACCATCGGATACAAGCAATACATCCTGTTATAACAGGAACCAGCACGTTCAATCTCAATGCGAATCGCAGCTATCACACTCTGGATCTCAACCACTTTTCGTCGCATCTAAATATGCACCATTTCCAACTGCAACAACCACCAGTAACAATTACACCGTCAAAAACGTGCCCTTTTCTCCAGCAGGTGGCGCTCACATACCACGCCCATTTCCACTTGTTGACACGCCTTCATTACGTTGTAGCAATGACATGTTAGTAATGTACGCAATACCACAAGGCTTGTATGCATGGAGAAGTACGTCCTACGGTTCTTGGATGATTTACTACCTTCATCAGATACTAATGTCTTATAAGATGAACACGCCAGAGAATTTCCTCAGTTTGTTGACGAAGGTATCCGCAGATATGTCCCGTAGAGAGACGAAAGTACCGAGCAACCCAAAGTATGACAAGAAAAAGGCAATCCCCGTAATTGAACATAAACTCGATAAAGATATAATATTCCAGCCAAAGGTTCCGGTTGCAGTATTGGTAAAACAAGTCCAGCAAATGTCTCTCTAGAAAAGCATCGATGTTCTGTTTCTCGTAACGTCTTCGTGGTGTATTGTTTAGATTGGCCGCCTCGAGAGCTGGAGACCAGGGTTCGTTCGATCCCCGTTTGGGTTATACCACTTTTAAAGACTTTAAGAAATGGAAGTAATGGCTTTCCTCCATGGCGCCCAAGGGTGCTAGGATAGTATCACGATTGATTCATCGGTGTCAGGATAAATAACACCGTTAGTCTTAATAAATTGTCCCAGGATACGCCGTGATAAATAACACCGCTAGTTTTGGTTAATTGTCCCAGGATACGCCGTGATAAATAACACCGCTAGTATAGGTAAATTGTCCCAGGATACGCCGTGATAAATAGCACCGCTAGTACTGGTAAATTGTCCCAGGATACGCCGTGATAAATAGCACCGCTAGTACTGGTAAATTATCCCAGGATACGCCGTGATAAATAACACCGCTAGTACTGGTAAATTGTCCCAGGATACGCCGTGATATTATTGAAATGATGTTTAAAACGGCATTAAACAACATGCATACAAAATATTTCTCTTAAAGTTAACCTGTTTTCCGCTAGATTCAAAACGCAATCAACAACAAGCATAGGCTTTTGAAAAGTTAATGAACATTACTAAATATTGATATTTGAGTAACGAACACTTTATGTCAAGATTAGACTACATGAACCTGCATAACTTGCACGATGTTGATCTTGATCTGTGCAGAAGATGTACACAAATGAGCTTATTGTGTTAAGTCTGTCGCGCTGCACGTATCCTCTAACACATGACTTATATATATAGCTTGTTTGTTTTATGTTTGAATATAGATGAAACCACAATTAATAAAAGCATTGCAATACATTGGAATACATGTACATGTTTTTCCATGTTGTAGCAATTTGTTTTTGCAATATAATCAGTTTTAAAACTATGCAAGTCACTCTAGCAACTGCTCTTTATACCTATGTTTCCTTTACCAATTTTTTTTGTTAATTATTATATATTATAAATCGCTTGTTCGTTCTATTGTACAGTGTAGATTTTTGTGGAATTAGATGCAGTACCCTGTTCAACTAACGTATAAATGGACGCATGGCGTGTCTCAGTTTACATTCATGTAAGGATGCGTTTGTGACAAAGAATTATTCCTGTTTAACCTTTCCCCCTCATACAACACGTCTTTGAACACATCTAGGCAAAAATATGGTGAATCTCTATAATTGAAATTATAATTATTTCGTCTGCTGCAGAAGCGTCTTTATGTGGGAAAGTGTCTACTCTTTGCAGGCTAAGTTATTTCCGTCTAGTCGTCTGCAGGATTTTGAAAACATATTTGTTTTGCCAAATCTTTTACTGAAATAGAATATGTGTGTCAACAGTTTGGATTTCAGATCTGACCCCACGATGTGTTGGTACTGGTCTGGTTCTAAACTGTTTGCATGGGCCATGAACGGTTGGCGTAATCGGTCGCTAGAGTGCAAAGAGTTAAATACGTTGCAAATGTTACTGCAAACAGATTACAACATATTGCTTCTTAATATATATTATTATATTCTTTTTACAAAAGCATTGTTATGATCTCAAATAAGTTGCATTGATGTTGGATTAACCAAAAGGCACAGCAAGTATTGTGTTTTATTGTGTAAGGTCTATGCTATACTAATAGAATGCTCTATACTGACCTTCAAAAGTAAGGCCGGTGTGGCATGACGTTGTAATTCAACCTTTAACATCATTTAGACGTATTTTGACGCATCTGCAGCACTCGACTATTGTCCTCAAAGTCATTTTCAATAACTTTTATTCGTTCTCGTGCAACCCCTGGCGAAATATTCAACTTGTTGATTGCTACCAGTACAACTAAGATGTCGTTGTAGCATTGTAATTAATTTTACCACCGACTTAATTTCAACCCATATTAAAAGGGCATTCACTTTGACTATGAACCGACGTTAACTCCATAGGCACTCGGTGGTATACATGTACGACTACGTACCCCTCTCTTATTAGATCACCTGAGCCGAAAGCTCAATGTGATTTATTTATATCGATCTCTGACCGTCGTCTGTCTGTCCATCGTTAACTTTTAACGACATCTACCTCTAAACCACTGGACCAGTTTCAACCATATATACTTCACAGAAATGTTCCTTTGATTGTCCTCTTCCAATAGTGTTCAAAGATATACATTCTATGTAGAACTGTGACTGCAGCACCAACAAAAGAGAAAATGCCAAAACTTTAAAATGTAGCTTCTTTGAATCTGCTTGTCCGACTCCGAGATACTTTGATAGAAGTGTTCCTTGAGTGCCCATCTACCAAATAAAAATCAAGCCATATTGATTGGTTGAAAAATATTGCGACAAGGTGGATTTAGAAAAGGGTCAAAATGACAAAACTTTAAAATTCCTTTCTTCTGAAAGAATTTATCTGATTTCAAGATATCTTAGTTGAAATGTTCCTTCAGTGACCCTCTACATAATTTGTTCAAGCAATATTGAAAAGTGGCAAGATTAATGTTCAGCTTCAAACAACATCTCCTGAACATTGAAGGATTTCAACCAAACTTCACAGGAATATTCCTTTGATTGTCCGCATTCATTTTTGTCAAAGATATGTTGCCTTATTACAAATGTCCTTTACTGATAAGCTGTTTCATTTACAGAGTCCACCCCTTGCTGTTTCATGTAGAGTGTCCACTCATTGCTGTTTCATGTACAGTGTCCACTCCTTGCTGTTTCATGTACAGTGGCCACTCCTTGTTGTTTCATGTAGAGTGTCCACTCATTGCTGTTTCATGTAGAGTGTCTACTCATTGCTGTTAAATGTAGAGTGTCCACTCCTTGCTGTTTCATGTAGAGTGTCCACTCCTTGCTGTTTCATGTAGAGTGTCCACTCCTTGCTGTTTCATGTAGAGTGTCCACTCATTGCTGTTTCATTTACAGTGTCCACTCCTTGCTGTTTCATGTAGAGTGTCCACTCATTGCTGTTTCATATACAGTGCCCACTCCTTGCTGTTTCATGTAGAGTGTCCACGCCTTGCTGTTTCATGTAGAGTGTCCACTCACTGCTGTTTCATTTACAGTGTCCACTCCTTGCTGTTTCATGTAGAGTGTCCACTCCTTGCTGTTTCATGTACAGTGTCCACTCATTGCTGTTTCATGTAGAGTGTCCACTCCTTGCTGTTTCATGTAGAGTGTCCACTCATTGCTGTTTCATTTACAGTGTCCACTCCGTGCTGTTTCATGTAGAGTGTCCACTCATTGCTGTTTCATGTACAGTGTCCACTCATTGCTGTTTCATGTAGAGTGTCCACTCCTTACTGTTTCATGTAGAGTGTCCACTCCTTGCTGTTTAATGTAGAGTGTCCACTCATTGCTGTTTCATGTAGAGTGTCCACTCATTGCTGTTTCATTTACAGTGTCCACTCCTTGCTGTTTCATGTAGAGTGTCCACTCATTGCTGTTTCATTTACAGTGTCCACTCCTTGCTGTTTCATGTAGAGTGTCCACTCCTTGCTGTTTCATGTAGAGTGTCCACTCATTGCTGTTTCATTTACAGTGTCCACTCATTGCTATTTCATTTACAGTGTCCACTCCTTGCTGTTTCATGTAGAGTGTCCACTCCTTGCTGTTTCATTTACAGTGTCCACTCCTTGCTGTTTCATGTAGAGTGTCCACTCATTGCTGTTTCATTTACAGTGTCCACTTCTTGCTGTTTCATGTAGAGTGTCCACTCATTGCTGTTTCATGTACAGTGTCCACTCATTGCTGTTTCATGTAGAGTGTCCACTCCTTGCTGTTTCATGTACAGTGTCCACTCATTGCTGTTTCATGTAGAGTGTCCACTCCTTGCTGTTTCATGTAGAGTGCCCACTCATTGCTGTTTCATGTAGAGTGTCCACTCATTGCTGTTTCATTTACAGTGTCCACTCATTGCTGTTTCATTTACAGTGTCCACTCCTTGCTGTTTCATGTAGAGTGTCCACTCATTGCTGTTTCATTTACAGTGTCCACTCCTTGCTGTTTCATGTAGAGTGTCCACTCATTGCTGTTTCATTTACAGTGTCCACTCCTTGCTGTTTCATGTAGAGTGTCCACTCATTGCTGTTTCATGTACAGTGTCCACTCATTGCTGTTTCATGTAGAGTGTCCACTCCTTGCTGTTTCATGTAGAGTGTCCACGCATTGCTGTTTCATTTACAGTGGCCACTCCTTGCTGTTTCATTTACAGTGTCCACTCCTTGCTGTTTCATGAAGAGTGTCCACTCCTTGCTGTTTCATGTAGAGTGTCCACGCATTGCTGTTTCATTTACAGTGGCCACTCCTTGCTGTTTCATTTACAGTGTCCACTCCTTGCTGTTTCATGTAGAGTGTCCACTCTTTGCTGTTTCATGTAGAGTGTCCACTCATTGCTGTTTCATTTACAGTGGCCACTCCTTGCTGTTTCATTTACAGTGTCCACTCCTTGCTGTTTCATTTACAGTGTCCACTCCTTGCTGTTTCATGTAGAGTGTCCACTCATTGCTGTTTCATTTACAGTGTCCACTCTTTGCTGTTTCATGTAGAGTGTCCACTCATTGCTGTTTCATTTACAGTGGCCACTCCTTGCTGTTTCATTTACAGTGTCCACTCATTGCTGTTTAATGTAGAGTGTCCACTCATTGATGTTTCATTTAAAGTGTCCACTCCTTGCTGTTTCATGTAGAGTGTCCACTCCTTGCTGTTTCATGTAGAGTGTCCACTCCTTGCTGTTTCATGTAGAGTGTCCACTCATTGCTGTTTCATTTACAGTGTCCACTCCTTGCTGTTTCATGTAGAGTGTCCACTCATTGCTGTTTCATTAACAGTGTCCACTCCTTGCTGTTTCATGTAGAGTGTCCACTCCTTGTTGTTTCATGTAGAGTGTCCACTCATTGCTGTTTCATTTACAGTGTCCACTCCTTGCTGTTTCATTTACAGTGTCCACTCCTTGCTGTTTCATTTACAGTGTTTACTCATTGCTGTTTCATGTAGAGTGTCCACTCATTGCTGTTTCATGTAGAGTGTCCACTCCTTGCTGTTTCATGTAGAGTGTCCACTCATTAATGTTTCATTTACAGTGGCCACTCCTTGCTGTTTCATTTACAGTGTCCACTCCTTGCTGTTTCATGTAGAGTGTCCACTCATTGCTGTTTCATTTACAGTGTCCACTCCTTGCTGTTTCATGTAGAGTGTCCACTCCTTGCTGTTTCATGTAGAGTGTCCACTCATTGCTGTTTCATTTACAGTGGCCACTCCTTGCTGTTTCATTTACAGTGTCCACTCCTTGCTGTTTCATGTAGAGTGTCCACTCATTGCTGTTTCATTTACAGTGTCCACTCCTTGCTGTTTCATGTAGAGTGTCCACTCCTTGCTGTTTCATGTAGAGTGTCCACTCATTGCTGTTTCATTTACAGTGGCCACTTCTTGCTGTTTCATTTACAGTGTCCACTCATTGCTGTTTCATGTAGAGTGTCCACTCATTGCTGTTTCATGTAGAGTGTCCACTCATTGCTGTTTCATGTACAGTGTCCACTCATTGCTGTTTCATGTACAGTGTCCACTCCTTGCTGTTTCATGTACAGTGTCCACTCATTGCTGTTTCATGTACAGTGTCCACTCATTGCTGTTTCATGTACAGTGTCCACTCATTGCTGTTTCATGTACAGTGTCCACTCATTGCTGTTTCATGTACAGTGTCCACTCATTGCTGTTTCATTTACAGTGTCCACTCATTGCTGTTTCATGTACAGTGTCCACTCATTGCTGTTTCATGTACAGTGTCCACTCATTGCTGTTTCATTCCCACTCTTGATAAACAAATATCCCAGTTACACAATTGCTACGTACTATACTATAACCCAGGTGATCAAGTTAGGGCCTTCTTGGTCCTCTTGTTATATAAGTTAGATATAAATGCTTAATTTTTGACTTATATTCAATATTTGGATCTAATACTGAACTTTTAATTTATATAAAAAGAGCATTTCGTTTTAAAGTTATATGAGATCACTCCTCATGTTTAGCTATACATACAAGCGGAATAACTCTTGTTGACAAGCTAAATGAAAATAGGTACAAGTTGCCTTTCTTAACAGGAAACAAAACAAATCCACCACTTGCGACAGGATTTTCACAAATGTTTACTTGATATAATATATATCGTATATTTAAAATCGTCTTATTTGAAGAAAATGTTAATAATCTAGAAAAATGGCGGTTAAAAGCTTGATACGTTATTGTGGTTGGCATGACAAATAACATTGCATTACTTAGGTGAGCGATCCAGGGCCATCATAGCCCTCTTGTTTCAATATGAGACTTTATGATGGCACCATCAAAACAGTTAAAAAGGTTTTCAATAAGAAAAACTATCGGCGTATACGAAAGGTGACGACTCACGATTTTTTTTGAAAAAAACCTGTAAATGGCTTGTTCATGTACAATGCAATGCAAACATAAACGAATGTTCCGTGTATGTATAGTAAACAGTTGAAACATGATCTTCACATTTTGAGATTTAAATATGGGTATACATTAAGTTGATAGCTCTTTGGGAGGTATTATAACATACCATTGGAAGAAGAGAATCTCCTACAGAGACACCCATCAGGGGCTCCGAGAAATGAAGTCTCCTTGACAACAATACGTAGGGTGAAGAATGCAAACGATTAACTCGTTAACTGCCGAATTTCACAAAGTCGACTCGTCCACGTTGAAAATTGAACCACTCTATTTTTCGTCCAACAGGAAACAATTATAAAATTTAATGTCTAAGTGGCCAACAATGAAGATTTCAGGAGAGACAACTCATTACGAGCTGTCTCTCCTGAATCTGCATTGTTTGCAAAAGCCTTTAATTGCACTTTGAAAGGGTTTATCTTGTCTCGTCAAGCCGAAACCTTGGGAATTTCGAAGTTACTCTACTGGTGATGTCATTCACTCAAAATGGTCAATCCACCAACCCAATGAGAAATGGCAAATCTCAAGCTATACTGTACATCGCTCAAGTTATAATCGAATCTCAGGAAAAAGTGCATGGCGCATAAGCTGAATTTATCCCAGATTTATAAATACCGTCAATGATCGTGGCATTTATATCTTCGTTCGAATGCTGGTAAGTGGAAACACTTAACTAACGCTTATGGTTTGTTTTGTTGGGGTTTTACGCCGTTTCAACGTTATTTCAGTTATATCACGTCGACAGTTCACTTATTCAATGATCCCTGGGTAAACAAACCTGTTCTAGGCTTGTAAATGTGCCTTGTTCAAGGGCACTCCACAATGACCACAGCGCCGCGACTGGGGACCGGTTCCAAATCCCCGACGCTAACCTCTAGGCCGAGGCGGACTCCTTAATGAGACAATGTTTTACCTCGGAAGCAGTTATCTTCGCCGCATGGATGCTAGAACCACAAAGGTCATCATAACGTTTCAAAGTTAAAGGTTATAAAACGCAATTCTTTTGCACTATAATTCGTGTCTTGGTAAGAGTCATTTTTTCATTCGGATTATCGACAAAGGGGTCAAATTCAATTCAAAATTGTACATTGATATGGAATTGAAACCTTTCATTGACACATTACTTACCAAGGATGGTTCCGGAAGACCATAGTCTTCTTCCAGGAATGCGCGGCAAGTTACAAGTCAAAGCAGACGCTAGAGTTAATAACGTCAATGCAAAGTCAACTGTGCTACTCCTGAGTAGAGGAGGTCGAGAAATCAAGATCCAGCTCCGATTGATTTTACATTGTGGCCAAAGGAGAAATTGCTCATGGTGAGCACTTTATCCTTTGGCCACAATGTTTTCAACTTTATTCAACATATATTGAGTCTAGGCTAAATAGATGTAGACTCATCAACCTCCATGGTTCCCAAATTTAACATTTATTATAATGAATTAATTTAATATTTTTTCAAATAATCAAAATCAAAAACGCCACTTTCAGTAATTTAACAAATTTCTGTTATATCACGGCGTTTCTTGGGTAAGTTACTAGTTCTACTGGTTTCATTAATCCGGACCCTAGTTGGTCAGTCGTAATGCTGTCGTCCCCAAAACCCTGAGAGTCAAAAAGGGAACGCCATTACTACCATTGTGTTTAAAATCTTTGGTATGACCCAGCCTCGGATTGAACCCACGACCCTCGCACACGAGGCGGACAACACTCACAACTTCCACTACACAAACAAGGTAGTCTCAACATTGATGACTCGGCTATTGTTTTAGTGTACTTGTATACGGCCAGATACTTTTGACAAATACATTGGGAAGAAATAGCCGTCCATCCTGCCGTAGAGCGCATCGATCGTTATGCTATCCCTACTTGAAGCCTGGAAGACGCTAGCGTAATATCCAATGTTGATTGTATATTATTTCTTATACAAGTTCTAACCTACGACTCCCTCTGAAGGTAAGACATGAAGCGGTGTTATACTGAATTATTGCTGCAGTTGTGCGCGTCTCTAAACAAACAATTACGTATACACGTGGTTATAAAGTTTAAAATATGTTCAAAGTAGTCTGCTGCAGAATTGTCGTATGAGGGAAAGGGTTAAACAAATGCAATATGCATGTCCTGAGAACGTACACAGCCTACAGTCATATACCGGTCAGACAAACATCTTGGCAACTTAATCACCCTATCAAGAAAATGAATAGTCTAATGACCCATGGGTAATTGATGCTGGCTTTTAATAGCCTAAAAGCTAACTGTTTATCATTTGCAGATTTGAGGAAATTTCACCCATAATGTTGGAGACTGGAAAGGAAATTATTAAGCAAAATAAAAAACAACGTTTTCATTGAAAAGGTGAAATCTACACGGGATATCCGAATGGCGTCACGCGAGAAAAGATTCTAATTGCATCTCCTATTTCCGTATCTCGTTGTCCCTTTCCCACGCACAACAAATATGGCAGCCGACGACTTGGAAAACATCTTGATTGAAATACGGAAACTTCTCTATAAATGAACGTATAGTTATTGATGAGAAACGAAAACACTGTTGCAAAAGGAGAAATTGCTCATCATGAGCAATTTCTCATTTTGCTACTGATTCGTTAAAATGTGTCGATATGTGGAGAAACGGTTATAATAAACCTGATCCTGACCCTTGTGAAAATGTATACATTATGTCAAACGTACCAGTACTTTCATCAAATTGGTGATTTTTTTTGTAAATGAAAATAAACGTTAGATTCCGAAATTTGATGAGACACTATATTTGCACAGAGGTCAGAATCAGGTCCTTAGTTAGGGTTAATATTTGTCCGGATCTATCTGAAATCTACAGAATCTAGCAATCATATTCATTTATTTAGGGTTTTCTTGAAACGGCTGAGCCCTAGTACCTCAATCAGAAGCGACGCGGGCTGTCAACCCAGGGAATATGTGTTTAAACCCCCGATGTTTGACACAAATCAATGCCACATGCGTCCTTAGTCTTCCGCTAATAAGACTCACAGTCGGTGCTGGAAAGCAGATACTTGCTTGAAAAATACTTGTTTAGAGTTCTGGTGTGAGAAAATCAGTAAACGCATGGGTATGTGGACTGGCCGCCGTGATATGACTGAATACCTTTTAGCTCGACTTTTGAACAAACAAGAGCTATTGTCATGACCCTGGCGTCGTCGTCGGTGGCGGCGGCGTGGTCGTATGACTGTTAAAACATTCCCAACATAAAAAACACATCTGCAGCAGACGACGTTAAAAATATCAAGACAAGAATATGGAAAATTTCAATAATTGTAAGTATCATTATTGAACAGTGTTGAAAACATTATTTTGAGCAATTGCACACTATTTTCTCAATACATCTTTATGAAAAGAGGGTGATGGTACCAGTTGCCGGACTAGCTATTCAGTATAGTGTATGGTTTAATCTTTCTGTATATATAAAGTGTATTAAGAAGCTTTCAACAAGTCTCCAGTTATATCACTGCAATTCCTGGATACGTTACTATTACTCATGACTGGTCCGTTTATCCTGACACCAGCGAGTCAGTCGTAAAGCTAGCCCTACAATCATGAGCGCCAAGAAGGGGAAAGCCGTTGCTAACATGTTTTAAATATTTGGTATGACCACACCGGGGATCAAACCCATGACCTCCCTTACCCGAGGTGTATGAAATCACATTCATCCCGTTGAATTTCTTTATCCGGTATCGCTTCTCTTGAATTTCTTTATCCGGTATTGCCGCTCTTGAATTTTTTAACCGGTATTGCCGCTCTTGAATTTCTTAAACCGGTATCGCCGCTCATGAATTTCTTAAATCGATGTCGCCGATCTTAAATTTCTTTAATCGGTATCGCCTCTCGTGAATCTCTTTAGCCGGTATTGCCGATCTTAAATTTCTTTAATCGGTATCGCCTCTCGTGAATCTCTTTAACCGGTATTGCCTCTCTTCAATTTCTTCAACTATTATCGCCGCTCTTGAATCTCTTGAACCGGTTTCGCCGCTCTTGAAATTTTTAACCGGTATCGCCGCTCTTGAATTTCTTTAAGCGGTAATGCGGCTCTTGAATTTCTTTAATCGGTATTGCCACTCTTCAATTTCTTCAACTATTATCGCCGCTCTTGAATCTCTTTAACCGGTATTGCCGCTCTTAAATTTCTTTAACCGGTATCACCGCTCTTAAATTTCTTTAACCGGTATCGCCGCTCTTGAATTTCTTTAACCGGTGTCGACGCTCTTGAATTTTTTTAATCTGTTATGTCAAATTATGCCTACTTACCATATCCTACACGTAGTTGCTTCCTGACGCCTCTTCATCAGACGACTTCTGAAAACATTGAGGCAAATGATGAAATTGCTCAGCATGAGCAATTTCTTCATTTGCCACAATGTTTTAAACTCTTTTTATTAATTAATTAATTAATTAAACATTAATTTATTAAAATTGTCCATTTTTTTGCCAAGATCATTTCAAAGTCGTTTGCTGAAGATTTGTTGTATGTGGGAAATGGTTCAAGTCGCGTGTATCAGGATACGTGTTACATGATCCTCGCTCGTCTTTGTAAACAAACTTTCTACGGCAGGGGTTTTTCCCATACCCGTTTTCAAGTATCCGATCACAAGTTTCTTTGTCACAAATATAAAAAAAATCCCCCAAACAAAACACGTCTGCAGCAGAAGACCTTGAATACAGCGAGGCAAGTGCGAACGTTAAATTATTGCAGATATTTTAAAATACGGTGGCAAATGAGGAATTCTTTCGAAAGGTCGTATTCCGAAGATGGGTGAAAATGCGTCAGCTGTATTGTATTGATTGGTCGAACACGATAGGAGCCAGGCGGCACCAGAAAATTGGTAAAATGGCCTTGTACATAGAGAGATGAAGACTTTTAAAGATAAGGAAATCTATTGAACGCCGAGACCGTCTTATTATGACTTGTTTGCTTATTTACGGTATATATTTCATTATATGCAGTAGATCTTTTATTATATGAAGTAGATATTTCATTACATGCAGTAGATCTTTTATTATATGAAGTAGATATTTCATTATGCGGGGTACTTTCTTCTTTATATGCTGTACTGTGTACTGGTTATATGTAGTGCAACTCTTCTTATATGTGGTGGTACTGTCTTTATATGCAGTGCATTCGAATTTATGTGCGGTACAAAGACCAATATATGCAGTAGATTTGTTATTGTGTGTAGGTCGTACGTATCAGTGTCTCTTCCACTTGTACAGTCAAACATGTGCTTAAGACCCCCTTCGTTTAGCACTTCCCCGTCTAAAGCGACCATCTTCGTTAAGCACTTCCCTGTCTAAAGCGACCATATTCGTTAAGCGCTTCCCTGTCTAAAGCGACCATTTTTCGTTAAGCACGTCCCTGTCCAAAGCGACCATCTTCGTTAAGCACTTCAATGTCTAAAGCGACCATCTTTGTTAAGCACTTTTCTGTCTAAAGCGACCATCTTCGTTTAGCACTTCCCTGTCTAAAGCAACCACACTTTTAATTTCCCAATTACTCATTTTCGGCAAAAATGACACTGTAATTAAAGACCACCATATTGTTGTCTCCCCATGTATGGTCTTTAAACACAGGGTTGACTCTATTTGAATGGCGGTACGACGGACAATAAAGATCCTGATCAGAGAGCATGTAGAACACAGAGATCGGAAATGCCGAGTTATGCCTCATACTCTGTCAACAGAGGAATTTTCATTCGGAATTTAAAACTGGCATGGGAAATCAACGTTTAAATGTTTATATTTAAGCAGCTTAAATCCGTTATCAGTAAATTCATTACACCCCGTAAATCCATTATCAGTCAATTCAGTGCACCCCGTGAAATGTGAAAGGTTGATTGATTGATTGATTGTTGTATACACATTAAATACACAAAACTTCACTTTGCGTATTCATTTCACATTATAAAAGGTTATATGATGGAATATATTAACTACATGATTTTGGCAATTCATATTTTGGCATTTGATGTTTGAAGTGTGAAAATCAATGATAATTCAGAACGCATGCTACACATAATCAGTTAAAGTTGCTATTTTTTGCAAAAACCCTTAATTTTTATCGGAATGTCTTACCAACTGTGAAAGATGCCTTAAATTTGTCACTTTATTTGCATGATGCACCGCATATTTAATTAATTGTATCTTAATTATATCGATTCCTAAGTATTTAAGTTGAGGAAAATAATAATATGTTCATCATTGCATTCTGAATCATCATGAGTTCCCAATACCCCTGTTTACATTGTTTAAGGCTGGTTTTGGAGCATAACCAGGCTGTTGAATGTGATTCCTGTCAGAAATGGCACGCTGAAAAACAATTAAGATTTCATAATCATCAGACATGATTTACTTAAAGGCACGCTGAGAAACAACTAAGATTTCATCAGACATGATTTACTTAAAGGCACGCTGAGAAACAACTAAGATTTCATCAGACATGATTTACTTAAAGGCACGCTGAGAAACAACTAACATTTTTCATCAGACATGATTTACTTAAAGGCACGCTGAGAAACAATTAAGATTTCATCAGACATGATTTACTTAATTAAGGCACGCTGAGAAACAATTAAGATTTCATCAGACATGATTTACTTAAAGGCACGCTGAGAAACAACTAAGATTTCATCAAGACATGATTTATTTAAAGGCACGCTGAGAAACAACTAAGATTTCATCAGACATGATTTACTTAAAGGCACACACTAAGAAACAATTAAGATTTTATCAGACATGATTTACTTAAAGGCACGCTGAGAAACAACTAAAATTTCATCAGACATGATTTACTTAAAGGCACGCTGAGAAACAATTAAGAATTCATCAGACATGATTTACTTAAAGGCACGCTGAGAAACAATTAAGATTTCATCAGACATGATTTATTTAATTAAGGCACGCTGAGAAACAATTAAGATTTCCAGGGTATTTTAGTTAACACTATTATCTATATAATTCATATATGGGCCATAATGTGTTTGGGCCATAACTTCCTGATACCGTCTGTTATTTTACTTTCCCAACACATCAGGAATAATTTTCCAGACTCTGTGGGAAATTGCAGTTTTCCCAAACATCTCGAGACATTTTCCGGCTGTGTTGGATTCCAGCACAAAAGACTGTGGGAACAACGGTATAAAAGTTGCTGTTTCATCAGATTTAAGGACTCCAAACTGAAACTCTTGTATTCATTTTTCATTAGTTTTTCGTTATTTATTCAGAAAAACATTATTCTTAGTTAATTCTTTACCGTGTCATACTCATAAACTGAGCCAGATGCAGGAAGGGTGTTATTTTCACTTATTCATAATTTAGGTTATATCTAAAAAAAATCACTGTAACTCCATAACCTGCCTTTTCCGCACTAGATTATACTATACCAAAAGAGTATTTATTTATAAGGTTGTTATCCTATATACAATTATATTTTATTTGCAATATTAAAAGAAAGAACTGTTTTTACACCCGTTATTTGTTATAAGAGAGTATAATACATTAAAAACAATTATTATTAGAAATTAATAATAAAACATGTATTCACTATTGAATGCTACTTTGCCTTTTTTTTTTATATATTCTTCTACCCTTTTGAACTCTAGTTATAATTAGCCGTATTTTGGTAATACTTTACCAAACCCTTTCTAGATTATGGAGTCAACCCAGACAGTTATATCTTACCTGCTTGCCCCAGCCTCCTAACAAACTTAAAACAAAAACAGGCAAGCCTCAAAATACATTTGTGTTTAAGTGAAATACGGTTTCTCTATAACCGACCGATAGCTCGTAGCATTGTTTTAAAATATATTAGTGGTAGGTATATACATGTAATATTATTATTAATATTATTTCACGATTTTCTTTGTTCATGACAACCGATTATTACCGTGACAGCTATGCAGCGATTACACATCATATTAATACTGTCAAACTGTTGAGTTGTAGTATAAAGCAAAATATTATACATGTACAATTATATATATAACCTTTAAGTGTCTCTAAATTTTGGAAAATTATCTAATTGAAATCACCACAAACTGTTACCAACAAACTTAATCATTGTAGTTAAAAATAAATCACAAATTACGTGCTTTCTCGAAAATGTCAATAAGCGCAACACTGTTAGTTACTAACTTACTATACGTATATATGGAGCAGTGTACCTATAAAAATCATGTCATTTAAAAGCACATGACATATATCGAACTCACGGTGAAAAACGTGCACAAACAACTGAACTGGTAATATTATATAATTAATTTGTATTCCGACCATTTACAATCTGTAAAGAAAGAGGAATTATTCCACAATTAGATACTTATTTAAATTTTAATGGCAACATTTATACAATTTGATAAGATGGCAGTTTTAAGGTTTAGGCCATACATGTCGTGATGTGTCACAGCCCTTTTAAGGTGACGATTTTCAACGACATGATTTCCGAAAGAATCAAAGCGCCAATGGCACTGTAGTGGCGATCGTATTCATATATTGCAACAACTACAAAGCGTTTATAATATTTATAAAAACCTTTCAGAATTTCCAGATTTGATAAAATTCCAGCTTCCCGTTTTTAGGTCGGTATAGCTAGATACCGAAAACAACTTTTAATATGACTCATAAAGGTCTAACCGGGTGTTCTACACACCGGCTATTGTTTGTTGATAGAGTTGGAACATTGTGAGAATATGTATGAGTTGAAAACATTGTGATAAAATGTGAAATTTCTCATTTTATCACAATGTAAGATATAGCATTTGTATGAATTGAAAACATTGTGAGAAAATGTGAAATTTCTCATTTTATCACAATGTAAGATATAGCATTTGTATGAGTAGAAAACATTGTGAGAAAATGAGAAATTTCTCATTTTATCACAATGTAAGATAGAACAGTTGTAAGAGTTGAAAACATTGTGAGAAAATGATGATAGAATAGTGAAGAGTTGAAAACATTGTGAGAAAATGATGACAGAATAGTGAAGAGTTGAAAACAGTGTGAGAAAATGATGATATAATAGTGAAGAGTTGAAAACATTGTGAGAAGAACAGTTGTAAGAGTTGAAAACATTGTGAGAAAATGATGATAGAATAGTGAAGAGTTGAAAACATTGTGAGAAAATAATGATAGAATAGTGAAGAGTTGAAAACATTGTGAGAAAATGATCGCTGATAGAACACTGTAAGAGTTGAAAACGTTGTGAGAAAATGTCATTTTCGTAGGACAATATCTTTTCTAAAAAAATGTTAATCAATCATTTGTTCCTAATTCAAAAATTATGAAGACATACAACTATAAAAAGTTGTTTTCGTAACAACCAAAATATGGTAATATGGGATTAAAAGTCGTAAGTAAAGTTGTTTTCGCGGCAGCCGAGTTGTTTTCGTGAGCCGATTTTATTTATTTATTTGCGTTTTAGCCTACGCCACTCACTAATTTTTCTATTTCGCGTAATTAGTACAAAAAAAAAACTATTACATACTTTTAAAATTCATCGTTATATGTTTGTGCACATGCTTTTAAGTAAATAATTAGAAAACTTATGAATACATGTGATTTATTGTCAAATAAAACGTTGTTTTTGTGACAGTCATGTTGTTTTCGTGAGCCGACTTTATTTATTTATTTGCGTTTTAGCCTATGCCACTCTATAATGTTGCAATGTTATTGAAAACGGGACCAGGTACGAAATAAGCACTTTTTACGGACCATAATTGTTAAACTCGTAGGTATTTTCAGAAATTACAAAAGAAGTTAATTGGCCGTTTTATTTTGGCGAGGTGCTTTCAGAGTACAACCAATTCCTGTAAACACGGTAATATTTTACCCTCAGGCCGAATCAGGTTAAAGGTCAAAAGGTTACGGTTGACTACAGTAAAAATAGAACGAGGCACAGCTCTGCATACCGTACCCAAGACGCGCGATGATATTTATTATCTGCCCAAACATGAAGAAAGCTAATATGTAAATAGTTTAACTCTATTTAGATATTTTCTCGGTAAATCTCAAATATTAGTACCAATCCGGTATCAAAGTAGCACTAACATTATCATTATTAATCGTGTGCCTGCATCATTGATGGAACTATATATATATATGGCGGTTTAACGGAAGTGAGTAAATTGCCTTTGCAGAAATATCCAACCGACTGTTCAAAACCGACTATATAAGTTTTTTTTCGTTGTTGTTGTTTTGGTAGCACTGTGGCGATTGTCAACCAATCGCCACAAAAAAACTGTATTATAAGCATTATGCACAAGTTAAGGCTTAACTTACCTTTGTATCCAAAAGATTTGACCTCAAATCCAGGGGGATCCTCCCGGTCTTTCCATTTCAACGCGTTTGCATAATCATATTGACCATTCTTTACAGTCTTCCTTTTTGTACTAAAATGTAGCAACAAGCTGGTAAGAGTTTATACACCAATAATGCCATGGATATCTCGAAATCTGATTGTCTAAAGCCATCACATGACAATACTTTCGTTTTCTGGTTAATTTAATTTTCCTATGATTCATATTATGAATGGAATTGGAAGTTGAAAGTACTTTCAGTATAACCAATGTATACATGTTATTAGATTCAAACACATACTTGCTGCATACTACTATTGTAAGCAGAGTTACAGCTTCCATAGGCTTCCTTGGCAGAGTAGCGAATCAAATTGAAATCTGATTCACACTTTCATTGTTAATTACCAGTACAGTCTATTTTGTATTTTTTTCTACATCAAATATGTCAGAATTAGAACAATAACCAAACTGACAAGACTTAAACAGAGTGTAACACATTGGGAAAGGTCTAGAAGACTAAATATTTCCTTTTCAGTAACTGAACCCCAATATATATTGTACATTTAGATTTCGGTTGCCATTGAATTGATAGGGGCATTTTAAAATGCTAAGTTAATTTTACATACTAGGCCATCTATATCTTTATATTTATGACGAAACTGTCGTTATATGATAACATAACACTGACCGTAAAGTTTGTGGAAACACGGTTACATGGTGGACTTAACGCTGTCTACAAAATCTGAGAAAACATTGAGGTCGCGAAAACCAATTACACAAAAATAGTGCATCCGAGAGCTTTCATAGATTATAAACCGTTCCTCCTATAAGTTAAAATCAAATCATATTTATTGGAATTAAAGTAGCGTAGGTGTAACTAGGAGATATAAAGAAACAAATAAGGTTTTAACTTTAACCTTCAGTTCACCTACCGTTGAAATGTTACCGCCATGTTGTCTTTTTCTTCTAACCGCGCATGCGCGACCGAGTGCGTATTTGTTCCATGGACGACAAACCGAATTTATTTAATTAGACTCGCACACGATACCAACTCAGACATCGCTCAATAACACCTTTTTTTTATGTTATATACAAAAATGAGGCGATTGAGAGTTATTTATGTTTTTGATAACTGAGGACGTCCTCACTCGTACCAAGTGTCTTCACTTGATATTTCCAGGCGAATGTCCCAAGAAGACGGTGCGTACATGTAAACAGTTACTCCACAAAACATCATCAATGGTTTATACGGGTAAACAAATCGACGGCGATGCCGGCGATGTTTCCCGTCAATAGGTAATTGTGTATGAACTTTGCAAAACTTTGCTATACCGTCTTTCCAAAAATTGTGTCCAGAGTGGATTTTTCGATGAAGTCACGATTCTACTACGTTTTGATTGGATGAAAAGAAAATATCGAAACAAAAAAAACTTCTAGAGGAAATAATTAAATATGATAATACGTACTCGATAAAGGAACGAGCACAAGTAATTATATGTGTGATAATTTGCGTTTAATAACCGTCGTCGTCTATTTCTAAAACGAGTTCAAATAAAAACTCATAAGGGTTTTTTGACTTTCCGGAAGTTACAAATCAAAATTCATGTACTATGACGTCATAATATGACGTCATTTTATTAGCGTAACGCAAATGATGAATAAATAACCAAAAGAAAAATGACAGAAATGATAGGAAAGGTTAATTTGACTCGTCAAAAATGTAGTTCCATAAATTATGCAATCGTTTCATTTGAAGTACTTTATGAAGGGCGAGTTGATTATTTTTTGTACCTGTCATCATAATTTCATGGATTTAAAATCTTGGCCATATTTTAAAGTTGAATATATATATGCTTAACCTGATGATGATTTTTATTTTCGTTGCTTAGGTCGGTAGGACTCGTAAATAACTGATCGTGCTGCAAGCAAGGGGCTAACTGAGTTCACGGGGAATTATTTACCGATCACAAAAGTTATAAATGTAAATAAACTATTTTGCTAATGCCAGAAATAGTTTTTAACTTGTAAATGAGAATACACATGAACTTATAGACATTGCATTTTGACTGATTTTTGTAAAATTTCGAGAATTACCTAGTAGCATACTAGTAACAGTATCAATAGTTATGTAATATATTAGGCATGTTTAGGTATTGGCCTAAAACTTTGTCACCTTTTTGTTGCTGAAATGTCGGTAAGTGAAAATTAACAGTGTTCACCATGAACATTTTTTTTCTTGCGCCATTACTTTCGCGAAATGAGTAAATGTTTTAACCAAATTTGCAATTCTGGAGCCAATGTATGAGCCACATACCTTGCCATTATTTACTACTTAAAATAAATAATTATTATTAATAATACTGTCAGCCCTTTCTCACAATACACATCTTTTAAAATAATTTATTTCAAAAATAAATAATGCTCATACTGTCCAATTTCTAATTTTGCCAAATTATTTTAACAGATTAAAAGGATTAAAATTTAGTTTCAAGAGATTTTCAATAATTTTGCATCAAGAGACGTTTTTAAAGTTGACTGCTTCCGCCTTGCATGGTTGACAGATTATTAATGAATTTGGCGTACACATCTGTTTGGAAAGGATACGTTTGACCAGAGATATATAAACAGTGTTTATATGTCTCTGGTTTGACGCAGGCATTATTCAATTTAAACTGGTTTCTTTTGTTAGGTCAAAATACTGCATTTGCAAATTCCAAATGCTAGACTGTTAAACGAGTGTTTTTTAATCTCTATATTATAAACGCATATTGTGTATGCAATGCTAGCCTATGGGTAAAATTGTTAAACACTGACACGTGTTTGCCATCTTTCTTTAATCAACACCCTAAGTTAATCCTATTACCGATTATTGTGGGATATTAAAGGACGCTTGACACAACCGTGAGAACCAACCACGATGACAATGTAATTTAATTAAGATAAAACTATATTTAAAAAAAGATATCATACAATGATTTATAAAATACATAATTTTACAGAATGGAAAAAAACGGTGTCGATTTAAACCTAACAAAAACACAGCGTTATCGAGGTTTACAGATCGATTTTTCTCTCGATAAATTGCGTGCAGGTATGGTCAATCTCAGGACGACAAGTTAATATTGGAATTCTGACGATTATCGTAGAGTGACCTCACTATTTAATACACTCACCCTGGAAATAGGTAGCACCTACTCATATTAATTGAATATAAATTTATAAATGTAAATCAAAAATTCATAAACTTAAAAGTCAATTATTTTTACACATAAATAAAACACCTATAATGACTCAATAAGCACATACTTAAAACCTGTAAACAAAATCCGTCTATAGCCTTTATGTGGTACGAAGTCTTCGAGAATGGTACGATATTGCAGAGGTACGATATTGCGGTGGTACGATATTGCAGAGGTACGATATTGCAGAGGTACGATATTGCGGTGGTACGAAGTATCCGACATCCTTTTTAGTCATTCAAAGTAACCTCCCCTGAAAAGGTTTTTTTTTACTTCCTTTTTATAAGCAGAAAATTGATTAAGAAGAAACCAAAACATGACAACACCGTTTATTCTTGCCTGTCACTTTGTACAGCGAAATATACACAAAAATACAAAAGCACAGGTAGGTTCTCAAATTAGTTCACTGTCAAGACCGATGAACTCATGTATTTTAAGTCATTTAAAGTAACCTCCCTTGAGATTTGTTTTACTTCCTTTTAAATCGAAAGTTGAAATAGGAAAAACCAGAAACGTGAAAGAACTGTTAATTCATGCCTGTCACTTTATACAGCAACATATTTGGACAAGAACACAGGTAGATTAATTTAGTTAGTTTCAAGACCCATTTTGTTAACCCTTTGACTGCTGAAATCGATTTTGTGAAACCTGTGCCACTAGTATAGAGTCTGACTAAAGTCAGGCTCAACTCAACAATTTCATCTTGATATTCCTAGAACTAGCAATGGTCTCTTCCGAACGCAAAGGTGGACAATACCATTTTAGAAAGACAGCATTGAAAGGGTTACGCTTTGTTTACAGGTTCTGCTAAATCGATTTTAGCTCCTTTATAAACAGACACGTCAAAATAATCGTGAGTCACTAATACTTACAGATTACGGTTGTATTTCATGTTCTTAAATCCGTATGCGGCCTCAACAATTGATGTTGTTTGATAACAATTAATTGACCACCAACACATACATACACCATTCAATTCACTGGACTCGAAAATAGATATGTGATACCATTGTAAGAGTTTGTGGATTGGTGAAATTGGTGAGACTGGGTTCACAACGGTTCCTTGTCGACCTACAGTTCTAGTACAGTGGTTTGAATTATGTATTTATGAGTCCTCAGTTAATTTAATTAATTTTCACAATAATACAAATACTCGTCGGAGTGAATTGGGCAACTATTTTGAGTACCAACAAAATAGTGTTTAATGCAGTAATTAAATATATATTTCATTTTTTTAGAGCAGTTATCAATTTATTCTGGACTCCTTATAAGTGCCTCTATTGACAGCCTTAGACAAGATATGTAAATTTTGTAAAATTGCACATCTTTTGAGTACTCACACTGAGTCACAACATAGTGTTAAATTTAGTAATAAGATATTTATTTATGAGCAAAGATAAATGTTTCAACTCACATTGTTTTTCAAGGGTGAACTTACCCCTTGAGTTGAAAATCTGGGGGTAAGACTTATTTTCAGAGTGTATGAAATTTTGTAGGCAAATTTACCATAATAAAATAGGATAAACAGCAAGCACATGTTTGACTATATTAAGATCAAATTCTCTGCACTGTAACACATTTCAATTAATACAGTTGTGACACTTAATTTTCTACATTTCGTACACACCAATTAGAAGGCATAGATTAATCTAGTCCAAGTGAAAGCTGTCCGATTAAATTTGTTATTAAAGATCGCAGCAGAAATTGTATCAATAAAAAAATAGGTCACTCGAAACCCGCGGAACTTTATAGTACAAAATGCCTTACTGATTGTGTTGCAACACTCAGTATCACTGTTCTATTTTTATACGACCGTTTTTTAAAAACGGTCCGTATTATGGTATCGTCATGTCCGTCCGTCCGTCCGTCAGTCCGTCCGTCCGTCCGTCCGTCCGTCCGTCCATCCGTCCGTCCGTTCGGGTTTTCCGCACTTTTTTCTTACATACTTTGAGCTATTGAGCTGAAATTTTGTATAAGGCTTTGTAGTGATGTGTCACAGATCAAGTTCATATTTCCTGGGATTTCGTCAATTTTTGAATGAGTTATGCCCCTTTTTGGACTTAGAATATTTTTTAGAATATTTGTTTTCCGCACTTTTTTTCTACATGCTTTGATCTATTGAGCTGAAATTATGTATATGGCTTTGTAATCATGAGTTACAGATTAAGTTCACATTTCCTCGGATTTCGTCAATTTTTGAATGAGTTATGCCCCTTTTTGGACTTAGAATATTGGTTTTCCGCACTTTTTTCTTACATACTTTGAGCTATTGACCTGAAATTGTGTAGTATTAGGCTTTGTAGTGATATGTCACAGATCAAGTTCATATTTCCTGGGATTTCGTCAATTTTTTAATGAGTTATGCCCCTTTTTGGACTTAGAATATTTGTTTTCCGCACTTTTTAGCTCACCTGTGCACGAAGTGCTCAGGGTGAGTTATTGTGATCGCCCTATGTCCGGCGTCCGTCGTCCGTCGTCCGTCGTCCGTCAACATTTTCTCCTCTGTAACCGGTGGGTCAACTGGGATGAAACTTCACAGAAAGCATCCTCTCAATGTCCTCACCAGAATTCCTTAAAATTTTCGGGATCCATGCATAATTCTGGTTTCCATGGCAACGAAATGAAAAAACTTCAAAATTCTTAAAAAATCTTCTCCTCCGAAAGTGTCAGGCCGATTTTCAAATAATTTTGTAGAAATGTTCCTCGGGTGACCCTCCATCAGATTCCTTCAAGCCATGTTGATTGGTCGAAAAACATGGCCGCCAGGGGGATTGGGGCTATTTTTCCTTATATGGCTATAGTGCAAACTTAAAAAATCTTCTCCTCCGAAAGTGTCAGGCCGATTTTCAAATAATTTTGTAGAAATGTTCCTCGGGTGACCCTCTATCAGATTCCTTCAAGCCATGTTGATTGGTCGAAAAACATGGCTGCCAGGGGGGGCGGAGCTATTTTTCCTTATATGGCTATAGTGCAAACTTAAAAAATCTTCTTCTCCAAAAGTGTCAGGCCGATTTTCAAATAAATTTGTAGAAATGTTCCTTGGGTGACCCTCTATCCGATTCCTTCAAGCCATGTTGATTGGTCGAAAATCATGGCCGCCAGGGGGGGGCGGGGCTTTTTTGCCTTATATAGCTATAGTGCAAACTTAAAAAATCTTCTCCTCCAAAAGTGTCGGGCCGATTTTCAAATAATTTTGTAGAAATGTTCCTTGGATGACCCTCTATCAGATTCCTTCAAGCCATGTTGATTGGTCAAAAAACATGGCCGCCAGGGGGCGGGGCTATTTTGCATTTTATTGCTATAGTGAAAACTTAAAAAATCTTCTCCTTCAAAAGTGTCAGGCCGATTTTCAAATAATTTTGTAGAAATGTTCCTAGGGTGACCCTCTATCAGATTCCTTAAAGCCAAGTTGATTGGTTGGAAACTGTGCCCGCCAGATGGCGGGGCTTATATAGCTAAAGTGAAAAAAAAAATCAGGTGAGCGATTCCAGGGCCATCATGGCCCTCTTGTTTTCTACATGCTTTGATGTATTGAGCTGAAATTATGTATATGGCTTTGTAATCAAGTGTCACAGATCAAGTTCATATTTCCTGGGATTTCGTCAATTCTTGAATGAGTTATGCCCCTTTTTGGACTTAGAATATTTGTCAATTTCTGCATGAGTTATGCATTTTTCATAGTTTCCCATTATTCTTTAACAACTTATTCCTGAACGACTTTATTAACTTTTTACAAACAAACAATATATCAAAACAAAGAGGAAACTTACAAAGAAGTTCCTGACGGGCGTATTATGTACCGTTTGCGGTACTCTTGTTAGCTCACCAGAGCACGAACATTTGCTTGTTAACATTTGTCAATTCGTCGTCAACATTTGCTTGTTAACACTCTAGAGGCAACATTTTGCATCCAATCTTCATGAAAGTTTATCTGAACTTATATCTCTATCAAATCTAGGCCAAGTTTGAAACTGGGTTATGTCGGGTCAAAAACTAGGTCAGTAGGCCAAATTTAAGGAAAATACTTTTAACACTCTGGAAGCCGTATCTTTGGCTTGAGCATGTTGAAACTTTGTCAGAATGTTTGTCTTAGTGATATCTAGGCCATGTTTGAATATATGTCATGTTTGGTCAAAAACTAGGTCACTAGGCCAAATTGAAGAAAAATCTTGTTAACACTCTGGAAGCCGAATTTTAAACTTGAGCATGTTGAAACTTTGTCAGAAACTTTGTCTTAGTGATATCTAGGCCAAGTTTGAATATGGGTTATGTCGGGTTAAAAACTAGGTCACTAGGTTAAATTTAAGGAAAATCTTGTTAACACTCTTGAAGCCACATTTTAAACTTAAGCATGTTGAAACTTTGCCAGAAAGTTTGTCCTAGTGATATCTAGGCCAAGTTCGAATATGGGTCATGTCCGGTCAATAACAAGTTCACTAGGCCAAATTTAAGGGAAATCTTGTTAACACTCTGGAAGCCACATTTTTGGCTTGAGCATGTTGAAACTTTGTCGGAAAATTTGTCTTATTAATATCTATGGTAAGTTTGAATATTGGTCATGTCATATCAAAAAGTAGGTCACTAGGTCAAATTAAGGGGAAATCTTGTTAACACTCTGGAAGCCACATTTTTGGCTTCAGCATGTTGAAACCTTGTCAGAATATTTGTCTTAGTGATATCTAAATCAAGTTTGAATATGGGTCATGTCTAGGTCACTAGGTCAAATTAAGGGAAAATCTTGTTAACACTCTTGAAACTGCATTTTGGCTTGAGCATGTTGAAACTTTATTAGAAAGATTGTCCTGATGATATCTAGGCCAAATTCGAATATGGGTCATATTTTGTCAAAAACTAGGTCACTAGGCTAAATTTAAGGAAAATCTTGTTAACACTCTGGAAGCCATATTTTTGGCTTGAGCATGTTGAAACTTTGTCAGAATTTTTGTCTTGGTGATATTTAGTCCAAGTTTGAATATAGGTTATGTCGGATTAATAACTAGGTCACTAGGTTAAATTTAAGGAAAATCTTGTTAACACTCTGGAAGTCGCATTTTAAACTTAAGCATGTTGAAACTTTGTCAGAATATTTGTATAAGTGATATCTATGCCAAGTTTGAATATGGGTTATGTCAGATCAAAAACTAGGTCACTAGGCCAAATGTTATAAAAATCTTGTTAACACTCTTGAAGCTGCATTTTTGGCTTGAGCATGTTGAAACTTTTTCAGAACATTTGTCTTAGTAATTATTAGGCCGAATTTGAATATAGATCATGTCGGGTCAATAACTAGGTCACTAGGTTACATTTAAGGAAAATCTTTTTATCACTCTTGAAGCCACATTTTTGGCTTGAGCATGTTGAAACTTTGTCAGAACATTTGTCTTATTAATTATTAGGCCAAATTTGAATATAGATCATGTCGGGTCAATAACTAGGTCACTAGGTTACATTTAAGGAAAATCTTGTCAACACTCTGGAAGCCGCATTTTAAACTTGAGCATGTTGAAACTTCGTCAGAATAGTTGTATAAGTAAAATCTAGGCCAAGTTTGAATATGGGTTATGTCAGGTCAAAAACTAGGTCACTTGGCCAAATTTAAGGTAAATCTTGTTAACACTCTTGAAGCCGCATTTTAAACCTGAGCATGTTGAAACTTTATCAGAAAGTTTGTCCTGATGATATCTAAGCCAAGTTCGAATATGGGTCATGTCCTGTTAAAAACTAGGTCACTAGGCGAAATTTAAGGGAAATCTTGTTAACACTATGGAAGCCACATTTATCTAGGCCAAGTTCGAATATAGGTCATGTTGGGTCAAAAACTAGGTCACTAGGCCAAATTGAAGAACAATCTTGTTAACACTCTGGAAGCCGCATTTTTTGGTTTAGAATGTTGAAACTTTGTCAGTATATTTGTCTTGATGATATCTAAAGTAAGTTCGAATATGGGTCAGGTCAGGTCAACAACTAGGTCACTAGGCCAAATTGTAGAACAATCTAGCTAACACTATAGAGATCGCATTTTTGACTTGAGCAGCTTGAAATTTTGTCAGAAAGTTTGTCTTGATAATATTGCCATTGGCGCTGAAAGAGTTAAGTCTTGAATAGCCAATTATCAGGCGAGTGATTCCAGGGCCTCTTGGCCCTCTTGTTTACATAAGATTGAATTTTCTTGGATTGAACTGCTCCTCAGTCAATATTTTGAACTTTTTCCTGCTCCGACTCTTGACGTAGAGTGTCCGCTTCGAGTGCGGGAGGTCGTGATTTTTGTTTTTTTCCGCCGACTGGGTCATACCAAAGACTTTTATAATGGTAGTAATGGCTGCCCTCCTTGGGGCTCAGAGTTGCAGGATAAGCATTGCGACTAACTGGCATGTGTCAGGATAAATGGACCAGTAGTACTTGTAACCTATCCAGGAGACACTGTGATATCACTTTTAAAAGTGTTGAAAGCGGCGTAAAACATTAAACAATCAATCAATCAATCGGACTCTTGATGTCATATTTTAACATAATAAGACGGAGCAGATGTATAGGCTAATTTGGAACCTACAGAGGTCCAGATAAGAAGGAGTAGTCAGCTCTTTTCCCTGCAATATCTCTTATTACCAAACCAAACCCTATGGTGTGGGTACTCAAAAGAATCGTCTCATTGAGACGATTCTTTTGAGTACCCACAGCATAGTGTTAGAGGGTCAAATAAATATTTTAGAACATGCGAAACGTCCCTTATTTAGAGCCCTGAACCTACATTGTTCAGAAATATCAACTTATACCTTTTACCATACACTGACTCATATGTCATAATATCATTCATCTTTTCTTCTAATTTTGAATCAATCTATCAACCATAACAGGGTAGTGTTGCGGGGAGTGAGAAATCTAAGCAAGGTAGTGATAGATCTAGACATACAAACAAAAGAAGAGGAATAGATGAGGAAATGGGCTCCAGAAAGGTCTGTGACTTTGCATGAACTATTCTATTTATTTCTTCAGACTGGTGTAGCCTTTCTTGGTAAAGTGACACATAGGGATCCATTTTTCATCATCTGTCTGTCAACCTGTCCGTCATACTCAATCTTGTAAATTGGGTGAAATTAGTTTTGTGACATTCATGATACTTATATTAGATCTATGTCTAATGTATGCATTTACCATTTAGGCTTATTTTAGCCCATACCACAAGTCTGCAGCAAAGGACTTTGAAAGCATCAAGACAAAAAATATGGAAAATCACTATAAATGAAAGTAGAACAGTTGAATACGGTAGAAAACATTGTGGCAAAAGGAGAAATTGTTCATTATGAGCATTTTCTTCTTTTGCCTCAATGTTTGTTGCAGAAGCGTGATAAAGCATTTACATGAGGGAAAGGGTTAATAAAAATAATAGGATAAGAGTGACTAATTACAAGCACCGTTCTAGTGATGTGTATTTTATTTTTTACAAGTTCCCCCCCCCCCATTAAATAGCCTTCATCAGGTTTAATAGAAGAATTTTCCCCATTTGTACAGGATAAGAAAGATGCAGAAAAAAAGAGATCACGGTCAAGATCAAAGTCGAGGGATGGTTCAGAAACGGGGGATAGCAAGAGAAGAAAGTTGGATAGTAGTCCATATACGGAGGGTAGGTTCTGAAATGGTTTACCTGGGCATCTATTCACCAGTCATTCCTAACATGCATTCCAATCTTTATCCTTTCCCACATACAGCAAATCTGCAGCAGACCACTGTGATAGCATCTAGGCAAATAACAAGGAAACTCTTTGAATGAAAGAACAAACATCAAAATGTGTCTGCAAGGGGGAAAGGGTTAATTCTGAAAGTAACAACATTTTTGATTGGCTAAACTATTATGGTTTAGTTAAGCAGAAATTGTGTTACGGTACTTTGAAATTTCTTCTAATTTACAATTATAATGAACTAAGAATGGTTGGTGAATACAGACTCTGATGTATTATTTTAGGGAGAAAGGACAAAATTATCTCATTTTTGTAACAATTTTTAGCTCCTGTTTTTCGAAGACAAACAGTCGAGTTATTGTGATACCTTTGGTGTCGTTTTCCTAGGAACAATACTCATGTCTATACCAAGTCACATTACTCTGGTTTAATAATTATTTAGTAAAGCCCCTTTTTCAAAACCAGAGGAGTGTTGTTTTTTCGAAAGTTGTCTGCAGCAGATGGGTAAAGAAATGTTAACATGTGAAAATAGGTTAAATATAAGGAATAGCTGACAAGGTTTTGTCTTAAGTATCCTAGGGACTTCAGTAAGGAATCCACCTTTAAGAGGAGAAGACACAGTTTCACATTCTGGGCAATTTATGAACCTGATGTGAAATTTGTAAAGACATCGGCAGAGTGGGGAAAAATTATAACATCTTTATAGCAGAGTGAAAATAGTTAGTAAAGGAGAAATTGCTTAACCTTAACACTTTCTTCATTCACATGTTCTATTTTGTATATCACTTGAAATATGATTTCTATTTATAAATATTGAATTGGTATGACCTCTGTTTGTTTCAGGTGAAGGTCAGCTGGCTGGCTATGTAATAAAAGATACAGTAGGCTCAGACAAAGAAGGTATGTTGAAATTTCTCTTTTTCCCTAAATATTTGCTCAAGTGTTATTTTGCAGAGGTGTTTTGGGGGACGGGACGAAAGTTGTTCTTGTAGTAAAATAGTTAAAGCTTGCATTTGGTATTGATTAAGAGCTCCAGATAGGTTAAAATTTCATGTTCTTAAACCGTTATTCTAATACCAAATCCTATTCTGTGGTTAGCTCAGTCGGTAGCGATGTTGGCCGTCGATCCAGGGATTGTGAGTTGGAACCACAGCTCGGCTAACTTTCTTTCCGACTTTTGACAAAAGTCACTGTTACAAGATTCATTCGTTTTTCACCAATGGGCTAACAGTCTATGTGGAAAAAAGGCCAGTTGCTTGGAAAGACTGTTGTGTGGAGAACTGGTATAAGAAAGTCATGAAACATATGAGTAGGTGATTTGGCCTTCGTGATATGATTGAAAAATTATTGAAAAAACACATAATTACATTGAGGATTTTTGGAGAGTGTTGCTCAAAATGTTCACATTGTGTATTTCACAGATGGAGCTAATCTGGACGTTATAGAGCAGAACTTCAGTGATTGGTCGGATGACTCGGATGATGATATTCTCAACCAGCCTGGGGAACCTGTAAGTCTTTTTAACCTGTTTCCCACATGTAGACGCTTTTTGATGCCTCTACAGCAGACGGCTTTTTGAAAACATAGCAACAAAAGAAGAAATTGCTCAAATCAAGCAATTTCTCCTTTTGTCACCATGTTTTCAGCTCTATTCAATTATTGTTCTTTCATTGAAAGGGATTTTTTCTGTGCTTTTGCCTATCTCACATACAAAAAAATCGGTAACCTCTGTAGAACAGTTATAGCCAAACACTTGACTATTAACCCTATTCCACATACAACAAATCTGCAGCAGGCAAGTTTGAAAACATCATAAATGAGAGTTTTATTATTAAATCGAGTTGAATTATGAGCAATGTCTTCTTTTACAACTATGTTTTTAAATGTGGACTGCTCTCAAGGCGTCAGAAAGGGTCTGCATGCAGGAAAGGTTTCATATATGAGCTGCATCAGGGGATAAGGTCTCTCGTTTTTTCTTCATGAAGTGAATACTTAATCGAAAATGCATTGTTGGTGACATTCCATGTAGCCTTTGATGTCTCTTCTGGTAAATATCTGAAGTCTAGCTCTTCCAGCACTGGTATTATATTCATGCAAGAGATACCAAAACAGAGAAACCACAAAACCCAATTCATATATTTATTCATAATAATGAATTAATGATAACCGTAAGTATTGAAAAAACAGTGTTTTTTTTTGTGAGACCGGACGCCGAATGGTTTGAATTAGGGATTCTGGACTTAACTTCCCGGATTCGAATCATGTTTGTGGTGGTCATGGTGGAGTTCCCTTTGACAAGGGACATTCTTAGTCTAGTACTGAATTTTGACACAGATATGACAAACTATCATGGTAAAGGGAGTAAAACTGCAATATAGAAAAACAAACAAATTCTTTGTGACATGAATTTTTATACCTCCAAATCAGATAGAAGACATACATAGTCACAAGGTGTGTATGTTTAGGCTTTGTATATTCATTAATGTAATAAAAACTTGATGTCTAAACCTTGTTAGCTCGTCTGTTTTTTGAAGATTTTTAACCTTACTATTCTAGTACTTAATCATGAATAAGTGTTCTGTCGCCATGATATTATTAGTTATTTGGTCAGTAACAGACCAAATAACTGATTTATTTCATCGACTACCTTTCATGAGCAAAAAAATTGATAATTTTTCATTTACATTAACGTTTACAATATATGTCTAGATGAAATGTATGTGTTTGGGCGCCAAATTACTAGCGTTATGACGTCAAAACGCTAACATGACGTCATTTTCCTAGTATTCGGTCCCAGTATTTTTAAAATTCCTAGTATTAAACCCACTTTAATAATGAAATGAAACACATGAAAGTGGTTGATGAAATAAATCAGTTATTTGGTCCGTTACTGACCCACTACGGAAAAAAAAATTGTTCATTTTCATAAACACAATTTACAGTTGTAATATTGATAGTGATTTCCGTTAGTTTGGGATAGAAAAAGGTGATTTTAAAGGAAGATTCGATGAATGGCAACCATTTTGTTGACTATTGACTTTAAACTGACCCCCTATAGAAATTTAGAGGGTCACCATGTGACTGCTCTTTTCCAATGAAATCGCTAGTTTCTAGTGGGAGGTGAAATAAAACAAACTATCATGGTAAAGGGAGTAAAACTGCAATATAGAAAAACAAACAAATCCTTTGTGATAGAATTATTATACCTCCAAAGTCGATAGAAGACATACATAATCACAAGGTGTGTATGTTTAGGCTTTGTGGATTCATTAATGTAATATAAACTTGATGTCCAAACCTTGTTAGCTTGTCTGTTTTTCGAAAGACTTTAAACCTTACTTCATAACTCAAAAACCGTTTTGAAATGAAACTTGGTGCACATGTTCCTAGGAACAATATGCATGTATATATCAAGTCACATAACTGTAGGTTGAATAATGATTCAGTAATGCCCCTTTTTCGGCTTAGAAAAAAGCAGACGAGCATTGGCGTTCACTTGCTGCACACTACTCCTAGGTGAATGTCACATTTCAAGGTCAAATGCTCTCTAACTTTCTAAGAGAGCTCGTTTAAAGCCCATCAATATCTCCTGTAGCAGCATTTTTGAAACACCACATGCAGATCAGCTGTTGAACGTTTAATTTTGATACAGAGTTCTAAACATTTGGTATTATTATAATGGTAGAGCATCTGCCTTAGGTGCAGGATGTTGCGAGTTTGACCTCTGTTCGGGTCTACAACAGACTTTAACATAAAGAAATGGCTTTCCTTCAGGGTTGTGCAATGAGCATTACGACTGACTCGCTGGTGTCAGGATAAATGGACCAGTAGTACTGGTGATTTTCCTAAGAAAATGCAGTGATATAACTGAAAAATTGTTAAAACCGTCGTCAAACAGCATATAAACAAACAATGTTCCATTTGTACAGTCTCCAGACCCACCCAAGCCAGTGGAGACGATTGTAGTTAAAGAGGAGCCGAGTCCAACTCCGCCAACTGTTTCCGCGATACAGAAACCCAAGCCCAAAGATGATGGGTAAGTCAATGGGGGATAATATGGGAAACAGACTGAAGGCTTTGAAAGTGATAGCACTTGCCATCACAACTATTGAAAACATTGCAACGAAAGTAGATGAGCAATTTCTCCTTTTTAGCTCACCTGTGCAAGAGGTCTTTTCGTCCGGCATCCGGCCGTCTGTCTGTTTGTCTGTTCACTTTTACCTACAAACGACTTCTCCTAAACTAATGGACTGCTTTAAAAATAATTTCATAGGAATGTTTCTTAGGTGGACCTCTTTCAAAGTTATTTAAAGAATTAAATTCCATGTAGAACTGGATGCTGCGGCATCTGAAAAGGGGAAATTTGCCAAAATTGCCAAAATCTTTTTGTCCGAAAGCACTAGTCCGATTTAAAAATAATTTGGCACAAATGTTCCTTGGAGGACCCTCTACAAAGATTGTTCAAATTATTCCTATCCAAAATGCTAACTGTATTACAAGTAGACCTGACCATGACTTACTTCAAGCACTTGCAAAGCAACATGTTTTAAAATTATAAAACATATACCTCTCTTTTTTCCAGAATGCCTCCTCTTAAACCAAGAAAGCAAACTGAAGCAGGTCAGTACAATATCTTTTCTAAATTCCTCCGATATGGTTCTTATATAGATTTCCATCATTTTTATGTGTTGAAAAATAGCTTTGAAATAGAGAAATGTAGTTTATCAGTGACATTAAACATTCTAGTTGGTTAGGGTATCTATGTGTTGCCTGTCATGGCAAATAAACACAGGGATCTTCAACTCCAACTCACGGTTCATCTTTTTGTGACCGCCTCGTTGATTTAGTGGGAGAGCCTCCGCCTTGACTGCAGGAGGTCCCGGGTTTGATCCCCGGTCATACCAAAGACTTTTAAAATGGTATTAATAGCTGCCCTCCTGTGTGCTATGGGTTGCTGGATCAGCATTACGCTTGAAGGGCTGGTATCCGGATAATTGGACCAGTATTACAGGTAACTTACCAAGGAAACGCCGTGATATAACTGAACAATCAATTATCTGTTTGTGGCACTTCCACTAACTCACTACACTAACTCACTGCTTAGCAGGCAACACGACCATGTGTTCTTTTAACACTCCTGTCTACTTTTCTTGTTATTCTTTTACAAAGCTAGTTGTCTAGAACTTTTTTATGAGCTATAGCCATTTACTTGAATTGATATTACTATATAAAATATATAGAAATGGAATTTAACCATTTTTGGGAATAGAAGTGCTTGTTTTAAGTAATATCTCGATTTAGCTACATGTTTTTAAGTTGAATGTATTGAATGTTTACTATATAAGTCAAAGGTTTAAATACTCTTAATTGCTGTTGCAGAAAATTTGTAAGGAGTGGGAGGAACGACATTTTTCCCTAGAAAAGCCCCAAGACCATTTTACAGATTATGACATTATGATGTTATTGATTTAATGTAGCAGCGGTTGTTTACAACATCTACATTCTTTAATGTTTGCCAAGGAAGTGAAATACACATTAACCCTTTCCAATATGCAGATGCATTTTCTAACATCTGTGGCAGACATTTCACAAATCAAGAAAAATGTGTGTTGGGTCATGTTAAAGTTGGTGAGTTAACTCATTATTATTTTAAGTCTATGTGGGAAAGGGTTAATGTCTGAAGTTGGAGAGATATATTTTTGGCTCACCATCGCACAAAACGCTCAAGGTGAGTTTTTGTGATCACCTTTTGTCCGTCGTTCGTCGTCAACATTTGCTTGTTAACACTCTAGAGGCAACATTTTGCATCAAATCTTCATCAAAGTTTATCATAACATATATCTCTATTAAATCTAGGCCAAGTTCGAAACTGGGTCATGTGGGGTCACAAACTAGGTCACTAGATAAAATTAAATGAAAATCTTGTTAACACTCTGGAAGCCGCATTTTAAATTTGAGTAAGTTGAAACATTGTCAGAATGTTTGTCTTAGTGATATCTAGGCCAAGTTTGAATAAAGGTCATGTCGGGTCAAAAACTAGGTCACTAGGCCAAATTTAAGGAAAATCTTGTTAACACTCTGGAAGACGCATTTTAAACTTGAGCATGTTGAAACTTTGCCAGAAAGTTTGTCTTGATTAATCTAGGCCAAGTTTGAATATGGGTTATGTCCAGTCAAAAACTAGGTCACTAGGCAACATTTAAGGAAAATCTGGTTAACAATCTGGAAGCCACATCTTTGGCTTGAGCATGTTGAAACTTTGTCATAATATTTGTCTTAATGGTAACTAGGCCATATTGTAGACAAATCTTGTTAACACTATAGAGATCGCATTTTTTACTTGAGCAGCTTGAAACTTTTTAGATAGTTCGTCTTAATTATATCTAGGCCAAGTTCGAATATGGGTCATATCAGGTCAAAAACTAAGTCACTAGGCCAAATTGATGAACAATCTTGTTAACACTCTGGAAGCCGCATCTTTGGCTTGAGTATGTCAGAATATTTTTCTTGATGATATCTAGTCCAATATGGGTCAGGTCAGGTAAAAAACTAGGTCACTGGGCCAAATTATAGAACAATCTAGTTAACACTATAGAGATCGCATTTTTAACTTGAGCAGCTTGAAATTTTGTCTGAAAGAGTTAAGTCTTAAATATCCAATTCTCAGGTGAGCGATCCAGGGCCTCATGGACCTCTTCTTTTCTTAAATGTTACGTATGCTAATCCAGCCGTAAACAATATGAAGCGTACATGATAATTCAAATCCGTTAAATCATATGTTTTAGGAGGTTTACATCTTAGAAATTTAGTCAATTTCAATTTAGAAATATACGGAGGACACCGGATGTTGTGAACTCCTTTTGGCGTTCGTGGTTCCTATCGCTCAGATGATTCGCCACCAAAATGCCTCATTTTCAAAATAAAACAAAATGGAAAATGAAATGGAAATATTCTTAAGCATCAAATAACGTATTTTAATACATTTTATATGCTTTTAGCTCGTCTGATTTTTTGATCGTTGTCGTCGTCAGCAGCGACGTTGGTTAAGTTTTGGTTAAATTTTGCGTTTAGGTCACTTACATGGAAACTATCAAACCTATTATTTTGAAACTTGGAAAGGTTGTTCATCTAATACCCTTCTTCACATTGTATGCTAAAGATGCTGAGTGTGGCCTGTCTTTTGGGGTAAAAAACATAAATTTTGATGTATTTTGTTTGATTTTGAGAATTGGTGTAGTTGGTTAAGCTGTGCGTATAGGTCACTTACATGGAAACTATCAAACCTATTACTTTGAAACTTGGAGAATTTGTTCATCTATTACCCTTCTTCACATTGTATGCTAAAGATGCTGAGTATGGTCTATGTTTTGGCGTAAAAAACATCAATATTGATGTATTTTGGTTTATTTTGAGTAATGGTGGTGTTGGTTAAGTTTTGCTCACTTACATGGAAACTATCAAACCTATTACTTTTAAACTTGGAATACGTATTCATCTAATACCCGTCTTCACATTATATGATAAAAATGCTGAGCGGGCCTGTTTGTTTTATAGATATTTTGGTTGATTTTGAGAATTGGACATAATTTCTTCATTTTTTGTTACATTGATTTCAAATTTTCCCAAACAATGAAAACATAATGTACTTCAACATATTATGAATATCTTTAATCGGAGTGTGTTTTGGGGATCAATGTCACTGTTACTAAAATAGGAAAACAGTAATATATTCAATATTTTTAGTTGACTTAATGTAACCATCTTTTCTTTGTAGTAAGTATTTATTTAAGATCATTAATGGTATTGTGTTTTTGGGCTACTGGGGTCAAGGTCACTGTTACATTAAAAATGGTAATATACTTAACATCTATAGTTATATTTTACATTTAGTACCCTGATTTGTTATGATTTGCCTGTCCATACACAAGACTCGGCTTAAATTTCGAGTTCAATGGTTCTAATTTTGTTGTCAGGCATCCAGAGTGAAATACCGGTGATGTTGAAAGCAGAGTAGACTCCATTCTAAGTGGTGTAACTATAATAATGTTGAAAATAAACTTCATTCTGAGTGGTGTAACTGTAGTAATGTTGGGAGCAGCATATGAATAATTGAAGTATTGTGGAAAGCACAGTTAGTCTTGAGAAAAATATCAAACTGGTGAAGTAGAGTATACACCATTCTGAGTGGTAATGTTAAAGGTAGAGTATAAACCTTTATAAGTGGTGTAAATAAAATAAACACCATTCTGATTAATGCAACTATAATATTTTTGAAAGCAGAGTTAACACAGTTATGAGTTGTGTAGCTATGAGACTGTTGAAAGTAGAATATACACCATTCTGAGTAATGTAACTATAACACTGTTGAAAGAAGAGTAAAAACCATTCTTAGTGGTGTAACTATAATACTGTTGAAGGCAGAGTACACACCATTCTGAGTGGTGTAACCATAATATTGAAGGAAGAATAAACACCATTTTGAGTGGTGTAAGTATATTACTGTTGAAGGTAGAGTAAACACAGTTCTAAGTGATGTAAGTATATTGCTGTTGAATGCAGAATTAACAAAATTATGGGTGATGTAACTAAAATAATGTTGAAAGCAGAGTATACACCATTCATCCTGAAATAATAGAGATATTGTGGAAAGCGGATTAAAACACATTTTGTATTGAGATAAATATAACACTGTTGAAAGTAGAGTATACTTCATTCTGGGTTATATAACTATAATACTATTGAAAGTAGAGTAAACACCATTCTGGGTTATATAACTATAATACTATTGAACGCAGAGTATACACCCTTCTGTGTTATATAACTATAAAACTGTTGAAGGCAGAGTAAACACTATTCTGAGTGGTGTAACTATGATTATGTTTAAGGCAGAGTAAACACCATTCTGAGTGGTGCAACTATAATACTGTTGAAGGCATAGTAAACATCATTCTGAGTGGTGTAGCTATATTAATGTTGAAAGCAGAGAAAACACCATTATAAGTGGTGTAAGTATAAAACTGTTGAAGGCAGAGACAACACCATTCTAAGTGGTTTAAGTATAATTTTGTTGAAACCAGAAGTCCATATATGACATTTCGGACAGCCAAACACGATGTTAATCTCATGTAGATAACACGCCCACTGTTTCGTCTCAGTATTTGTTAGAAATATATAGCATCAGATGTGCAAAAGTCATCAGCATAAAAATATGTTTAGCACGTTATAATGGCGAGTTTTTTAATGTAATACAGATAATTGTAAATGCTAATTACAAATAGACTTGTATTGTTAGGCTCTGTTGGTTGTTACGGCGAATTGTGGTGAAGATGGATGAATACGTCTGCACCTCTTCAATATATATAATTTGAATTTAAACTAAGTTTGAATTTCCAATATAGGTATATGCAACACACAATGTTTCAATGTATGATTTTGATATTTATTACAGATAGACGAGACAGGGACAATGCCAATAAAGAATTGTCTAAACGTCTACATGAAGTACTTGATGTTATAGGCGCATCTGAGTACACCCGAGAAAAGTATTGGGAGTGTTCCATGTTATTTGAAATAATAATAACGTTTGAAAGCCTTACTTATTTAGGAACAACCAACACAATGTCATACTACCAAGTTGGGAGTAAATGCGAAGGAACAACTACACAAGGTATCGATTCCGATCTCGATGTAATACATTGTGACGACGAAACTCCTGTGGTAGAGAATTTATTCGAATCTAAACAACAGGGATTATCTTATCTAATTTTAACGGACGAAGACACCAAACCTGGATATGTTCGTCTTCAGATTATTAAAGATAAATGTCCGCGTTTAGCTGGAATTGGCGATATATCAGATGATAACTGCTTTATCGATAGGAAAGGTAGAGTATGTGCTACCCGCTCCCAACTTTTTGGTCCAAAAAATATATCTCGTAACGGTCCAGCGAGCACGATTCCGGGTGATAACCGTCATTGTCCAATTGATCGAGTATATGCCTTAAGGTGTCGACAGATACCGAGGTCAGCCAATTCCTGGTTACAAAAGACACGGAAATACGACTGGCCATCAGAGAAACAACTTAAGGCAATGGGTTCATATGGTTGTTTCTTTGTTCGTGTTGGACACCCTCATAGTAACAACAAGGCTAGCGAATGGAGAATTTCCTTCTCACTTCAAGAACGTGACCTCATGTCAAGTCTGAACGAAACGCAACACAAGTGTTATATTCTCCTCAAGATGATAAAGAAAGATATCATAGAACAAAAGGCCGGTGAATCTATATCATCATATCATTGTAAAACAAGTCTTTTTTATACAATCGAAAATTCACATAAAGATTTTTGGACTAATGATAACCTTATACTGTGTATACAGCAGTGTCTTAAGCGTCTATTTATTTGGGTGAAGGCAACAAATTGTCCAAATTATTTCATTCCAGAAGAGAATATGTTCGATAAGCTCAGCGTAATGACTTTGGAAAAAATAGAGTATGTTTTAAACGATATAATAGAGAGTGATATCAAGTGTTTATATTCGCTTATTTGTGACAATGTTGGTGAACTTCTAAAATCTAAATTGAGTGGTGTTGAACTGGTATATAGTCTGGCTACTATGAGTATCTCGTCTCAGCCAAGATATTTAATATGCAATAGTATTACAATGTATATCTATAATTTAAGAAACTGGTTAATGCGACTCATGTCTATGCCTTCTAACACAAAAACAGGTTATATGAATGGGGTGATGCAACTTCTGCTATATCTACAACATACGAACCATGTCACAGCTCATACTACGAAAGACGTAAGAATGGCATTTGACTCTATAATTCCACTTATACAATTACAATACATACAGTGTATGTATGTCCAGTACTTGTCACAAGGAAACTTGTCAATTACCAATATAATCCCTATTATTGACTGTGACCTTATCTCGTCAAAGTTATCTTTAGCATCTTTTTATATTCAATTTGAACAGTATCACGAGGAGTGTAAGCGCATTCTAGTTTCATGTGAAAAAGAAATAAAACCATTTGTGATATCTGTGTGTGGCTGCAACTCCAAGTTAACTTATGTTAATATCGCTCTTGCTAACAAAATGAGATTTACTGACATGTCAAGCAAAGAATTCAGACATTGCATCACAGGCTGTATGGTATTTCATCCATCTCAAGCTAGTCTTGTCCACGGAGCTCTTCAATACGAGATGTTCCGTAATGTGTTCACACAACCTGGATTTGAATTTGAAATGGAACGGGACTACTGGTTAAACTGGATTACAGTAGATTCACAAATATATCTGTATTTTCTACAATATTTACTTTATTCTAATACAAAAATTCAGGCAGAAAAAGTAACAGCCATCCAGAAAATAAAACACGTTCTCCAAACTGACCACACTCTTGGCCACACAGAAACAGCATTTAACCTGTTGGGATGGATATGTTTACAGTACAATCACTTTCAAGTAGCATGGTCATTGTTTTGTTTATCATGGAAAGAAAGGCCATTTAAAAATGCAGCTAAATGGCATATGTTAATTTTACTGAGTAAAATAATAAATAAAACATAGGGTTATTATGATGGAGATCAACGTGATGTCATAGTTTCTTTATCTATTGGTGTAAAACCTGATGAGCATTGACGTTGAGGGTTATCGTGATATATATGAGTCGCGTCCGGGGATTTAAGATCTTAAATAATCTGTGTAAAGTCAAGACTAAAGCGTGGAATCCACCTTGGTAGAGGAGTAAGCTTTGGGTATTTAAGATCTTAATCTGCGTACAGTCAGATCTTAGGCGAGGAATCCACCGTGGTCGAGCTGTTAGCATCGATACATTGGAACCGGGCGTCCAGAGTTCCAGCATATTTCCTAGCCTAGAACTGGTTTGTTTACCCGGAATCATAGACAAGTGAACTGTCGACAACTGAAGTAATGTTGTAAAACGGCTGAATAACCTAATACATCTAAAGTATCGGCAGCGTCTGGCTATTCGAGGTCTTAGTACATCTTTGTAAAGTAAATACTTTGTGTACACGCACATTCTCAACAGAGTTTCTACCTTCCGATTATATAGTACGTAGACTAAATGCATCATCTGACAACAAATAAGAAGTGTATCCCCAGTAGTTGAACGCCAATGGTACTGTACATGATGCAAGACCGGAGAGGTAAAACGACTCCAAATCACCAGACGCGGCTTGTTTGTTTTACTATGATCCTTACATTTGATGATCATTGGCCGACAAACAGTCACTAAGCTAGAAAATGTTCAATGTTCAAGATCTATACTTCATGACTACTGCGAGCAGTAATCGAACCTGGGGCGACCAGTTTTAGATACGGCATGGTAACCACTCTGTCACAGCTTTTTCAGAGTAAATTATTTTGGGTTTTATGCTGGACGTCCCGTTTTTCTGTGAAATGAATACCATTGAAAAGATATCAGATATGTTTCGGTATTTCCTTTTATCGTATAGTAAGTTTGGCTAAACGATTTCGCTATTACTGTTCGATCAAATGCCATTCATGATTACTATTGCTGCGTATACTAATGCATACATGAATAAACTCCATAGCTGACGTGCCTTGCTATGGCAAATGTATATTGTTGTTATTGATGATTGTTTTATAAAAGAGAAACATCCTGTTTAGAGAGGAAACGGTCATTCATAGAAAAGAGTAGACGTAATGTATGCATGTGTTCGAGTTTAATTAATAATGTTCGTAAAGTGTTTTACAACACGTTTATACAAAGAATATCCCTCGGAATGTATGCACTTGCATATTGAATTGGTTTGCGATTGTAGGCATTGTATTACACGCTGAATTCATCAATTATTTAGTTATATCACGCCGTATCCTGGGTAAGTTGTCAGTACCACTGATCCATTTATCCTGACACAAACGATTTAGTTATATCATGGCGTATCCTGGGTAAGTTGCCAGTACCACTGATCCGTTTATCCAGACACCAACGATTTAGTTATATCACGGCGTATCCTGGGTAAGTTGTCAGTACCACTGATCCATTTATCCTGACACCGACGATTTAGTTATATCATGGCGTATCCTGGGTAAGTTGCCAGTACCACTGATCCGTTTATCCAGACACCAACGATTTAGTTATATCACGGCGTATCCTGGGTAAGTTGTCAGTACCACTGATCCATTTATCCTGACACCGACGATTTAGTTATACCGCAGCGTATCCTGGGTAAGTTGTCAGTACTACTGATCCATTTATCCTGACACCAACGATTTAGTTATATCGCAGCGTATCCTGGGTAAGTTGTCAGTACCACTGATCCGTTTATCCAGACACCAACGATTTAGTTATATCGCTGCGTATCCTGGGTAAGTTGCCAGTACCACTGATCCATTTTTCCTGATACCAAGGATTTAGTTATATCACGGCGTATCCTGGGTAAGTTGCAAGTACCACTGATCCATTTATCCTGATACCAAGGATTTAGTTATATCACGGCGTATCTTGGGTAAGTTGTCAGTACCACATCCATTTATCCTGATACCAACGATTTAGTTATATCACGGCGTATCCTGGGTAAGTTGTCAGTACCGCTGATCCATTTATCCTGACACAAACGATTTAGTTATATCACGGCGTATCCTGGGTAAGTTGTCAGTACTACTGATCCATTTATCCTGACACCAACGATTTAGTTATATCACGGTGTATCCTGGGTAAGTTGCCAGTACCACTAATCCATTTATCCTGACACCAACGATTTAGTCTTGATGCAAGCGCAACCATCCTAAGCGCCATGAAGAGAAAGCTATGTTTAAAGTATTTTGTATGACCCGGCCGGGGATCGAACTCGCGTCCTCCAGTTGTCGAGGCGGAATCTCTGCCAATACACAACTGAGGCGATCCCGTGTATAGTAGATATTAGCCTCGTCTATCAATTTAATGATCATATAGAGGTAGATTGGTTTAATGGGGATACTCTTCTAGATTTTTGTCAAAATATGTATATTTGACTTAAGTACATTGTACATGTAGAAGGAAAGTAAAGGATCTGGTTAGACCGTTCGAATGTACTGGCTCGTCTGAGCCTTCACTGTACTCAAGAAACATTATGACCCAAAAACGCTAGACGCGACTCGTTTCTAAGCCGCGTCAGGTAAAATGGGTGACGTTGACGTCTCTGCAGTATACCAATATTTTAAAACCATGTACCATTTCCCACAATTCCTCCTTTATTCCAGCCCTCCGTTTAAAGGAATTATAAGGTAAAAATCGGCAGTCAATCCACCATTCATCGAATAAATTTGATTTTAACCTTGAATAAAGTTTAGTTTGAATGTGACAAATGTGTGCATTATCAATTGTTAACACCCTTTTTAAATACAATAAATGTGCATATGACGAATTTAATTATCATATTGGTAAACTTTGGAAAATCAATACAAATTTAGTATGAATTGCAATCAGTTAGAAAATTCTGCGGCAAAATAAAGGAAACTGTTCAAAGTCGTCTGCATCAGATGCTTCAAAATACATATGTTTGTGGGAAAGGTCTGAAAGATTTGTTTTTTCCCGCACTAATGATTCTCGATCAGTTGTTGACATCATTGAACTGATCATAAGCTTTGTACACTGAATATTGTAAGAATCAATTAACCGCGGACTCCTGAATACATTATTCCCAACACTGCGTTCGAAAACGTAGGTAGAAAAAGTACCTTCGTCAACTTTCACCATCACTCAGTCTCAACAAGTCACTCAGACATCCTCACTCAGACACCCTCACTTAGTCTCCGCTATTCTCACTCAGTCACCATCATTCAGTGCCAGACACCCTCACTAAGTTTTAGCCACTCTCACTATAACTAAATCTCAGTTACATTCGCTAAGTCTCAGACATCCTCACTAAGACTCAGCCATTTTCACTCAGTCACCATCACTAAGTCTCCGTCACCATCACTAAGACTTAGACATCGTCACTAAGTCTCAGCCACGATCACTAATGTGTATCCACTCTCACTCAGTTTCAGCAACCATCACTAAGGCTCAACCACAATCACTCAGATTTAGCCATCGTCACTAAGTCTCAGCCACAATGACTCAGTCACTAACACTCAGACACAATCACTCAGTCTCACCAACCATTAAACAGTCTTTCACTCAGAAACCATCATTAAGTCTCAGATAACCTCAATAATTCTCAGCCATTCTCACGCAGTCACCATCATTAAGTCTCAGCCAACATGTAATAAATCGGCATACCTGGACTTTAAAAAGACAATCATGCTAGTATTGAACCAAATGAGCATCATGATAAAAAGGCCTTAAATGTAAAAGACATTCCGATTTAAAGATTCGAACCCGTGACCATTGCATGTGCAGCTATGTGTACGTACAGAGCTAACTACGATACAATGATGTGCAGAAGCTATTTTAAATTGGACGTTGTTTTTGGTCTGCCCCTGGTCATAGTAGTAAAACCATTTATTTCGGAGTTGGCAGCCTGCCAATTACTGTTAACACCAAACAGCGCAATTTAGGGTGAGACTGCGCGAGAAAAATAGTTCAACATGGATTCAACAAAACTGCATTTCAAAAGTTAAGATCTCCCAAAAAAAGATCATTATAATATTGTTGGAACATCAGTGGACAACTTAAGGCGTGAGTACTCCAATATAAGTTTAACAAATGTTTTCGCAATTAATGCGCCCAGAACGGAAAAGTACAAAGAGTCACATGACAAATGCAGGGGCGGATTTACCCGGGGGCGGGGGGCGTGCGACTAAACATTGATGGTAAACAATGGAGTCGCGTGACAATTATAGTGGCGGATTTAGCGGGGGCTCACATTTTTGGTGACAAGTTGCTAGTTCGAAGAAAGAATTTCAACTATTGGCCTCGAGTAATATGCGGCGAATTTCTAGCTATTTTCAGCCGGAATCCTTCGGGACTCCTCGCGGGCATCGAGTTACTTTTAACTCGGACTTAAAACATCATCGCTCATTAATCAGCTGATGCCTGGCCGATGTCCGGCCGGGCATCACACATATCGGGCGAGCACCGGGCCACATTTTGGACTACCCAGACAATCCAGACGCCGCTCAGAGCCCGGCTGGAAATCGTGCAGACATTGACCGGGGTCAGTCCGGCGTCTGGCCGATCACCCACTGTGATTCGCAAGTTATGAAAGCCGGATCATCGCACCATTCATCAAATCATCCAGTCGCGCTCTTCACAGAAAGTTAACACACAGTTTATCACAAAAGTGTCAGAATAACAGTTCTACAAGATGCCCTAGAAAAGATAGGATGACTGAAGGAGAAGGAGATTGCATAACCCACAAGAGAGTGCAGAACGCAAAAGAGTGAGAGTGGCAGTAACGTGAATGAGACCATGCCTCTCATCTCCAGCCACCAATGCACCAATAACTAAGTTGTAGCGGTAGAGTGCAAACGCCAAACTCTCCCTCAACGGGGCGACCCAATCGCGCTATGCAGGTGCCCGCAAGCGGTGCGGAGGTATCAACGGCATTCTCGTAAGAATGTTTGTCTTAATGCTATCTAAGTCAAGTTCGAATATGGGTCATATTGGGTCAGAAACTAGGTCGTTTGACCAAATTGAAGGGAAATCTTGTTAACACTCTGGATATTGCATTTTTAACTTGAGCATGTTGAAACTGTTTCAGAATGTTTGTCTTAATGATATGTAGGTCAAATTTGAAAATTGTCTGTTCAAAAACAAGGTCACTAGGCCAAATTGAAGGAAAATCTCGTCAACACTGTAGAAGTCACATTTTTTAAAATGTTAGTGATATCTAAGCCAAATTCGAATATGGGTTATGCCGAGGTAAAAACTAGGTCACTAGGCCATATTGGAGAAAACATCTTGTTAATACTCTGGAGGCCGCATTATTTGCTTCAGCAGCTTGAAACTTTGTCAGAATGTTTGTATTGATAATATCTAGTCCATTTTCGAATATAGGTCATATCAGGTAAAACAAAAAAATAGGTCACTATGAAGGAAAATCTTGATAACACTCTGGAGGTTGCATTTTGAATCTTTGTCAGAATAATTGTCTTGATGAGTTTTGCATTGACCAAACACTTTCTTCCAGTCTAGTACATGGTTTAGAGAATTATTTCTACTTGATGGAAATTGATTTTACTTTGACATATTTCTCAATATAATAAGGCAGAAACTTCAAAATATTCTGCCCAAACCTGCTGTCAAATTTTCTTTGATTCTTCCACTCAGGTGAGCGATATAGTGCCAGCCAGGTCCTCCTCTTTTCAAATTGGCAAATTCATAATATTTAATATTTTTGATATGACTTTTCAACTTTTTAACAATAAATACATAAACATAAGCTGCAAGTGTTATTTCCTTTCATATTTTCCCTACTTCTCCAACCTTTCTGCAGCCCCCAGGCCGTCAGCAATTCAGTGCTTTGATTCTTCTTGGTAGGCATCCTGGATACACACTTTGATTAAATTTGCCAACAGTTGATTAAGAAAAATGTCAAATTCGGGCAGATATTTCCACTGAAAAGTCTCGAGAGCAAATGGCAGGCAACAGACCGGGCCTCGTTATATAGTCGGGAGACGGACGCGTCCCACAAGTGACCAACGACTGTTGTGTGACAATCGTGCAACAGTCGCACGACTGTCGCACGTGCATACCACGAGTGAGCAACGATCTGATCACGTGAAAAATAGCGCCGCCCGACAACTCACGATGGTCCCACGACTGATTTGCGATACACCCACGACATAATCACGATATATCTTTCTTTTTTTCTGTCGCGTCCCCATCGCCAAACTATCTTTAATGTGTCGTAGCCCTTGTGAACACTCGAAATATATTTGGGGCATGTTGCAAGATCTGGCCACGACAAATATATGTTATGTGTTTACCATGATGATTTTTAGTTGATTTCCTTAGGACGCTAGGACTCGTAAATAACTTATAATCTATTCACTGATAGTGCTGTAAGCAAGGGGTTAACTGCAATTCACAGAGAATGACTTACCGATAACAAAAGTAATAAATGTTTACCCGAAATAGGTACCACCTAAACTCATGGTATATAATACAATAGGGAGGGAGTCTATTTATAGTAACACGGTCTTGTTTTGGTTGACTCGTACTCCTATCCCTTTCCCACATACACAAATTCTGCAGCAGACGACTTTGCAAACATACTGACAAAAAACAGAACAATCTCCATAAAAAATAGCTTAATTGTTGAATAAAGTTCGACTTCGGCCACAATGTTTTCAAAAGTCGTCTTCTGCTTTTGCGTCAAAATGCGTCTTCAGGTGTGAAAGGGTTAACCGTGACCGCCTCGGTGTGTAGTGGTTGAGCGTCCACCTCGGGTGAGTCAATAGGACCGCAAATGACCAGACGCGGCTCATATCCAATAAACACGTGACAGCCTTAGTGGTTGTGTTATGCTAGAGTGTCCACCTCGGGTGCGTGAGGTCGCGGGTTCCATCCCCGACCGGGTCATGCCATAGACTTTAAAATGGCAGTAATGGCTGCCCAACGTGGCGCTAAGGGTTGCGGGGTTAACGTCTATCTCGTTGGTGTCAATATAAATGGAACCGTAGTACTGCTTACTTACACAGGACGTGCCGTAATATAACTGAAAAAATGTTTACAAAGGCGTAAAAGCCATAAAAACAAACAAACAAACAAAGAGACTTCACTGTACGCAGTAACTTTTGGACCCAAAACCGCTAGACGCGATTCGTTTATAAGACGCGTCAGGCAAACAGGAGGACTTAGTGACTTCCGCTTCTGATATCAATCAAATAGTTACTAGCGTGAATCTGATCTAGCTTTTCGATCAACGTTATATCAAAGATAAACGGCGATCAATATGAGAAAACACTAAGAAGTGGAACATGCGCATTCAAGAATACGTCACATGACTGGAGATTACGCAACGCTCCCAAGAGGTGTATAAGTTTCAATTGACGATAAATAACTGAAAACTTATCATGTTTCAAAAATAATTAATATTTTGCTCTTAAATATTATATTTCATACGTTTTCACTGATTTTGTTCACTGAAATTTATTTCTTAAGGAAAACAATTTAAGGTTAGTGTGCAGAACATTTCATTTTAAAACTTCACCTTATTAGTGCCTCTCGTAAGATCGCCAACTTAACTATGAACCAATCAAAACGTTTCATTTCCTTTATTTCTTCGACATTATTCATTAAATACAACATTTGATTGGTCTACTATCTAGATCATTTGTTTAACATCTAGGTCAAAACTTCAGTTAAACAGCTATCGCCGAAAAAATACATGTGTTAAGGACTATGTCATTGCAGAAATTAGAAAATAAATGGTTGGGAACACAAGTTAAAATTGTCAAAATGTAGAGGACGTTATGCTATGTTAATATTATAACCTGGTCAGATAAGCTTTTTTAAATGTATCTGAATAGAACAATAATTGAAAAGATTAGGTGGGAAATTAATAGGTTATATTATAAAAGGCCAGTTCGCCTAACATATATGTTTCCTGACGTGGCTCTGTTTTACGTAAAACACCCGTGTTTGTCATAAGATATCGACCCTTGTAGTCACATCTTGTTACGATAATTATTTAGTGATATTATTGTTAACAAGGTCAAAATACTAAAAGTGATCAAATCAATCATTTCCAGTGCATCCTATATACATTCACAATGCATTTCAACTCAATGCCATATATTCTATACATTCTGTTGATGGTATACACTCATTTCTACGCAAACAAAGGGTTTTTTAGCAGCAAGTCAGCGGATGTATTTAGCGTAATTTGAACTTTACACGATCATATCCTGTTATCGCGACTGTATATAAGGGTTTATGCGACTTGAAACAACAATTTGAATAAAAGAAGATCAAGATAAGCATGCATATTTGTTCACGATGGACATTTTCTGGTCACAGATGTGACCGATGAACCGTTGTGACCAAGCTTTCGATCTTTTTGACCCGTTCACAGTCGCTGTGCTGCTTTAGAGATTCAGTCGACTTCAATATTGTCTTAAAATGGGAAAAGGGAAGGAGTGCAGGGGGGGGGGGGGGGGGGGGGGGGGGGGGGGGGGGGGGGGGGGGGGGTTGTGTAATTAAAGGAAAGTTACTACGATCCGCCATTGTGATAATACATGCACAGTTACTATCCTTTATTCCCCCTTTTCAACGTTCTTACCAGAATTAAAAGAAAAACTGAAACGTCGATCTTCGCCTCTCGTTTTATTTCGTTACACCGAATGGCCGATTCCTATCAACTCCACCAACAGACAGGCTGGAATGGTGGCACGTATCATACACTTGTTCGTGGTGACAGAGGTGGGATTTGTCTTTTCCTGACACTTTTTTGTCACTCATGTTAGCTTTATTGTTAGAACACTTTACAACATTTAAATTGTAAAAACTTCCGCATTCGGTGAAAATTAATGATTTTATAGCTGTTTTGTGTCCAATTTCCAAAACATGACAAAGCATATACGAAGGAAACGGTCTAGTGTAAATGAAGTTTTGAACATTATTATGAATTAATTGAATTCGGGAGAAGAGTTTGGAATGTTGGCCACTGTAAGTGAAACTCAGACATAAATTCACGATTTTGTAATGGATGACACAACTGAAATACAGGTAAGGATTGAAGATTGATTGATTATTTTTGTAAGCTCAAGGAATAAAAAAACATGCTAAATAAAGGATTGTTTATTTAATATATCATGACAATTTAATCAAAATTGGTAAAAAGGGTAAAAATGTTACAGTATGATTAGCAAAACACATGTTTTCCAGTAAATTTGCAAAAAACAATTTGGGGCTGGGCAGTGCATTCTGAAAGGGTTAAAGCGCCTCGTAGGCAGGTGCATGACTGCACCCGGTAATAAAGGGAACGATAACCGTAAATGTTTCCCTCCTGGAAGATATGCGGATGACAGGGCAGTGGATGTGGATCGGACGAGAGTCAATCAGGGCTAAACTCCTAGTTTTCTACAAGGGGCAGGTGAAAATCAAGGTTATGCCGACCTGAACCATTACAGTAACGACTATGAAAATGACCAGTGTATTATGAATAAGAGTCCTCCCTATTTATGTCGAGGTCAACCGAGACAGCTAGGGGAAGAGCCCTATGAGTATCAACAACAAATGGTACCAACCAATAGACGGGGAGTTCATGTAAAAATAGCCCCTTTAACTAGAAGAGTAGACTCGTCGGTTTGGATGGCAAGGTTCGAAGCTATCGCACATAGAAATGGTTGGTCTTCGGAGGATAAGCTCAACCAGTTCCTGCCTAGGATGGAGGAACAAGCCGGTCAGTTTGTTTTCATCCAGCTGCCGCACGGGAAACTTAATAATTATACTGAGCTAACAAATGAATTGAACAGTAGGTTTAGGGTCATTGAAACTCCCAGAGCATACGCAGCCAGATTTAGCTGAAAAATACAGAGGGAAGGCGAGACAGCGGAAGAGTTTGCCGCAGACACAAAGAGACTGTATGATAAGGCACATGGTTATCGAGATCGGAAGACTCGCAAATAAGATTTAGTGCGGAAGTTCCTAGATGGTCTTCGCGATGAAGACATCCGCTTTGAAGTAGAATATCACAAGGAGCCAAATGACATTGATGTGGCTGTTTACCATGCTGTACACATTATACAAATTAGGAACATGGCGAAGTCAGACAAGAAGCAAACATCTTCAGCGAGGAAAGCAGTTGAGCATAAGAGTGTAGAGAAGAGCAATATGGCCAGGAGTAACAGAGGAGCTAGTAAAGATTTCTGCTCAAAACAATCAGATGAAAGCGAACAACCCACTGACGCCGAAGTACTCGCAGTCATTAAGCAGTTTGGCGATTGGCTTGAAAAGTTGGAGCAACGAGGCATGTCCCAGCAAAGACGGCCCCAGGTGTCAAACAATTGATGAGTATTTTAACTGTGGAGAGAGTGGACATTTTGTTAGGAGTTGTCAATACCCCGACAAGCGGGTGAGTCCAGACCAGCAAACCAACCGAAATAACCTGAGGAGTACAGGGTTCGAGCCAAGGAAGACCGGATCTTTAAACTACCAATGCCCAACCCTTGCGGCCAAAAGGAGGTCCAATCAGGAAAATACGGCCATTCGGGGAAGGCAAATGATGAAAGATCTGTAATTCCACAATCCCGATATTTGGACACATTGGCAGGTCTATAAATCTCCTTGTGCTAAAATTTCAAAGCATTTCTACTGCGCCTCCTGAATTTCGGAGACCTCGTACCACTGTAATATCGTACCAGGAGTCTTCGTACCATTCTCGGAGACTACGTACCACATGTATATTATATAGTAGTATATGTATACCTGTTATAATAATGAATGCCAGTCATATAATCGGACTTGGTCTAATACAAACATCAACTGACGACTATATTGAGGACGAATAAAAGTTGTTGTATATGTATATATATTGTGTATAACTTTCCCAATTTCCCTAATTAAAATGTACCATTGAAAAAATGTAAGAAATGGACAAATCGTGTAGCAATATGGGAATTTGTTAATTATGAGCTAATTTCGATTTTTCAACAATGATTTTTATACATATATATTTGTTTATGGGAAAATTCTATTAATGTGAAATTTGTTTTTCATTTTTATAAATCTATGTTTATACTCGTCATACAATGATTCTATTCTCTTCTATAAATGTCAATATTGCTTTTCATAATCATATGTGCATGTACGGACAAGGATATATATTTTTCATTAGTTTACTGTTTTATTCATAATACGGGTAAAGAAATCGAAAAAAATTACGTTCGATAGGTAATGTGTATGAACTTTGCTTTACCGTTTGCTATACCGTCTATCCAAAAAGTGTTCGTTTTGATTGGATGGAAAAAAAATATCGAAACATAAAAAATCTTCTAGAGGAATTCCTGTAATATGACGTCATTCTATTAGCGTAACACAAATAATGAATAAATAACCAAAAGGAAAACGACAGAAATGATAAGAAAGGATAGTTTGACTCGTCACAAATGTAGTTCCGTAAATTATGCAATCGTTTCTTGAAGCACATACTTAAGTAGCAGTCCAGCTAAGAATCATGCAAAATCATTAAAAAGTGATTCATGGTATATCACAGATATTGATAATATTGTGTGTGTGGAGTGGTATGGTGAAGTTTATGAGTGATTTGGTATTAATTTATCACATCTTGCAATCTCATCTTCATAATATTGCTTTGAAATAATTTGAATATGTGAGATTTTCCTATACATTCCCATGTAAACTACTCCTACTTCAAATCCAATTATCTCCGATAAGCACGGGTCTTAGACAGAAATATATATATCAACATAAAGAGGACAATACACTCTATAAAATATCAAAAAATAAAATATGTAGCCTAGTACAGGTTTTGAGTAAATTTGGTTTCTTTTATTGGGTTTTGAGCCATACTATCAAGAAAGATAACTCTTACTCGCTTCACAACAGTTGCCATGTGACAAAACACCTTAATATTTCTCTTCTTTATGGAAAATGACCTATATCTGTGTCAGTTTTTTCTTTTAAAACTATAAACTGACTGGTTTTAATTCAATAAAATGGAATCAATAACAATATAAATAAATATTTATTTATTTTTTATTCACCTCGATACTGAAACCCAGAAATTGTTTACATCTCCCGTACTTCCTGTTAAACAAGATATTTTAACTGACTGACTTGGATTTGACTTTTCATCAGTTTTATATCGTACATATCATATTAACCTATTTCATAGACAGTTTAGCAAGGATGTGAAGATATGTATATGAAAAAAGGTGTACACAGACTAAAGACAGGTCCATAAAAAGTGATAATTATGTAAAATGTGGAAAGTCGTATTCAATGCAGTTTTATTACAATCATTCTGATTCTTGAGGCTTACAACAGTAAAACACAGAGAAAAAAATCGGTCAGGCTTTTAGATTATAATACAGACATTTCTAATAACCTACGGGCATTAAATTTAACGTGTCGAAAATGTGGAAATCAACAAACAACTTGTGAAGCAGATCATTTTCAGGACTTTTTTTAAGTAACTTTCTGTTTGGCTACATGCAAATCTCGAGGTATATTTCAAGGAAGGGAAGTTGACTCCGTTGTGTTTTCATCCTCTACACACTGAGAAATGGGAACAACTCAGAGGAATAAGTTACCAGCCAAAAGATACTGGAAGATCATGAAGATTTATTTTAATTCCTGTTAGCATAGGTAATTTCTGTTTTGATAAATATATTATTTACTTTCCCACATATTCATGCATTTTGACACCTCTGCAGCAGACAACTATTGTAAATATTGCCACAAAGTGGGAATAAAATTTACAACATAATGACTTGTAACAATGTTTCAACCATTATTTAATCATTCTATTTTACTTACAGAGATTTTTTATATTTTTTTCCGGATTTGTTCAAAGTAGTCTGCTGCAGATTTGTTGTATGCAGGAAATGTTAATTTACTGTTCAATTACATGTATTTTGTGTATTTCTTTCTTCATATAGTTATGTTTTTAAAGCAGACTCCATCTGTTGAATAATAAAATATGCATTTGTTTTAAGACTGAGTATTGTGGTAACCATGGAGGTATTATATAGTTGTTGCTTGTTTTGAGAATAGTTCTGTCTTTTAACAGTTTTATCACAACTCATTTCTCTTCTGTGAGTTAATGTTTCTACTTCCTGGAAGAAAAAAACTAGTTACAAGAGTTCAAACTCGAGAGTACCTAAATTTAGACTTTAATCATTATTATGCAACATAGCTTAGTTCTCATATGATTTCACAGTTAGGCTAGCATATGTCAGTATAATAATGTATGAATAACTTTTCAACAATTTAAACCTTGATCAGATCTAGTGTATACAATTTCTAATACCTCATGCAGCAGAAGACTTCTGAAATTAACATACATGTGTATTGTTGAACCTCTATCAAAAAAGTTCAAAATAGTACTTGGATCCTATCTAGATATTACTTATTACATATTTTCTTTCAGATGTTTTCAAAGCAAATTACTCTTACTATCAAACAAAAATAGGCCAGTATCATGGTCATAATTTAATATGCTATACAATACACAAATATATGTCAAACATCATAATAAATGTGTGTCTAGATATCTATTTTTATTTATTGTATATTTTTCAGATTATCTATGTGATGTGCCTTATTGGACAACATGGACAGGACAGTTACCCTGCACTATTGGTGGACACCTATGAGAGCCTAATACTTTCTCAAGTGGCAGATTCACAAGATAGAAATTCAACTTTCAGAATAATCAATTGAACTTGAATTCATACATATAAACTTCATTGTAGGAGAGTGTAAAATGTTCATCCTTGGGGAGAATTTTAACCTAGAATTAAAGTAAAACAGAACATCATCATTTCTCATTCCAGCAGTATGAACATTAATTTTAAAAAAGATATAAACCGTTAACCACATACATCTCTGCAGAATATGAGTTTTGAAAATATTGTGGCAAAAGGATTTAAAAATCCTCATATTGAGCAATCTCTCCTTTTACCACAATGGTTTTTATTTTATTTTTTTTAAATAAATTTCATATTACAAAGATTTTCCCTAATTTTGAAAAGTCTTCTGCTAAAACAGTCAAATAAAATGTTCAAATAAAATGTTCAAGGTCTGAAAGCAATATCATAGATACTGGTTATGGTTACTGTTTTATATATGGCATTATTGATTTTATGTTTTTATTTAGAAATGTCATGGCTAACAGGTCAAATTGTAGCTATACCTGTTCAGTTTTATAAGGGAGAAGTAAGTGTATAGCTGGAGCAAATATGTAAATGGAGCTACACAATTGATTCACCAGATTCTTACAATGACATTCAATATAGTTTAATATGATTTTTTATAACTTTTAAATCTGATCACTTTCTGTCTAAATTGCAGTTATATATAGTGTCGGTACATTTAGTAATAATTTTACAATGAAACTATTGATTGAATTTCATTGAACTTATATCAAAACTTAAAAGGAGATATCTTTACAGATACACATTTTTAAAAGAGATAAAGTATTTAAAAATCAACCACTTAAATGTTTTGTTAGAAAATGAGAAATTGCACATGAAGAGCTTTAACTTCCGACATAATATTTGAAGGTGCTCTGCTGCATTATGTGTTTGTGTCCCTGTAAAGTCAAATGTGTACATAAACATGTTCACTTTATCATTATGTGTCTATTTATATTTACCTAGATATGTACTCATAATGGAACAGTAGAATTTACATGGATAATATAATTCTCTCCCAATTGACAGCCATGTGTTTTAAATGTGATACACAGTATCATTAAAGTGCAACGGTCATGGTAGAGTGCCCTTTGACAAGGCATATTTCCTAGCCTAGTACTGGTTTGTTTACCCAGGGATCATGAATAAGTGAACTGTCGCCGTGATATAACTGAAATAATGTTGGAAGTGGCGTAAAGCCCTATATATAATAATAATCATTAAAGTGAACATTTCTACCCGTTGTGTAAAAATACAACAAACGCTATGACTAGGGATTAAAGTGAACATTTCTACCCGTTGTGTAAAAATACAACAAACGCTATGACTAGGGGTTTTCTCAAACAAAAAATGGTTTCAATATAAATTTACATTTTGTTATTTTTGCACAAGAAAATTGTTATACTTTTAAATATAATGAAGTTACTTTGTGTTATATTTTATACTTAAATTTCTAAATTATATGGAACGCCTCAACTGTCTTATAATGACGACTTTTATTGTATTTTGTTCATCCTTTATTATGTTGTGTACATGTTTTATAATGTTGTGTACATACTTTATTATGTCATGTACATAGTGTATTATGTTATGTACATACTTTATTATGGCGTGTACATACTTTATTATGGTATGTGCATTGTTAATTTTGTTTTGTGCATTTCTTATTATGTTATATAGCTTGTATATTATGCTAAGTGCACCCATGGTTGTGTTCTGTGAGAGTTGTATTGTCTTATGTGCATTCTCTGTTATGTTGTGTACGTTCTATAGTCTGTTACGTAAATTCCTTACTCATTTATGAAGGCACATACGATTTATTACATTGTGTAGGTTCTGTTTTTTGTTTTGTGACTGTTGTATTGTGATATGTACACTCTTTGTTATGCTGTGTACACTTTTTATTGTGTTTTGTTCTTTGTTTTATATGGTGTACAAACTGTATTTCGTTATGTAGGAAGTTTATTATGATGACGCGGACAATATAAACGGGTAGAATTCCAAGATGCACCGTCAAAAAACGGCATGTGCAGCGTCTGGCGATCCTTAAGTAATTTCTCCTTTTGCAAAAATGTTTTCATCTTTATTCAATTATTGTTCTTACATTTATAGGCTATTGGTCGACAGGCATATTCGCCGATAAAAGAGACATTCATACTAAATGCATGTGTTTGGTATCATTATAAAGTTCTATATCTCACCTGTCGATCTAGCTTGGTCGTACTAAATTCGTAAATGCACGTTATGGTGTGAATGACGTCACAACGTGATACGACGTCGAAGAAGACGTTGCTCACAACTGAACGTTCTTGAGACGGTGAAAATGCTGATAAAATTGTTATAAATCGACCGATTCTCATAAAATTAGTTTTATTATATAGGTATTCAGATATGTGAAAGAAACAGGTACTAGGACGACCACGAACTTTCATCGCGAACATGCGCTCGTGATGAATAGAGACGAAAAATCCGGAAATAAGTGAATGTTCGCTTGGGTGACTTCACGTCTTTTTTTCAGGAAAAACGCAGTTTACATACGAACTCGCTCAAACCAACAAGGTATACTTATTGCCCTGTGTCGAATCGCTGGGCAAACTTTCAGGCGGATTGGGTATTTCGAAGTAGTACAGTGAGAATGTTCATTGGGTGGTATGCTATGATTATGACGTTATGATGGACGTCAAAGCTGATAAATGACGTCAAAGCTGAACTGAAGACGCTGGACAACCCGGACAGACGACCAATAATTTTGTCCACGGGTCGTACATTCCACGTCATCAGTTTGAAGCTTGTAACGGCTGCGGGTGGAAATGATTAATGTGAATCGCATAATAATACAATATTATCGTTGAAATGTTCTCAATCATATAGTATCAGGTCAGCTTGCGGAATATTCTACTTCTGGTTCATCGCACAGTTACAAGTGCATGGTGAGTAAAATGATATTTATTCTATGCTTATTTCTTCCCCACGCGTAGTACTTCGCGAGCACGGTAGTTCCTAAAGCTCGAACAAGCGATGCCTCATGAGGCGCGGGCCTCATACTTATCAGCCTGATGGCAAGTGGTCTACATGGAGATTGCATGGCGAAGATTATCATATAACGCGCGAAATTGATACATGTTTAAATTACACGGATAGGGGTGGTGGGTGGGGGGTGTGCAGGTCCACCACCTGGTGTGCCGCATCTGATTCTCTGCTCCTTGGGTACGCTGCAGAGTTTGATTCTGAAGCGTCTCAATATGCTCCAAGCTGAATGCGGAAACATCCAGGATTGATGTCTTAGCGTGGCTTCTTTGTCGCCTGTCAGATTCACAGGAAATCATTCCAGCATTTTCTGGATACCTCTGGATCGGGATTTACTAATGTCGGATTCATGCCAATCCTCAATAGCCCAGCCCATGAGAGCGACACACTCTGGACCGTGATGCAGGGTGGTATTCGCATAACCAGCGAATTGAATCCGAGGCAGCCATTAGTGCTTAGCTTGGACCAACAACTCTACAGCAAAGCGAAGGAACTTGTTTGGTCGACAGGACTCGATTCGAGTGTTGTTGTCAAGCTCGGCTCGTTTCATATTATTCTGAATTTCCTGAAAGTGATCGGTCATCATATCGACGGGAGTGGACTGAAAGATATTCTTGCTGCAACCGGTGTGTACGCGGAAGGAACTGCAGAGACCATATTGAAAGGATGCGGTTACACACATGACAGGGCAGTACGTGCGCATAAGTTGCTTTTCGAGTCGCTCTTTCGTACATACTGGAGTGAATTTTGTACATGGCTGGACACGCAAGGTAGAACGATTCCAATGGATATCTCCATAGCTACGAAAAAAGCCTTAGAAGATTTCAAGGACGTCGCGAGGAAAGACAGTTTCCGTCAACTGACAGAACTGATGAAATGTAGCTGTATCAACCTGCTGTTAGCGCAATATGCAGATCAACTACCGCCGAATCAACACTACCTGAAACAATACATGGACATGGTACAACTGCTGCTTCAATTCATCTATGCGGAAAGAATGGGTGATTTCAATCTACACCTTGAGATTTTCACCAGTATGCTGCCCTGGTATGCCCGCTACAACCATCACAATTATGTCCGCTGGGGAATAATTTACTTGACTGACATGCGTCAACTATCCAGAACACATCCTCTTGTACATAGAGAATTCCTCGCCGGTAATTTCTGTGTGAAGAACAGCGACGAGGCATTTTCATCATCCTCAACAGACCTGGAATCAGAACGCGTCAATCGACAATGTAAAGTGTCCGGATCTGGAATCAAGGGGATTACGACGACAGAATCAGCAAGGGATAGATGGTGCCTCACCGTCAATGAACGCAGCCGTCTGACTAGCGAGACATTCCAAATGTTCGATGTCAAAACGAACGCCTCTGATCGGCATCAACACCTAGATTTGTCGCCTAGTAGGATCCAAAAAGATATCGACGACGTCGTCATTCTAGAGCGCAAATTCAAAGAACTCAAAGTGTTTGTGAAGACCAATGACAACATCATCTGCTTGGGTAACAACGACGTCACAACGCCCGGATTCACAACGTTCCTTCTCACTGCCACAGACGAAGGGCTGAAACTGGTCAATCAATTTTGTTGACGAGGATCGTGTCGAATGAAGTGGGGTTTCATGAACCAATCCAGAAGACCAAGATCAAGAACATTCCTTACATGTACGAGTCTTGCACTGCATCGACTACCGCCAGCAAGCAGAAAATGGTTGAGAAACAAAGGAAAATATTTCAACGCCTACTGGTAGCGATGATCTCCGGCAGAGAAGTTGATTTCAACATCATCTCCGATTTCGAACTTGCAGATGTCCCATTGTCCCTCACAGATACATCTGGCAATATACGAGTACCGGACAACAAAGCTGCGCTTCTGCACGTCCTAGAAAAGCTCGGTGAGACATTGAAAAACCTGCCAGCAACGCAAGTTCCCACAGTTCTGATAGTCGACGGTCATGCCCTGATTCAGGCCATTGGAAAACCGAAACGGGCCCGAACTTACGGTGACTTGGCAGACGTCTTCAGCAAGGTGGTTTTATCGCGAGCGAGAGATGCTGGTGCCAAGCGTCTGGATGTTGTATTTGATACATACAGAGACCTGAGTATTAAATCATCAACCTGGAAAAAACGCTCTAAAGCGCCACATATACGGAGGCTTATAGACAACCGCGATGTACCTCTGCCAGACAGTTGGTCATCTTTCATCTCCATGAAAGAAAACAAAGCGAACCTCGCCGTATTCCTTGAGGCAGAACTCATGAAGAAAATGCGTAGTGACCATTCAGGACTGGAGGTAATAGTAGCTGGAGCTGGACCTGAACCCGAGGTAGCAACTTCATCAAAAGCACGAGATATACCACAGCTCACGAGTCATCTAGACGAAGCTGGTGGTCGCATGGTACTCCACGCAAGTCACAGCAAGCATGAAGATTACGGACGCGTCATAGTTGACTCCCAGGATACGGATGTTCTTGTTCTGCTAGTCCACCATCTTCCAAGATTACCCGCCGAAGTTTGGATGAAGACAGGAATATCAGAAAAAAAGAGATATATCGCTGTTCATACAATCAGCCTGTCCAGATTACATTGTGCGAATCTTCTGGCCTTTCATGCTATCACCGGAAGTGATACCGTCAGTCAACTGTACGGAATCGGGAAATGTACCGCCTGGAAAATCTATATCAAACATCCCGGTTTACTAGATGGACTATGCCGACCCTCTTTATCGCTAAAAACCCGAGGAGATGTTGAAAAGTTCATATGTAAGCTGTATGATGGAGCAACAGACTGTTCGACAACATCGAAACTGCGACACAACAAGTTGCTCCAAGTGAAGAATCTGGAACATATTCCACCGACCAGTGCCAGTGTTGAACAGCATATACGCCGTGCGTGGCTGCAGTCAGTGATCTGGGCGACTGCATTGGAAACAAATCCGAAGATTCCAGACTACGTGGATGGTGGATGGAAAGTGACTAACGGACTTTTAGTTCCGGACTTGGGCATGTATAAAACCTTCCCGGATAATTACGAGCAACTAGTCACTTGCGGATGTAAGAACTGTTCATTTTCGTCATGCGGGTGTAGAAAATTCAGCCAGCCATGTTTACCTATGTGTAAATGCATGCGGAACGGTAAATGTAACAATCCGTTCAATCGCTAGTATTTTATCTGTGCTAGAGCATCTATAACACTCGTTCAAATTTTACCATAGCTAACACATGTTCATTAGCCATGCACGTTCATGTCAGTGACTTTCACCGGCTGATCTATAAATATACCATTTCATGGCACATGTGATATCAGTGAATGCATTCGCGACGGAACCCAACTCTGTTAAGCTCAAAATTGCGGGCATGACATTATGCACTCGTTGCGCATGTTTTTGTAATTGTGCGTTTCCCTTTGGATGTCATTATCGGAGTTCTGGGTGAACTCTCCAGAGTTTGCATATATTTACTGTAAGTATGAATGTTTCATGCATTCAATGTATGCAGCTGTTTCATTATGTTAAAATATTGCACTATATACCTTGCAATACAAACTCGATGTAGTGCAGTACACGTGAAATTAGTAATATATTGCACTAAAAACTCGATGTAGTGCAATACATGTGAAATTAGTAATATCTTGCACTGAAAACTCGATGTAGAATGTAGTGCAATGTATGTGGAATTATTAACATTATCTTGTGATCACGACCTGCAACAGCTATGTCACGACGAGCTTTCAGGGGTCCGAATATTATTTGTGGTTGTCGTGAACCGTGGTTGAAATTTCACGCGTTCAATCGAAAGTTAATTGTCAGCCAGGTTCTACTGTACGTATATGTAATTTCTCTCTAATTCAAGAAATTGTCATTACTTATATGATTATAATAATATATCAATATAGTATATATAGTATATATACGGAACACATATACCGATGTTGCTGGAAGCCGCTACTGTCTCTCATTTATTAGCTATGACGTCCAGCATAACGTCATAATCATAGCATACCACCCAATGAACGTTCTCACTGTACTACTTCGAAATACCCAATCCGCCTGAAAGTTTGCCCAGCGATTCGACACAGGGCAATAAGTATACCTTGTTGGTTTGAGCGAGTTCGTATGTAAACTGCATTTTTCCTGAAAAAAGACGTGAAGTCACCCAAGCGAACATTCACTTATTTCCGGATTTTTCGTCTCTATTCATCACGAGCGCATGTTCGCGATGAAAGTTCGTGGTCGTCCTAGTACCTGTTTCTTTCACATACCTGAATACCTATATAATAAAACTAATTTTATGAGAATCGGTCGATTGATAACAATTTTATCAGCATTTTCACCGTCTCAAGAACGTTCAGTTGTGAGCAACGTTTTCTTCGACGTCGTATCACGTTGTGACGTCATTCACACCATGACGTGCATTTACGAATTTAGTACGACCAAGCTAGATCGACAGGTGAGATATAGAGCTTTATAATGATACCAAACGCATGCATTTAGTATGAATGTCTCTTTTATCGGCGAATATGCCTGTCGACCAATAGCCTATTATAGAGAGTTTCCATAGTTTTGACTAAATGTTTTCAAAGTCGTCTGCTGCAGATTTGCTGTATTTAGGAAAGGGCTAAACAGGTTTACTAATTTAACATTAAAACTAATATCATTAAAATGGAAAACATCATTAAATGTTTGTGTCTAGAAGAATATGACATTGAAAAACATTGAAAACTAATACTAAATAAATGGTACATCATTTTACTAAAAAAAAAAAATCAATGCTTAGTGTAATGTGTACCGCGGGTCACCCATCCAGGCACTAACCGCGATGAACGTTTCTTAACTTTAAGAAAAGGTCATCTACTCTACCAACGTCGCTATATTGCCGGCTTACACAGTAAAGCTGTAGAAGTGCTATTTATATATATACCCCGTTCCCGTGACACTAGTAGCTAGTGAAAATTGATTAATAGTTAAAACAGTTGAACATAATGAACAATGTCTCTTTTTGCCAAAATGTTTCAACTTTAATTCCTTGGATCTGGTTTATTCACGCGGAAGTAGTTCGAATAGTTTCGGCACGTTTCGCCCCCCGTCTGGATCGCCAGACGCTGTGCATGCCGGGTTTTTACCGGTGCATCTTGGAATTCTACCCGTTTGTGTTGTCCGCGTCATCATAATAAACTAGCTACATAACGAAATACAGTTTGTACACCATATAGCACAAATGAACATAGCACATTAAGAAATCACGTAAGACAATAAATTATGCACAGAAGATAATGAAAACTGCACAAAACTGAATAAATAATGTGCATAACATAATAAACAACCTTCACAAGGTATCAACGAATGTACAAAACAAAAGAAAGAGTGCATACAGCATTACACAGAGTGTGCATAAGATAATAAAGACTGAATAAAACACAATAAAGAATGTAAATGAATAAATAAATAGTGTGCATAACATAATAAAAAGTGTACACAGCATAACAAAGAGTGTACATATCATAATAAAAATGTCACAAAACAAAAACCAGAACCTACACAATGGAATAAATTGTATGTGCCTTCATAAATGAATAAGGAATCTACTTAACAGAATATATAACGTACACAACATAACAGAGAATTCACATAAGACAATAAAACTCGCACAGAACATAAAAATGAGTGCACTTATCATAATAGACTAGCTATATAAAATAATAACAAATGCACAAAACAAAATAAATAATGCACATACCATATTGAAATATGTACTCATCATAATAAACGATGTACGCAACATAATAAAGTATTTATATTGCATAATAAAGCATGTACACAACATAATAAACTTCCTACATAACGAAATACAGTGTGTACACCATATAACAAAATTGAACATACCACATTAAGAAATCACATAAGACAATAAATTATGCACACAATATAATAAAAGCTGCACAGAACTCATTAAATAATGTGTATAACATAATAAACAACCTTCACAAGATATCAACGAATGTACACAACACAAGGAAGAGGGTATACAACATAGCAAAGAGTGTGCGTAATATAATGAAGACTGCATAAAACACAATAAAGAATGTAAATGAAAATATAAACAGTGTGCATAACATGATAAAAAGTGTACACAGCATACCAAAGAATGTGCATCTCATAATAAAATAGTCACAAAACAAAAAACAGAAGCTACACAATGTAATAAAGTGTATGTGCCTTCATAAATGAGTAAGGAATCTATGTAACATAATATAGAACGTTCACAACATAACAGATAATGAACATAAGCCAACAAAACTCTCACAGAACATAACAATGAGTGCACTTAGCATAATAGACAAGCTATACAACATTATAAGAAATGCACAAAACAAAATAAATAGTGCACATAACAAAATAGATAATGCACATACCATATTAAAATATATACTCATCATAATAAAGTATGTACACAACATAATAAAGTATGTACACAGCATAATAAAGAGTGCACACAAAAGAATTATAATCGTCATTATAAGACAGTTGAGGCGTTCCATAATTTCTACCCGATGTGTAAAAATACAACAAACGCTATGACTAGGGATTAAAGTGAACATTTCTACCCGTTGTGTAAAAATACAACAAACGCTATGACTAGGGGTTTTCTCAAACAAAAAATGGTTTCAATATAAATTTACATTTTGTTATTTTTGCACAAGCAAATTGTTATACTTTTATATATAATAAAGTTACTTTGTGTTATATTTTATACTTAAATTTCTAAATTATGTATACAACTTTATGGATTAAAACTTTACATTGTGTACGTTTACTTTGTATAATGTGCATACTGTTTAGCTTGTTGTGAAACGTATTTAACTGATCCCTGGGCAATCAAGACAAATTGTCCATTTTGAAAAAACAGAGGGCAGCACAAAAAATTTACAAATTTTCATTTCTTGTAAGCTGGGCATGACAATATACGGAGGTATTCAGCACAGCTGAATCCCCCGCATAAAAATCAGCTTGTTCTTAAGGTAGAGCTGTAAATGACAACCACTTTTTTGTGTGTGCAATTTGAATTTGTTTTGTTCTCATTTTGACTTTTGACCTCTACGTTTGACCTTGACATTTGAGGTACAGGCCTCGGTCGTTTGCGCGACACGCCGCCTCATCATGGTGAACGTTTGTTCCAAGTTTCTTTGAAATCCTATAATGCATGGTTGAAATGTGGGTCGGACAAGGCACAGTCCTATCAAACAGTACTCATTTTGACCTTTGACCTCTAAGTGTGACCTTGACATTTGAGGTACATGCCTGTATCTTGTGCACAACACACCGCCTCATCATGGTGAACGTTTATGCCAAGTTTCTTTCAAATCCTATGATGCATTTGGTGCAGTGGTAACTGAGGAAATGTGGTTCGAATATAATAAAAATGTAAACAGGTGCGTGCAAAGACGTACAGACAGACGCAAAACAGAACGTTTGCTTTTGCAATAGCTTGACTTTCTTTCTGCCAGTGGACCTTAAACAAACAAAAAGCATTATTTACATTGTTTCGGTTCTGAAATGTTTCTGAGGAAGATTTCATAAAGCTTGTATATGCTAAAAGAGAATAATCAGTTGAAAATGAAAATTACGAAAACACCCGAGATAAAAAGCCATTTAAAAAAAAATCTATACTAGGCTACATATTTTTATTTTTGATATGTTTTGGCCAAGAGCCAATTCCCAACTTATAATCAATCACATTGCTTCTATCCCCGTGCTCATCGGATATAATGATATGTTAAGATTGTCATATTTTGACTTTTTTTTATTTTGAAAAATTATAGAAAATTGGTTGCCATGGTAACCACTTACCCATGCATACATCCAAATTTTGATATATTTTCTTAATTAATTTAATGTAATAGTATAAAAAGTAAATAATTTATATTCTATAATGTTTATGGTAATTTATCTATTTTCAATATGAAATGATGCAAACATAAGGATTTCAGGGCCTAAATAAGCTTGTTTCTAAGGTAGAGCTGTTACCATGGCAACAGATTGAATTTTGAACCGCAACATGTGAAATTTATTAGTTTTACATCATTTTGAATCTATTTAACAAAAAAAAATAAAGATTCTAGACTATGGATGATTCTTAGCTGGACTGCTACTTAACACCTGTAAACAAAATCCCTCTATAGCCTATATGTGGTACAAAGTCTCCGAGAATGGTACGATATTGCAGTGGTACGAAGTATCCGACATCATTTTCATTTTTATAAATTTATGTTTATACTCTTCATACAATGATTCTATTCTATTCTATAAATGTCAATATTGCTTTTCACCTATAATGACCCAATAAGCACATACACCTGTAAACAAAATCCCTCTATAGCCTTTATTTGGTACGAAGTCTCCGAGAATGGTACGATATTGCAGTGGTACGATATTGCGGTGGTACGAAGTATCCGACATCCTTTTTAGTCACTCAAAGTAACCTCCCTTGAAATGGGTTTTTACTTCCTTTTAAACCGAAAGTTGATTAAGGAAAAACCAAAACGTGAAAACACCGTTAATTCTTGCATTTCACTTTGTACAGCGAAATATACACACAAATACAAAAGCTCAGGTAGGTTCTTAAATTAGTTAACTGTCAAGACCGATGATTGTGTTAACCCTTTGACTGCTGAAATCGATTTTGTGAAACCTGAGCCACCAGTATCTTACAGAGTCTGACTAAGGTCAGGCTCAACTCAACAATTTTATCTTGATATTCCTAGAACTAGCAATTGTCTCTTCCAAACTTAAAGGTGGACAATACCGTTTTAGAAAGTCAGCATTGAAAGGGTTACGCTTTGTCTACATGTTATTTAGTAAGATTTCCTCTAAATCGATTTTAGCTCCTTTATAAACAGACACATCAAAATAATGTGAGTCACTAATACTCACAATTACGGTTGTATTTATGTTCTGAAATCGTTTGTAGCCTCAAAACTTGATGTTGTTTGATAACAATTAATTGACCACCAACGCATACATACATCATTCAATTCACTGGACTCGAAAATAGATATATGTGATACCATTGTAAGAGTTTGTGGATTGGTGTAATTGGTGAGACTGGGTTTACAACGGTTCCTTATCGACCTACATTTCTAGTACAGTGGTTTGAATTATGTATTTATGAGTCCTCAGTTAATTAATTTTCACAATAATACAAATACTCGTCTGAGTGAATTGAACGATTCTTTTGAGTACCAACAGGATAGCGGTGTCACTAAACAGAGTCTGGTAGAGTCTGGTAGAGTCCGGTAGAGTCTGGTCGTCAAATATCCCATTATATCACCGTTTTGTTGTGTTTTTGTGTTGAAATGAATGAAATAACGTGTTGTTGTATCATATAAATATAAATAAAAATGGTATTTGCCTATTTCAGTTCATTTTCGAGTGAATATATAAATATTATATGCGTGAACACGGACACTGGTAGAGTCTGGTCATTATTAAGCAATAAATACAAAGTTTTATACGATTTTTAAGTTATAAAAAGTTTAATTTGATTTACATGTGTCATATTATATATTTATTTCTTATATTATTTCAGCTGTCTAATCGGCAAAATAGTGGAAGATTGAGGATTTTTAACGATAACATTGTGTTTCGTAAATCAAAATGGCTGACGTGAAATTTATGTTTATAATGCGGCAATATCGCACATCCTGAACGAGTAATACACTGAATTTTCTCTTTATTATGCGTCAACTAATTGATTTGGTGTGATCAACAGATTAGTGTTATAATCATATTATAACAATAACAAGATTTTAAATGTATGAAAACTACTAGATTGGAATAATTTTATGTTTTATATGTCATTAAAGTTAATTAAACCAAATACTTAGAGAGCTATATACTTACTTAAAAGTAATTCATATAAATCAAAGAGAGTGTGTAGTTACTACATTCCGCAAAAATTGAATCAAACTAAAACCATATTTGCATTTTTTTTTAAAAATATGCAAAAATATTTTAACTTGAAAAATAAATATATATCCTGATATAGTTCATAAAATGCATTTTGCGAAATATTGTATCCAGGCCACACCACGTGGAGGAACTCTCTTATGGCCCAAAATTTAATGTTTGGATCTATATTATATCATTTTGGGAATTTTATTCTATGGTTTCCATTTTAGGTTACCAAAATATAGCCCGTATTTGATAGAGATTCAAAGCATGGCCGAGCAGCAGCACCCAGCTACCGGCCGTGTATGCACCCCTGTTGAGCGTGCTAGCTTAGGGTGCTCGCAGCGCTTGTTTAGCATGCAGACATTGCCGACATGTGAACCTGGGGCCAACATTACCCGCGAAACCTATAAGTCAATATAGAGCCCTTCCCCTGCCAGCTCGCTATTAAATCGAGTGATACGCAAAGGACAAACTAGGAATTCTCCCTTAACGCATTTGTCTCAACCCGAATCTCTAACAGATGTATGCCGGTTTATTTTGTATTCTCAAGATTTAGGTGTGTTTGATTCAATTCGTTTCTAATTGGTGACGCGATCTCATTTTAGGTTAACAAAAAAGACCCAACACAGAGCTCCATTTTTTGGAATTTTTATTCATTGTTTTTGGTTTATATTTTCCGCTTCTTTATGTCTACTTCCTGGTGACATAACCAGTACTCAAATTTAAACCTTGTCCTAGCGTTAACATTTTAGACAGTTATAGAGGAATTATTGTTGAAAATGTCGAATTGTTGTTGGTTTGCAACTTAAATATGCAGTCCTTTTTACATGAATGTGTTTCAATATAATCTGTGTTTTTTATTTTCAATTGTGTATGTTTTGCAATTTTTAAGGCGTTTGCGCGTGCCGAGTTTTCGTGCAATTCTCGTAATGGAGGGTAATGTTAGTTGCTTATCTGTTGATGTGATTTTTGAAATGTGATGCACTTAAAGTTCAATAATTTCATAAATCGCCTTGATCTCTGGTCAGGATTTAACTGTGTCCATGTAGCATGAGATACATGTAGCACCGACGCTTGTGTCGCCAAACAATATTTACCCTAGTCGTGCAATGCGCCTCTCACATCAAGAGTTTGACACTGTTCAAGTTTTTGTAATTTTTCTATCATGTCGGGCAATTTCTGGACTACCCAGTTTGTCGTCCTTTTGATAACATGGTTGTACGACTCATTTGCATTATTAAACCATTGTTGTGGGAGCCAGGGATGTTTGAGTTTGGGGAGAAACATATGCTTCTCCAAATTGGTAAGTATCCGTTGTAAATATGTCAAATTTGGATGTGTATTGGATACTTCTTGATTCATTTATGTGAATGAGGTTGCAGTTTCAGCACTTAAGATACCATTAGGACCGAAGAGTTTACAAATAATGCGGTTAACCTCCGGTTGAGGAAGACACTTAATTATCCTTCAAATGTTTCGCGCAAAGAACTCTTGTGGCTTGTTGAAAACATATGTCAACGGCTTTACAAGTCGAAAACTCTTCGTCGGAACAAAAAAAGAATGTACTCTGGTCGATGTCACTCAATTTATCCTGCAATTTGATATGCATTACTTTTAATTAAGTATATAGCTCTCTAAGCATTTGGTTTGATTAATGTTAATGACATATAAAACATAAAATTATTCCAATCTAGTAGTTTTCATACATTTAAAATCTTGGTAATTATAACACTAATCTGTTGATCAATATATAATCAATTAGTTGGCCCATAATAGAGAGAGAATTTAGTGTATTACTTGTTCAGGATGTACGATAGGGCCGCATTATAAACGGAAATTTCACGTCAGCCATTTTGATTTACGAAACACAATGTTATCGTTAAAAATCCTCAATCTTCCACTATTTTGCCGATTATCAGCTGAAATAATATAAGAAATAAATATATAATATGACACATATAAATCAAATTAAACTTTTTATAGCTTAAAAATCGTATAAAACTTTGTATTTATTGCTTAATAATGACCAGACTCTACCAGTGTCCGTGTTCACGCATATAATATATCTATATTCACTCGAAAATGAACTAAAATAGGCAAATACCTTTTTTTTTTTATTTATATGATACAATAACACGTTATTTCATTCATTTCAATACAAAAACACAACAAAACAGTGATATAATGGGATATTTGACGACCAGACTCTACCAGACTCTACCGGACTCTACCAGACTCTGTTTAGTGATACCCACAGGATAGTGTTTAATGCTGTAATTACATATATATTTTAGAGCAGTTATCAATTTATTCTGGACTCCTTATAAATGCCTCCATTGACAACCTTAGACTACATATGTAAATTTTGTAAAATTGCACATCTTTTGAGTACTCACAACATAGTGTTACATTTTGTAACAAAGATATTTATTTATGAGCAAAGATCAGTGTTCCAACTCACATTTTTTTCCAAGGGTGAACTTACACCTTGAGTTGAAAATCTGGGGGTAAGATTTTTTTTCAGGGTGTATTAAATTTTGAAGGCAAATTTACCATAATAAACAGGAAGCACATGTTTGACTATATTAAGATCAAATTCTCTGCACTGTAACACATTTCAATTAATACAGTAGTGACACTTAATTTTCTACATTCCGTACACACCAATTAGAAGGCATAGATTAATCTAAAGTCCAAGTGAAAGCTGTCCGATTCATTTTTTTATTAAAGATCGCAGCAGAAATTGTATCGGTAAAAAAATAGGTCAATCGAAACCCGCGGAACTTTATAGTACAAAGTGCCCGACTGATTGTGTTGCAACACTCAGTGTCACTGTTCTATTTTTAGCTCACCAGAGCACGAACATTTGCTTGTTAACATTTGTCAATTCGTCATCAACATTTGCTTGTTAACACTCTAGAGGCAACATTTTGCATCCAATCTACATGAAAGTTTATCAGAACATATATCTCTATGAAATCTAGGCCAAGTTTGAAACTGGGTTATGTTGGGTCAAAAACTAGGTCACTAGTCTAAATTTAAGGAAAATACTTTTAACACTCTGGAAACCGCATCTTTAGATTGAGCATGTTTAAACTTTGTCAGAATGTTTGTCTTAGTAATATCTAGGCCAAGTTTGAATATATGTCATGTTTGGTCAAAAACTAGGTCACTAGGCCAAATAGAAGAAAATTCTTGTTAACAATCTGGAAGCCGAATTTTAAACTTAAGCATGTTGAAACTTTGTCAGAAAGTTTGTCTTAGTAATATCTAGGCCAAGTTCGAATATGGGGTATGTCGGGTCAAAAACTAGGTCACTAGGTTAAATTTAAGGAACATTTTGTTAACAATCTTGAAGCCACATTTTTAACTTGAGCATGTTGAAATTTTGTCAGAAAGTTTGTCTTAGTGATATCTAGGCCAAGTTCGAATATGGGTCATGTCCGGTTAAAAACTAGTTCACTAGGCCAAATTTAAGGGAAATCTTGTTAACACTCTGGAAGCCATATTTTTAACTTGAGCATGTTGAAACTTTGTCCGAAAATTTGTCTTAGTAATATCTATGCTAAGTTTGAATATGGGTCATGTCAGATCAAAAACTAGGTCACTAGGTCAAATTAAGGGGAAATCTTGTTAACACTCTGGAAGCCACATTTTTGGCTTGAGCATGTTGAAACCTTGTCTTAGTGATATCTAAATCAAGTGTGAATATGGGTCATGTCGAGTCAAAAACTAGGTCACTAGTTCAAATTAAAGGAAAATCTTGTTAAGACTCTTGAAACTGCATTTTGAACTTGAGCATGTTGAAACTTTATTAGAAAGATTGTCCTGATAATATCTAGGCCAAGTTCGAATATGGGTAATTTCTTGTCAAAAACTGGATCACTAGGCTAAATTTAAGGAAAATCTTGTAAACACTCTGGAAGCCGCATTTTAAACTTGAGCATGTTGAAACTTTGTCAGAATAGTTGTATAAGTAATATCTAGGATAAGTTTGAATATGGGTTATGTCAGGTCAAACACTAGGTCACTCGGCCCAATTTAAGGTAAATCTTGTTAACACTCTTGAAGCCGCAATTTAAACCTGAGCATGTTGAAACTTTATCGGAAAGTTTGTCCTGATGATATCTATGCCAAGTTCGAATATGGGTCATGTCCTTTTAAAAACTAGGTTACTAGGCGAAATTTAAGGGAAATCTTGTTAACACTCTGGAAGCCACATTTATCTAGGCCAAGTTCGAATATAGGTCATGTTGGGTCAAAAACTAGGTCACTATACCAAATTGAAGAACAATCTTGTTAACACTCTGGAAGCCGCATTGTTTGGTTGAGCATGTTGAAACTTTGTCAGAATATTTGTCTTGATGATATATAAGGTAAGTTCGAATATGGGTCAGGTCAGGTCAACAACTAAGTTACTAGGCCAAATTGTAGAACAATCTAGCTAACACTATAGAGATCGCATTTTTGACTTCAGCAGCTTGAAATTTTGTCAGAAAGTTGTCTTGAAGATATTGCCATTGGCGCTGAAAGAGTTCAGTCTTGAATAGCCCATTCTCAGGTGAGCGATTCTAGGGCCCCATGGCCCTCTTGTTTACATTAGATTGATTTGTCTTGGATTGACTTGCTCCTCAGTTAATATTTTGAACATTTTCCTGCTCCGACTCTTGACGTAGAGTGTCAGCTTCGAGTGCGGGAGGTTGCGATTTTTTTTCCCCAACTGGGTCATACCAAAGACTTTTAAAATGGTAGTAATGGCTGCCCTCCTTGGCGCTCAGAGTTGCAGGATAAGCATTACGACTAACTGGCATGTGTCAGGATAAATGGACCAGTAGTACTTGTAACCTATCCAGGAGACACTGTGATATAACTTTTAAAATTGTTGAAAGCGGCGTAAAACATTAAGCAATCAATCAATCAATCGGACTCTTGACGTCATATTTTAACACAATTTTCCTGGTTCTATGCAAAAAAAAAATGTACATATGTTTAATGATAAAATCTTTTAAGCAAACTACTTCAACTTGTAGTTCAATTTCTTAAAATTTGGTTTAAAACGACATCTTACAAGATAGTAAAACAGTTCAGATATCATCCCCACCAGTTCTGGACAACAGTTTGTACAGTAACTGAAATAACCACGAACTAACTATATCATATATGATGTATACTGTAAATAATTTACCCCATCACATGTCATTTTGTTAAACTTTTTACAAACATTCATGTAAATACATATGCGCCATACCATGAGAAAAACTACAAGGTGCCTTTTGGGAACATTGCAGACCATGATCAGCCTGTGCATCTGCAGTTGAGCAAAATCTCCACTGTTCACATATTATTTACATTGGCTTGTTAGAAGCTTCTTTCAATTTGTGTAGGTTATAATAAGACGGAGCAGATGTATAGGCTAATTTGGAACCTACAGAGGTCCAGATAAGAAGGAGTATTCAGCTCTTTTCCCTGCAATATCTCTTATTACCAAACCAAACCCTATGGTGTGGGTACTCAAAAGAATCGTCTCATTGAGACGATTCTTTTGAGTACCCACAGCATAGTGTTAGAGGGTCAAATAAATATTTTAGAACATGCGAAACGTCCCTTATTTAGAGCCCTGAACCTACATTGTTCAGAAATGTCAACTTGTAACTTTTACCATACACTGACTCATATGTCATTCATATTTTCTTCTAATTTTGAATCAATCTATCAACCATAATAGGGTAGTGTTGCGGGGAGTGAGAAATCTAAGCGAGGTAGTGATAGATCTAGACATACAAACAAAAGTAGAGGAAGAGATGAGGAAATGGGCTCCAGAAAGGTCTGTGACTTTGCATAAACTATATATATGAGCTGCGTCAGGGGATAAGGTCTCTCGTTTGTCCTTCATGAAGTGAATACTTAATCGAACCTGCATTGTTGGCGTACATTCCATGTAGCCTTTGATGTCTCTTCTGGCAAATATCTGAAGTCTAGCTCTTCCAGAACTAGTATCATATTCATGCAAGAGATACCAAAAAACCCAATTAATATATTTATTTTATTTTTATATAAAAAAAAAGTGTTTTCTTTGTGAGACTGGACGCCGAATGGTTAGAATTAGGGATTTTGGATTTAACTACCCGGGTTCGAATCATGTTTGTGGTGGTCATGCATAAGTGTTCTGTCGCCATGATATAACAAACAATCAAGGTAAAGGGAGTACAACTGCAATATAGAAAAACAAAAAAATCCGTTTTGAAATGAAACTTGGTACACATGTTCCTAGGAACAATATGCATGTATATACCAAGTCACATAACTGTAGGTTTAATACTAATTCCGTAATGCCCATTTTTCGGCTTAGAACAAAGCAGACGAGCATTGGCGTTCACTTGCTGCACACTACTCCTTGGTGAAAGTCACATTTCAAGGTCAAATGGCTCTCTCACTCTCTCTCGTTTAAAGCCCATCAATATCTCCTGTAGCAACATTTTTGAAACACCACATGCAGATCAGCTGTTGAACGTTTAATTTTGATACAGAGTTCTAAACATTTGGTATTATTATAATGGTAGAGCATCTGCCTTAGGTGCAGGATGTTGCGAGTTCGACCTCTGGTCGGGTTTACAACAGACTTTAACATAAAGAAATGGCTTTCCTTCAGGGTTGTGCAATGAGCATTACGACTGACTCGCTGGTGTCAGGATAAATGGACCAGTAGTACTGGTGATTTTCCTAAGAAAATGCAGTGATATAACCGAAACATTGTTAAAAGCGTCGTCAAACACCATATAAACAAACAATGTTCCATGTTGTACAGTCTCCAGTCCCACCCAAGCCAGTGGAGACGAATGTAGTTAAAGAGGAGCCGAGTCCAATTCCGCCAACTGTTTCCGCAATACAGAAACCCAAGCCCAAAGATGATGGGTAAGTCAATGGGGGATAATATGGAAAACAGACTGAAGGCTTTGGCACTTGCCATCATAACTATTGAAAACATTGAGACGAAAGTAGATGAGCAATTTCTCCTTTTTAGCTCACCTGTGCAAGAGGTCTTTTCGTCCGGCATCCGGCCGTCTGTCTGTCTGTCTGTTCACTTACCTACAAACGACTTCTCCTAAACCAATGGACTGCTTTAAAAATAATTTCATAGGAATGTATCATGGTGAACCTCTTTCAAAGTTGTTTAAAGAATTAAATTCCATATAGAACTTTGGATGCTGCGGCATCTGAAAAGGGGAAAATTGCCAAAATTGCCAAAATCTTTTTGTCCGAAAGCACTAGTCCGATTTGAAAATAATTTGTTGCAAATGTTCCTTGGAGGACTCTCTACCAAGATTGTTCAAATTATTCCTATCCAAAATGCTTACTGTATTACAAGTAGACCTGACCATGACTTATTTCAAGCCCTTGCAAAGCAACATGTTTTAAAATTATAAAACATGTACCTCTCTTTTTCCCAGAATGCCTCCTCTTAAACCAAGAAAGCAAACTGAAGCATGTCAGTACAATATTTTTTCTAAATTCCTCCGATATGGTTCTTATTTAGATTTCCATAATTTTTATGTGTGGAAAAATAGCTTTGAAATAGAGAAATGTAGTTAATCAGTGACATTAAACATTCTAGTTGGTAAGGGTATCTTTGTGTTGCCTGTCATGGCAAATAAACACAGGGATCTTCAACTCCAACTCACGGTTCATCTTTTTGTGACCGCCTCGTTGATTTAGTGGGAGAGCCTCTGCCTTGACTGCTGGAGGTCCCGGGTTTGATCCCCGGTCATACCAAAGACTTTTAAAATGGTAGTAATGGCTGCCCTCCTGTGTGCTCAGGGTTGCTGAGTCAGCATTACAGTGGACGGGCTGGTGTCGGGATAATTGGACCAGTAGTACAGGTAACTTACTAAGGAAACGCCGTGATATAACTGACCATTTTACAGATTATGACATTATTATGTTATTGATTTAATGTAGCAACGGCTTTTACAACATCTACATTCTTTAATGTTTGCTAAGGAAATGAAATACACATTAACCCTTTCCAATATGCAGATGCATTTTCTAACATCTGTGGCAGACATTTCTCAAATCAAGAAAAATATTGTGACAATAGATAAATGTGCTAATAATGAGAAATTTGTCGTTTTGCCACTGATTCTATTCAATAATTCTACTTTCATTTTTAGAGATTTTCAAAGTCGTCTGCTGCAGATTTGTTGTATATGGGAAAGTGGTTAAATTATAATTATTGTACTTAATGTTTTGTTTTACCTTTCCAGATATTGACGAGTTTGAATCCATTTCATCAGATGAAGGCAGTTTGTTGGGTCATGTTAAAGTTTGTGAGTTAACTCATTATTATTTTAAGTCTTATGTGGGAAAGGGTTAATGTCTGAAGTTGGATAGATATATTTTTAGCTCACCAGAGCTCAAGGTGAGTTTTTTGTGAGCGCCGTTTGTCCGTCGTTCGTCGTCAACATTTGCTTGTTAACACTCTAGAGGCAACATGTTGCATCAAATCTTCATGAAAGTTTATCAGAACATATATCTCCATCAAATCGAGGCCAAGTTCGAAACTGGGTCATTTGGGGTCACAAACTAGGTCACTAGATAAAATTAAATGAAAATCGTGTTAACACTCTGGAAGCCGCATTTTAAACTTGAGAATGTTTGTCTTAGTGATATCTAGGCCAAGTTCGAATAAAGGTCATGTCGGGTCAAAAACTAGGTCACTAGGCCAAATTGAAGGAAAATCTTGTTACACTCTGGAAGCCGATTTTTAAACCTGAGCATGTTGAAACTTTGTCAGAATGTTTGTCTTAGTGATATCTAGGCCAGGTTTGAATAAAGGTCATGTCGGGTCAACAACTAATCACTAGGCCAAATTTAAGGAAAATCTTGTTAACACTCTGGAAGCCGCATTTTAAACTTCAGCATGTTGAAACTTTGCCAGAAAGTTTGTCTTGATTATATCTAGGCCAAGTTTGAATATGGGTTATGATCGGTCAAAAACTAGGTCACTAGGCAAAAACTTAAGGAAAATCTGGTTAACATTCTGGAAGCCACATGTTTGGCTTGAGCATGTTGAAACTTTGTCAGAATATTTGTCTTTATGATATCTAGGCTAACTTCGAATATTGGTTTGGTCAATTTAAAAACTAGGTCACTAGGCCATATTGTAGAAAAATCTTTTTAACACTATAGAGATCGCATTTTTTACTTGAGTAGCTTGAAACTTTTCAGAAAGTTTGTCTTAATGATATCTATGCCAATTTTGATTATGGGTCATATCAGGTCAAAAACTAGGTCACCAGGCCAAGTTGAAGAACAATCTTGTTAACACTCTGGAAGCCGCATCTTTGGCTTGAGCATGTTGAAACTTTGTCAAAATATTTGTCTTGATGATATCTAGTCTTCGTTCGATGGGTCAGGTCAGGTAAAAAATTAGGTCACTGGGCCAAGTTGTAGGACAATCTAGTTAACACTATAGAGATCGCATTTTTAAATTTAGCAGCTTGAAATTTTGGCTGAAAGAGTTAATTTTTAAATAGCCAATTCTCAGGTGAGCGATCCAGGGCCTCATGGCCCTCATGTTTTCTTAAATGTTACGTATGCTAATCCAGCCGCAAACAATATGAAGCGTATATGATAATTCAAATCAGTTAAATCATATGTTTTAGGAGGTTAACATCTTAGAAATTGAGTCAATTTCAATTGAGAAATATACGGAGGACACCGGATGTTGTGAACTACTTTTGGTGTTCTTGGTTCCTATCGCTCAGATGATTCGCCACCAAAATGCCTCATTTTCAAAATAAAAACAAAATGGAAAATGAAATGGAAATACTCTTAAGCATCAAATAACGTATTTTAATACGTTTTAGCTCGTCTGATTTTTCGGGGAAAAAGGACGAGCTAGCATCGTCGTCGTCAGCAGCGGCGTTGGTTAAGTTTTGCGTTTAGGTCACTTACATGGAAACTATCAAACCTAATACTTTGAAACTTGGAAAAGTTGTTCATCTAATACCCTTCTTCACATTGTATGCTAAAGATGCTGTCAGAGTGTGGCATGTCTTTTGGGGTAAAAAACATAAATTTTGATGAATTTTGGTTGATTTTGAGAATTGGTATAGTTGGTTAACACTTCCCCTCATATAGACGCTTTATGACGCCTCTGCAGCAGACGGCAGCAGACGGCAGCAGACGGGTTTTTGAAAACATAGTGACAAAAGAAGCAATTTCTCTTTTTGACACGATGTTTTCCACTTTTAGTCATAGGTTATCCATTTAATTATAGAGATTTTCTATTTTTTGACGAAATATGTTCAAAGTCGTCTGCTACATAATTGTCGTATGAGGGAAAGGGTTAAGCTTTGCGTTTAGGTCACTTACATGGAAACTATTACTTTGAAACTTGAAGAACTTGTTCATCTTATACCCTTCTTCACATTGTATGCTAAAGATGCTGAGTTTGGCCTATTTTTTGGGGGTTAAAAACATCAATATTGATGTATTTTGGTTGATTTTGAGTATTGGTGGTGTTGGTTAAGCTTTGCGTTTAGGTCACTTACATGGAAATTATCAAACCTATCACTTTTAAACTTGGAATACTTATTAATCTAATGCCCTTATTCACATTGTATGATAACAATGCTGAGCGGGCCTGGTTTTTTTAGCTCACCAGAGCACGAAGTGCTCAAGGTGAGTTATTGTGATCGCCTTTTGTCCGTCGTCCATCGTGCGTCAACATCTTCTCCTCAGTAACCAGTGGGTCAATTGGAATGAAACTTTACAGAAAGCATCCTCTCAATGCCCTTACCAGAATTCTTTAAACAATTTGGGATCCATGCAGAATTCTGGTTTCCATGGCAACGAACAAACAAAACATTTAAAATTCTTCTTCTCCCAAACTGGTTAGCAGATTTTCAAATAATGTTGTAGAAATGTTCCTTGGATGACCTTCTAATAGATTACTTCGAGCCATGTTGATTGGTTGAAAAACATGGCCGCCAGGCGGCAGGGCTGTTTTGCCTTATATGGCTATAGTGAAAACTTTAAAAATCTTCTCCTCCGAAAGTGTCATGCTGATTTTCAAATAATTTTGTAGATATGTTCCTTGGGTGACCCTCTATCGTTTTCCTTCAAACCATGTTGATTGGTCGAAAAACATGGCCGCCACAGGGCAGGCTTATTTTGCTTTATATGGCTATAGTGAAAACTTAAAAAATCGTCTTCTCCGAAAGTGTCTCGTTGATTTTCAAATAGTTTTGTAGACATGTTTCTAGTGTGAGGCTCTATCAGATTCCTCCAAGCCATGTTGATTGGTAGAAAACTATGGCCGCCAGGGGGCGGGGCTTATATGGCTAAAGTGAAGAAAAAAAATCAGGTGAGCGATCCAGGGCAATCATGGCCCTCTTGTTTATATATTTGGGTCGACTTTGAGAATTAGACATAGTTTCTTCATTTTTGTTAAATTGATTTCAAATTTTTCCCAAACAATGAAAACATAATGTACTTCAACATATTATGAATATCTTTAATCGGATTGTGTTTTGGGGGTCAAGGTCACTGTTACTAAAATAGAAAAACAGTAATATATTCAATATCTTTAGTTACAGTTGACTTAATGTAACCATCTTTTGTTTGTAGTAAGTATTTATTTAAGATCATTAATGGTATTGTGTATATTGCAATAGAAGAAATTTTAAACTTCCAGATCATATCTTTGTTATTGTCATATCTTCAATAGTTTTTAAGTTTTACTTGCTACAAATGTTGGGACGGGTGATATTTTAGTATACACAACTTAGTTACTTATCCCTCTTATCCCTCTTATCTACGTCCCTGATATAACTATAATACTATTGAAAGTAGAGTATACATCCTTCTTGGTTATATAACTATAACACTATTGAAATTAGAGTATACACCCTTCTGTGTTATATAGCTATAACACTGTTGAAAGTAGAGTATACACCCTTCTGTGTTTTATATAACACTGTTGAATATAAAGTATACACCCTTCTGTGTTATATAACTGTAACACTGTTAAAAGTAGAGTATACACCCTTCTGAGTTATATAACAATAACACTGTTAAAAGTAGAGTATACACCATTCTGTGATATATAACAATAACACTGTTAAAAGTACAGTATACACCCTTCTGTGTTATATAACTATGATACTGTTGAAAGTAGAGTATACACCCTTCTGTGTTATATTACCTATAATACTGTTGAAAGTAAAGTATACACCCTTCTGTGTTATATAACTGTAACACTGTTAAAAGTAGAGTATACACCATTCTGTGGATATATAACAATAACACTGTTAAAAGTAGAGGTATACACCCTTCTGTGTTATATAACTATGATACTGTTGAAAGTAGAGTATACACCCTTCTGTGTTATATAACTATGATACTGTTGAAAGTAGAGTATACACCCTTCTGTGTTATATACCTATAATACTGTTGAAAGTAAAGTATACACCCTTCTGTGTGATATATAACTATAACACTGTTAAAAGTAGAGTATACACCATTCTGTGATATATAACTATAACACTGTTTGAAAGTAGAGTATACACCATTCTGGGTTATATAATTATGCCCCCTTCGAAGGAAGAGGGGTATATTGCTTTGTACATGTCGGTTGGTCAGTCAGTATGTTGGTTGGTCGGTCGGTCCGTCGGTAGACCAAAGCTTGTCCGAGTTGATAACCTCAAACTTGACTTGGAGGTTGGGGAATGACCAGTAGACGAACCGTAATGCTTTTGACGTCATCAG
>JASEVX010000004.1:11181695-11275661 GCA_031761405.1 Serripes groenlandicus
TAGAGTATGTGCTAGCCACTCCCAAATTGATCTCGAACGAAACACATCTCGTAACGGTCCAGCGAGCACGATTCCTGGTGATAACTGTCGTTGTCAATTTGATCTAGTATATGCCTTAAGGTGTCGACAGATACCGAGGTCAGCCAATTCCTGGTTACACAGGATACGGAAATACGGCTGGCCATCACAGAAACAACTTAGGTCAATGGGTTCATACGGTTGTTTCTTTGTTGGTGTTGGACATCCTCATAGTGACAACAAGTCTATCGAATGGAGAATTTCCTTTTCACTTCAAGAACGTGACCTCATGTCAAGTCTGAACGAAACGCAACACAAGTGTTATACTCTCCTGAAGATGATAAAGAAGGATATCATAGAACAAAAGGCCGGTGAATCTATATCATCATATCATTGTAAAACAAGTCTTTTTTATACAATCGAAAATTCACATAAACATTTTTGGACTAATGATAAGCTTATACTGTGTGTACAGCAGTGTCTTAAGCGTCTATTTATTTGGGTGAAGGCAAACAATTGTCCAAATTATTTCATTCCAGAAGAGAATATGTTCGATAAGCTCAGCGTAATGACTCTGGAAAAAATAGAGTATGTTTTAAACAATATAATAGAGAATGATATAAAGTTTTTATATTCACTTATTTGTGACAATGTTGGTGAACTTCTGAAATCTAAATTGAGTGGTGATGAACTGGTATGTAGTCTGGCTACCACGATTCGGCCAAGATATGAAGTATGCTATCGTATTACAGAATCCATCTATGAATTAAGTAACACTTTAATGGGACGCATAGACATGTGTACACATACAGGTTATATGAATGGGTTGATGCAACTTCTGCTATATCTACAACATACGAATCATGTCACAGAACATACTACGAGAGACGTAAGAATGGCACTCGACTCTATAATTCCACGTATACAACTACAATACACACAGTGTATGTATGGCCAGTACTTGTCACAAGGAAACTTGTCCGATCTGCGGTCTATGACAATTCCAAATATAATCCCAGAAATTATTGACTATGACCTTATCTCGTCAAAGTTATCTTTAGCATCTTTATATATTCAATTTGAACAGTATCACGAGGAGTGTAAGCGCATTCTAGAGTTATGTGAAACAGAAATAAAACCATTTGTGATATCTATGTGTGCCTGCAACGACAGGATAATGTATTGTAATCTCGCTCTCGCTAAACAAACGAGATTTACGGACATGTCAAGCAAAGACTTCAGACATTGCACCACAGGCTGTATGGTATTTCATCCATCTCAAGTTAGTCTTGTCCATAGAGCTCTTCAATACGAGATGTTCCGTAATGCATTCACACAACCTGGATCTGTATTTGAAAGGGATAAGTACTACTGGTTAAACTGGATAACGGTAGATTCACAAATATATCTGTATTTTCTACAAATGTTACTTTACTCTAATAAAACACTTCAGGCAGAAAAACAAACAGCCATGCTGAAATTATTATACGTTCTTAAAAATGACCAAACTCTTGGCCACAGAGAGACAGCATGGAACCTGTTGGGCTGGATATATCTACAGAAAAATGAATTGCAAACCGCATGGGAATGCTTTTGTTCATCATGGGAAGAAAGGCCATTTAAAAATGCAGCTATATGGCACATGTTAATTTTACTGAGTAAAATAATAAATGAAACATAGGGTAAGCATGATGGAGACGAATGTGATGTCAACGTTTCTTTATCTATTTGTGTTAAACCTGATGATCATTGAAGTTGAGGGTTATCGTGATATATATGAGTCGCGTCCGGGGATTTAAGATCTTAAAGCATCTGTGTACAGTCAAGACTAGAGCGTGGAATCCAGTTTGGCAGAGGAGTTAGCCTTGGGTATTTAAGATCTTAAAGCATCTGTGTACAGTCAAGACTAAGGCGTGGAATCCATCTTGGCAGAGGAGTTAGCGTCGGGTATTTAAGATCTTAAAGCATATGTGTACAGTCAAGACTAAAGGTTGGAATTCACCTTGGCAGAGGAGTTAGCGTCGGGTATTTAAGATCTTAAAGCATCTGTGTACAGTCAAGACTAAAGGTTGGAATTCACCTTGGCAGAGGAGTTAGCGTCGGGTATTTAATTTCTTAACGTACCTTAACGAGGAATCCACCGTGGCCGAGCTGTTAGCATCGATACATTGGAACCGGGCGTCCAGAGTTCCATCACATTACCTAGCCTAGTACTGGTTTGTTTACCAGGAATCAAAGACGAGTGAACTGTCGACAACTGAAATAATGTTGTGAAACGGCTGAATAACCTAATAAAACTAAAGTATGAGCAGCGTTTGGCGATTTAAGGTATTAGTACATCTTTGTACAGTACATACTTTGTGTACACACACATTCTCACCAGAATATCTACTTTCCGATTATATATAACGTAGGGTTAAATGCATCATCTGACAAAAAACTAGATGTGTAGCCCCAATAGTTGAACGTCAATGTTACTGTACATGATGCCAGACCGGAGATGTAAAACGACCTCAAATGATATGTATTACGCCGATCATATGTATTACTATGATCCTTAACTTTGATGATTATTGAATGACTAACATTCACTAAGCTAGGAAATGTTCAATGTTCACGAGATATACTTCATGACTACTGCGAGCAGGAATCGAACCCGTGGCGTCCAGGTTTAGATACGGCATGGTAAACACTCCGTCCAAGTAAATTGTTTTGGGTTTTATGCTGGACGTCCCGTTTTTTCTGTAAAATGGATACCATTGAAAAGATATCAGATATATTTCGGTATTTCTTTTTATCGTATAGTGGGTTAGCTAAACGATTTCTGCTATTACTGTTTGATCAAATGCCATTAATAATTACTATTGCTGCGTATACTAATGCATACATGAATAAACTCCATAGCTGACGTGCCTTGTTATGGCAAATGTATATTGTTGTTATTGATGATTGAGTTATATGAGAGAAACATCCTGTTTAGAGAGGAAACGGTCATTCATAGAAAAGAGAAGACATAATGTATGCATGTGTTCGAGTTTAATTAATACATGTTCGTAAAGAATTTTGCAACACGTTTATACAAAGAATATCCCTCGGAATTTAGGCACTTGCATATTGAATTGGTTTGCGATTGTAGGCATGGTATAACCAAAGACCTAATAACACAATGATGTGTTATTAGGTATTTGGTATAACACGCTGCTTTCATCCATTATTTAGTTATATCACGGCGTATCCTGGGCAAGTTGTCAGTACCACTGATCCATTTATCCTCACACGAACGATTTAGTTATATCACGGCGTATCCTGGGTAAGTTGTCAGTACCACTGATCCGTTTATCCTGACATCAACGATTTAGTTATATCACGGCGTATCCTGGATAAGTTGTCGGTACCACTGATCCATTTATCCTGACACGGACGATTTAGTTATATCACGGCGTATCCTGGGTAAGTTGTCAGTACCACTGATCCGTTTATCCTGACATCAACGATTTAGTTATATCACGGCGTATCCTGGGTAAGTTGTCAGTACCACTGATTCGTTTACCCTGACATCAACGATTTAGTTATATCACGGCGTATCCTGGGTAAGTTGTCAGTACCACTGATCCATTTATCCTGACACGAACGATTTAGTTATATCACGGTGTATCCTGGGTAAGTTGTCTACCACTGATCCATTTATCATGACACCAACGATTTAGTTATATCACGGCGTATCCTGGGTAAGTTGTCAGTACCACTGATCCATTTATCCTGACACCAACGATTTAGTTATATCTCGGTGTATCCTGGGTAAGTTGTCAGTACCACTGATCCATTTATCCAGACACCAACGATTTAGTTATATCACGGTGTATCCTGGGTAAGTTGTCTACCACTGATCTATTTATCATGACACCAACGATTTAGTTATATCACGGCGTATCCTGGGTAAGTTGTCAGTACCACTGATCCATTTATCCAGACACCAACGATTTAGTTATATCACGGTGTATCCTGGGTAAGTTGTCAGTACCACTGATCCATTTATCCAGACACCAACGATTTAGCCTTCATGCTAGCGCAACCATCCTAAGCGCTAACTAGAAAAAGCTATTTTTACAATGTTTAAAAGTCTTTTGTATGACCCGGCCGGGGATCGAACTCGCATCCTCCAGTTGTCGAGGCGGAAGCTCTACCAATACACCACTGAGGCGGTCCCGTTTATAGTAGATATGAGCCTCGTCTATCAATTTGCGGTCTTATTGACTGATCATATGAGGTAGATTGGATTAATAGGAATACTCTTCAAGATTTTTGTCAAAATATGTATATTTGACTTAAGTACATTGTACATGTAGAAGGAAAGTAAAGGATCTGGTTAGACCGTTCGAATGTACTGGCTCGTCTGAGCCTTCACTGTACTCAAGATACATTATGACCCAACAACGCTAGAAGCGACTCGTTTCTAAGCCGCGTCAGGTAAAATGGGTGACGTTGACGTCTCTGCAGTAGACCACTTTTAAAACCATGTACCTTTTCCCACAATTCCTCCTTTATACCAGCCCTCCGTTTAATGGAACTTTAAGGTAAAAATCGGCAGTCAATCCACCATTCATCGATTAAATTTGATTTTAACCTTTAATATGTTTAGTTTGAATGTGACAAATATGTGCATTATCGATTGTTAACACCCTTTTTTAATAAAATAAATGTGCATCATCTTGGTAACACTTTGGAAAATCAATAAAAATGTAGTATGAATTGCAATCAGTTAAAAATTAAGTTTTCCGGCAAAATAAGGGAAACTGTTCAAAGTCGTCTGCATCAGATGCATCACAATACACGTGTTTGTGGGAAAGGTCTGAACGATTGTTTATTTCCCGCACTGATGGTTCTCAATTAACCGCGGACTCTTGAATACATTATTCCCAACACTGCGCTCGAAATTAGATAGAAAACGTACCTTCGTCAACTTTCATATAACCCCGTTTCGCTATATACGCCAACCCACGAATATTTAAGAAGGTACCGTGTCTACCTGTATACACCAACCCACATACATGTACATTAGCTTTAAAATGCCTCCGGCTTTTATCAGAAAACTAGACAAGACAGCTTGGACATCACAAGCACAGAAACTCCTCATATCAGCAACTTTGTATTCAAACATCCATTCACGTGTATGGTTTGTGTACCCACCTTCTTGGGGAATACCTACTTTTTGACCCTGTTACTTCAGTCTGACAAGATACAATTAGCGTCATAACGAATAATATGGCTATACAAAGATGGCAGCCCGTTATGCGACGTCTTACAAAGAAACGCGTGTAGATGACGCCTATTTAAACCCCGATGTGACCAATCTTATTATTTTGGACGATACCAACAAAGACTCTACAGATCTCTTTACGGAAGGATCTCACCATAGAAATATGTCTGTCATGACACTGAATCAAAATGTGTACTTCAGTAAGGATACAACCCAGAGAGGAACATACTATTTTATTTACAAATTCCTGTAAGTATGATGTAAACTATGAATAGAACAAAAAGCAAAAATTACAAAGATAAAAAAAACCAAAAAACCAACATAAGTATCATTTTACAACGCTATACATATAAAGTGAAGTGTTACACATACTTGTTCATAAATCGACTAGTACGCGTCGTCTGAAAGCATTAGTATAACTGCAAATGACAAAATTAAACATGTCATGTTTAATTATAGGACATGCGCTTAAAATAGTAACAACTCAACTTGTGAGATGTATACTTGTGAGCGTAGGATTTTATAAGGAGTGATCGCATGAAATGTATCATTATGAGCAAAGCGACCAGGCGTAAAAGGCTCTACTCAATAACCGAAAACGTAAATTTAAACCAACCGCAAGGTAGTATTTAAACCGTCTACTCTTCTTTCTCAATCTCCTATCGCAGAGTGACCGTTCCTTACACTCACATACATCTCTGCAACAGGCTCAATGTCAAGATTCTTGATGAAACATGATAACTGTATTTTAATTGACTTAGTTGTCACTGATGTAAGCACTAACCTTTTACACTTGTGACAGGATTTTCTTTAACTTTGCTAATCAAAAACAAAGTATTTATTTAGCAAAAATCTACGGACTACTTTTCGGTAGTTTTACACATTTAAAGATTAATACATCTGTTATGTAGGTCACCTATATATAGATGTAAACAAAACAAAACAAAAAGCACGTGAAACCCGAAAGTAGTTCGAGCCTGTGACAGAGGTAAATGTAATAAACCGATAGTTGTAAGAGAGTGCTTCTTTCTATGTTAAGCAGATATTGATTGTCCATACAAATCGAACTGATCACACACCATATGTATCCTTCTGCGTGGAGCGACATCTTCTGCAAGGTAAACTTAAATCGTCTGCTCTAATTTTCAGTGTAAACTCGATAATAATAATTAATAGTATCCATAAAAATTCGTCTGCTATACGTTACATTTTTAAACATTTATTTAAACTACACGTTATAAACTGTACGCTCTTATTGGCTGTTCAAACAAAACAAACTTTATAAAACATCTCCGTATATTTCTCGTATATCATATCAATTTGCGAGGCTATACATGTATAGCGAATCATTGTGTTAGACATACCTGATAAAACATCGTCTGCTAAAAGTGGTCAACTCCAACGCGTCGTCATCAAATACAGTTAAAAAGCAATAGACAAGTGTATACATGTCATGTCTAACTATAGCGTCATACTCTAAAGCTAGCAAGGCGTTATATAATTATTTAACTTGACGTTGTAAACTTTACGCTCTTATTGACTGTTCAAAAGTGGATGTTTATAACAGGCTGTAAGTATATGCGATTATTCTACAGTCTGCGAAACGTGTAAGGTATGGTAGCTAAAGTGGTCCATCGAAATGAATAATATGTTTAAGTGTGTTTATATATTAGTTCGATTAGAATTAATGATAATAGTTATTTATTATACATACATATATACCCTCTTATTTATTCGGATGTAGGTAATTTGGTCACAGGAAATTTCGTCACCGGAAATATGGTCACAGTAATACGGGCACAAGGTAATTTGGTCACGGTAATGAGGGCACAAGGTAATTTGGTCACGGTAATGAGGGCACAAGGTAATTTGGTCACAGTAATAAGGGCACAGGGTAATTTGGTCACAGTAATAAGGGCACAAGGTAATTTGGTCACGGTAATGAGGGCACAAGGTAATTTGGTCACAGTAATGAGGGCACAAGGTATTTTGGTCACAGTAATAAGGGCACAAGGTAATTTGGTCACAGTAATAAGGGCACAAGGTATTTTGGTCACAGTAATAAGGGCACAAGGTAATTTGGTCACGGTAATGAGGGAACAAGGTAATTTGGTCACGGTAATGAGGGCACAAGGTAATTCGGTCACAGTAATAAGGGCACAAGGTAATTTGGTCACAGTAATAAGGGCACAGGGTAATTTGGTCACAGTAATACGGGCACGTATTACTGTGACCAACTTACCGTGTAGACGGAAGTACTGTGACCATATTTCCGGTGACCAAATTTCCTGTGACCAAATTACCGCGCGCCATTTATTCACATAGGTTTTGACATGTTATTAGTCGCCGGGCAGAAGCCCGCGACTTCTATTTTTAATAGCTTTTCGGAAATCACATGGGAGGGCGGCTTATTATTAGAAAGAAACAAATCTAGATGATTTGAACATATTACAATTGTGGTTGTTTACGAACACTAATAAATTACACATCTAAAATGAAATAAATATTCCGATTTTTTAATGTTTGCATTTTTTTTGATTTCACTCGCATTTAAGTTTTTTGTCTTATTTACGAAGACAAAAGTGGTCCCTTCAAGACGTGAACCAACACCCCCCTAATGCAGACTCGTATGTGTCATCATTGAGGTCAATTTCGGATTCTCCTTTTAATAGCAATTTTAACTTACTAAATGTTGTTTTCATGTTCAAAGAGATGTCTTGATTTGTGTAGAATTCATTTAATAATGTTAATCCATGAATATCTAAAGTAGGAACTGTTTCTAAGCTAAATATAGACCCTATTCTGTTGTGTAGTTTCGTGACCTTTAACATCGATTTTCGCGCATGCGCATTTCGATATGAAAAAGCAGGTGATATTATTTTATTTTAGACAAGTACAAGACGAATGTTTGACGCAAAGCGTCAAAGAGAAGCCGCAATATTTCGATGTACATGTAGAAATAAGAAAAAAAGAACATTTTTAAATCCACAAACAATAGAACAATTTAAACTGTAGACGGTAATGCTGATATATTTCTCCTTTTGAAGACTTTTGTTTTCTTCAAATTACCTCCCTTTAAAGCAATACCAGGATATTTACCTTGTGATTCGAATAAGATTGACAAACATTGAAATTATATGATTGAATACTATTATTTAAATAAGTAACAACAGCAAAATTAAATTTAAGCCAGATAAATGTGTACACATATCGTTAATTTTTTATAGATACCTTAATGTATAGGTATGTATATAAAATGTATAAGCAAATGTTTTCATAACTACGTTCCTGAGTGGCGGGGTAGTCCACTGGACTGTCAATCCAGAGGTCTGGGGTTCAAATCCCGGTCCAGGTTCTGGAAATTTGAGGGATGCTTTTAAGCGTCCCCCACTCAACTAGAGGTTAAGTACTGGTCCTTTCCAGGAAAAATAACCTCGCGTGTATCGGTGCTATACACCGGGCACGTAAAAGAACCAAGGGGTCTTTTCGGAAAGAGCTAGGGTATCGCACCCGGACTCCCTTGTATCTAACTTTGTCTGCTCGCCAAATAGTTAATTCTGCACGGCGAGGGTAAATAAAAACAAATAATAAATAAACTACGTTCCTAATGTTTGAATAGACTAAGGAAAGTCAAGAATACATATATAAATCAATGCAGTCTTTTCCGGCGACATTGATGCCTTGCATCAACTTTCTCTTGTACACATTGTTTTAGCTTTTCAAATTATAAGCCATATGCATTTTCTTCTCTTTGAAACAACACTGCTGTTATACCTATTCGCATACTTTGGTACGGTTACCATTTTGTGTCTATCTAGAATGTTATTATGTAGTACATCGAGAGTACATAATTATTCTAACACTAATTTTGGGATATATATTTTTATATAGATCTTTAAAAGGCACAAGGGATGCTACCATGAGTATGGAGGTTAGACCAACTTAGTAATATTGTAAGGTGGTGTACAAAACCAATACTAGGAACCGCTCATGGTCACCATGAAGCGTTTAAAGGAAGGTAGAGATGGCGTGGCACCGTCTAGTGAGACGTCCTGATCCTTAATGACCGTTATCATCACTTGACCGAGGATACAAGTCAGCTCTGTATGTCATATGTGCGCCATCTTAAAACTTGTTTCTGACGCTACCTCCGGTAACAAATAAAAACAACACCGAAAGTAATGATAAGTAGGAATTTATTAGTCTAGAATGCGATAATTACATACCCCCAATGTATACAAGTTATGAATATATGACTATGTGGTGCTTTACTATCTAAACAACTTATTGAATATCAAACTGTTTTTGTTCATAATGAAACATTATATCGTTTAGCTAGATAAACATGATCTAGGCTACCATGGGTATGGAGGTGTCGTTAGACCGACTTATTATTGGTATACGGTGGTTTAATATACCAATACTGGGAACCGCTCATGGTCAACATAAGGCGTTAAAGGCGAGGTAAAGATGGAGTGGCACCGTCTAGTGAAAGGCCCTGACCCTCAATGACCGCTATCAACACTAGATCGGATATACTATTCAGCTCTGTATACCACATGTGTGCCATCTTACAACTCACTTATTACGCTACCACCCCAACCCCCGTAACAAATTAAAACACCTAGAGTAATGTATTCATCAATTTATTTGTATTGCTTTACAAAATACATATCCAATTCCTAGGAATACCCCGAGATCAGCATCCTGTTAAAGGTGTCATCTGGACGCATTGAGATGTTGTTAGATCGAGAGCGATGTACCTATTTAGTATTGTGAACCACGCCTACATATCTTTAAATGATAAAGGCATGTTCAAAGGACCTACCATCAGATCTAGGGGCCTGTCTCGGACCCTCCACACACATACACACACACACACACACACACACACACACACACACACACACACACACACACACACACACACACACACACAACCGAGTTCTCGAAATCTGATTACCTATAGGGACTAACTCAAATGATAAAGATCTAAGAGTCCTACATGTACATGTAAACAGTTACTCCACAAAACATCATCAATGGTTTATACGGGTAAACAAATCGACGGCGATGCCGGCGATGTTTCCCGTCAATAGGTAATGTGTATGAACTTTGCAAAACTTTGCTATACCGTCTTTCCAAAAATTGTGTCCAGAGTGGATTTTTCGATGCAGTCACGATTCTGCTACGTTTTGATTGGATGAAACAAAAATATCGAAACAAAAATTACTTCTAGAGGAAATAATTAAATATGATAATACGTACTCGATAAAGGAACGAGCACAAGTAATTCTATGTGTGATAATTTGCGTTTAATAACCGTCGTCGTCTATTTCTAAAACAAGTTCAAATAAAAACTCATAACGGTTTTTTGACTTTCCGGAAGTTACAAATCCAAATTCATGTACTATGACGTCATAATATAACGTCATTTTATTAGCGTAACGCAAATGATGAATAAATAACCAAAAGAAAAACGACAGAAATGATAGGAAAGGTTAGTTTGACTCGTCAAAAATGTAGTTCCATAAATTATGCAATCGTTTCATTTGACGTACTTTATGAAGGGCGAGTTGGTTATTTTTTGTACCTGTCATCATAATTTCATGGATTTAAAATCTTGGCCATATTTAAAAAGTTGAATATATATATGCTTAACCTGATGATGATTTTTTATTTTCGTTGCTTAGGTCGGTAGGACTCGTAAATAACTGATCGTGCTGCAAGCAAGGGGCTAACTGAGTTCACGGGGAATTATTTACCGATCACAAAAGTTAATAAATGTTTATCCGAAATAGCAGGGTGAGTGTATTAACAGTGTCTCTACAAATTGGAAGATTTCAAGTGAAAATCGCCAATCGTAGTATACTAAGTCTCAATTATTGAGAAAATGGTATAACTGTTTGATTAAAGTTTTCGACCGATTTGCATAAATCGTTTGTTTGACAGATTACATTTTAACATTATTTTATTAAATATAAAGTTGCTTATTTTGTTCACAAACTTCGTACTTTTTGAAGATTTTTTTAAAAATATATTTCAGATTTTATTTTCCTCCATATCCAAAAGCAAGATTTATGATGAAGGTCGGGAATTCAGAGCTTATATTTAAGCATTTTAATGTAAATAAACTATTTTGCTAATGCCAGAAATAGTTTTTAACTTGTAAATGAGAATACACATGAAGTTATACCCAGTAAACACCCGACGTCAAACCAACGTTGGATTATGGTTGGATTAAAATGTTTAAAAATGCGTATACATGATCATTTAAGATAAAGTAAACTGATAATTTGAAGTTTGTTTAGATAATAAATGTAAAAGAAATGAACAAATTATTTCAAAACACAATATTTCATTGCTTAAAATTGACCGGTGCACACATAAATGATATCACTGAAAATATATCCTCATTCAGGAAGTGCTCGTTTTAATGGCAGGTTTAGCTTGATTGTGAGGATTTTGTTTGTTAAAGCAGATAAATGCTATTAATATAATGTACTGTGAATATTTTTAAAACAACTGGTAGTGAAAGGCTTGTGTAATACTCTTTATTTTAGACTGAACATAATTAGTTTGGCATCTATGTAAGTTTGTTGACAGTGACACTGCACTCTGCAGTCTACTGGAGTTTGAACTAGAACTTGTAGGGCTGTTCTGAACGTTACAGCGAAAGTCAATGCTCACACTATTTTATTGTTGAGGTTGTTTCAGTCGATAATAGTTTAAAAAAGAATGAGTTTTCAAATAAATAAGTTTTACAATTTTTTATTTGCATAAGTTATTTTTTTGTTACAGCTAGTGTCATCAAAACAGGGAAAGGATCCTTTACTGAGCAGGATGTCTTGACTGCAATTGCTACCTGTTTGAAGTATGCCCCAGATAGGCGTGGTGGAGGAGGGAGATAACTGAAATACCGGCGCTCTGATTTACTGCAATTGAACTGTCAAATTTTATCTAATGTTGTACACAAGAGAAAGTTGATGCAAGGCATCAATGTCGTCGGAAAAGACTGCATTGATTTATTTATGTATTCTTGACTTTCCTTAGTCTATTCAAACATTTGCTTATAAATGTTATATTCATACCTATACATTAGGGTATCTAACGAAATGTGTACACATTTATCTTGGCTTAAATTTAATTTTGCTGTTGTTACTTATTTAAATAATAGTATTCATTCATATAATTTCAATGTTTGTCAATCTTATTCGAATCACAAGGTAAATATCCTGATATTGCTTTAAAGGGAGGTAATTTGAAGAAAACAAAAGTCTTCAAAAGGAGAAATATATCAGCATTACCGTCTACAGTTTAAATTGTTCTATTGTTTGTGGATTTAAAAATGTTCTTTTTTTCTTATTTCTACATGTACAACGAAATATTGCGGCTTCTCTTTGACGCTTTGCGTCAAACATTCGTCTTGTACTTGTCTAAAATAAAATAATATCACTCGCTTTTTCATATCGAAATGCGCATGCGCGAAAATCGATGTTAAAGGTCACGAAACTACACAACAGAATAGGGTATATATTTAGCTTAGAAACAGTTCCTACTTTAGATATTCATGGTTTAACATTATTAAATGAATTCTACACAAATCAAGACATCTCTTTGAACATGAAAACAACATTTAGTAAGTTAAAATTGCTATTAAAAGGAGAATCCGAAATTGACCTCAATGATGACACATAAGAGTCTGCATTAGGGGGTGTTGGTTCACGTCTTGAATGGACCACTTTTGTCTTCGTAAATAAGACATTTCATATTTATTTCATTTTAGATGTGTCATTTATTAGTGTTCGTAAACAACCACAATTGTAATATGTTCAAATCATCTAGATTTGTTTCTTTCTAATAATAAGCCGCCCTCCCATGTGATTTCCGAAAAGCTATTAAAAATAGAAGTCGCGGGCTTCTGCCCGGCGACTAATTACGAATACATAAGCTGTTAACTGAAGTTGCGTAATAAAGAGAATGTTAATGGATGAAAAGTTATTTTTATTGTTCCCACATATAGACACTTTCTGATGCCTTTTGCAGCAAACCAATTTTAAAAACACTGTGGCAAATTGGGAAATTGCTCATGATGAGCAATTTCCCCATTTTCCACAATATTTTCATCTCTATATTCAATAATAATACTGTCATTAATAGAGGTTTTCCATAGTTTTGCCTATATTTTTTCAAAGTTGTCTGCTGCAGATTTGTTGTTAAAGTAAAAGTGTTTGTTTATTATAGTGTCAACTCAATTGAAAGGGCCAGCCATTTCATGCTCATGAGACACCTATGTCCTGAACATGTTTTTTACATCCCGAGTCGTATCTTTTCGCCGGGCACAGGGCAGGCGGGCTTTTGGTACCATTATTTAACTAGCTGGCGGCTAACCAACTGGCCATATCAGATAAGGGGTAAAATGAGGTATTCGAACCTTAGACCTCCCGCTCCAGAAGCGGATGCCTTAACCACTAGGCTATCGGGACGTCGGAAAGGGTTAAAACATGGTTGGAAATTAGTTCGATTTGGGTCATATTGTTGCTGGGCAATGGTTGGATATTAGTCTTGAATGGTCAAATTCTTATATCCAGGGGTTGTGAATTCGAATCCCGTTTTGGCCAACTTTCTTTCCGACGATTGCCAAAAGTCAATGCGACATGCGTCATTCGTCTTCCACCAATGGGCTAAGTCTATGTGGAAAAGCAGCCAGTTGCTTGGGAAGATGGTTGTGTGAAGTACTGATGTGAGAAAACCAGGAAATGCATGAGTAGGTGAACTGGCCGCCGTGATATAACTGAGAAATAAAGTAGTGGTCAAGGTTAAAGTTTTCAAAATGTAGGTCAAAGGTCAAGGCACTTAAATTATCTTAAATATCGATTTTAAAAAAAAATGATTAAAAAGACGACAATAATTTCAATCCGTGTTTTTCTGCTCATTTTAAACATACCCAAAAAAACGATTTTAAAAAGAAATGATTAAAAAGCCGACAATAATTTTCAATCTGTGTTTTACGTCTGCCTTTTATACATATCCAAAATGGCGGCCCGCATGAATTTTTGCCAGTTTCATTTCAGAAAGCTTCATGGGTTATTTAAAAAAAAAAAAAATCTCACACCTGTTACCTATAAGCGAAAAAAACCATTTATGTTTTTTTTTCGTATAACTACAGGTACATAAAAACCTATCGATCTACGTCCACATATATAAGTACGTTCTTAATATGAGTATAGGTGCTACCTATTTCGGGTAAACATTTATTATATGTTGTGATCGGTGAATAATTCCCCGCGAACTGCAGTTAGCCCCTTGCTTGCAGCACGATCAGTTATTTACGTCAATTACGAGTCCTACCGATCTAAGCAAAGAAAATAAAAAATCATCATCAGGTTAAGCTTATATTTAACTTTAAAATATAGCCAAGATTTTACATCCATGAAAATATGATGACAGGTACAACAAATCAACTTGCCCTTCATTACGTAATACAAATAAAACGATTCCATAATTCACGGAACTACATTTGTGACAAGCCAAACTAACATTTCCTATAATTTCTGTCGTTTTTCTGTTGGTTCATTTAGTTTAAACTTATTTATTTTACATCGATTGTGAAACAAAAAAAACAAAAATCCCAAAGTCAGGACCCACTCATCACGGGACTCGAACCAGGGACCTTTGATACAAGACGCCGACGCTCTACCTCTACACCACTAATAAAATGACGTCATATTATGACGTCATATTACAGGAATTTGGATTTATAACTTCCAGAATGTCAAAGGTCAAAAAACCCTTACGAGTTTTATTTGAACTCGTTTTAGAAATAGACGACGAGTGTTATTAAACGGAAATGATCACACATAAAATTACTTGTGCTCGTTCCTTTATCGAGTACGTATTATCATATTTAATTATTTTCTCTAGAACTTTTTTTTGTTTCGATATTTTGATTTCGTCCAATCAAAACGTAGCACTGTAGCAGAATCGTGACTGCATCGAAAAATCCATTCTGGACACAATTTTTGAAAAGACGGTATAGCAAAATTTTGCAAAGTTCATACACATTACCTATTGACGGGAAACATCGCCGGCTTCGCCGTCGATTTGTTTACCCGTATAACTACAGGTAAATAAAAACCTATAGATCTACGTCCACATATATTAGTACGTTTTTATAACTACATGTACATAAAAACCTATCGATCTACGTCCACATATATAAGTACGTTCTTATAACTACAGGTAGGCCCCTACACATATATAAGTACGTTCTTATAACTACAGGTACATAAAAACCTATCGATCTGCGCTCACATATATAAGTACTTTCTAATAACTACAGGTAAATATGAGCCGTGGTCCGTAAACACTGACCTTAAACCTTTCCGTCATGCAACAGATCTGCAGCAGACGATTTTGAAAACATCTTTAAAAAAATATCAATAAATGAAGAGATGATGTATGGATGGAATTGAAAACAATGAGGCAATGATCAATTTATCCTTTTGCCGCAATGTTTTCAAAAGTTGTCTGCTGCCGGTGGGAAGGATTACGGTTAATGTAGTTGTGGTATCATATATAAAGTCCATGTTATCTTATCCAACTACACATCATCTGGGACAAGTGAGATTATACTGTAAGCGATATTAATTCACACAGTTTAATGATTGATCTGGATCTACACTGATAACAATTGTCATAAGGTTAGCTTTTCTGCAGCGAAAAACGGAGTAGTGTATGAAATAGAGTCCGTCTGGATGTGTTTGTTTGATGTAACTCGCCGCATTTTATCATGTTATATAGGTAAGGGGAAGTTGGTGTCTAGTGTCTAGTATCGTTTATCATAAACGATACTGGCAACCAGAATCTAGTTTCGTTTATCATTAAATACATGTACGCTACCGTTGTTTTGATTCATCAATTGATTATAAAATACATTATTCTTAATGATATCATAGATAGATCAATCATAATGTACAAATAGATGATGAGATCAACCTGCCAAAAGTTGCCACATATCCACAGTAATCTACTTACCGATATCTTTTCTAAAAAAATAATGTTATTTTCTATATTTACATATTAACAATTGTAATAACATACAGCTATTTACTCCTCTTGAGAAAGGGTTAAAGAGGTTTTTTTGTCAAGATGTTTTTAATTTCGTCGGCAAATTTGTTGAATGGGGAAAGGGTTTACGCACACGTGTTAAGTCGGTTCTTTGTTTGACCGATCAGAAGTCATAATTCATTTCCGGTGTATACCGGTTTTGACAATCAAGTAAGCTACTGGGTAAACTAATACCCCTTTCACAGATGTACATTCATTTTGACGCAACGAAAGCTGACGAGTTTGGTAAATACTGCAGTAAAATGAGAAAGCCTAAATGCATTAAATGTAATAGGTAACTTTTGCCACAATGATTGAATTAATTCTGTAATTATACTTTCATTTTTTATAGATTTTCTTTTTTTTGTCTAGACATTTTCACAATCGTTTGCTATGGTTTGTTGTAATGCGGAAAGGGATAAACAGCTGACTTAAGTGGTTATTGTTTTCATCTACACAATACCGGCGGGTCTTTGATTGATTGATCTAGTTACACTGCGGAAAGAAATCAGAAGGGCAATAAAATGGGTCATTCACGGGAGCAAATTAGAATCGCGTGTTATGACACTTACACAATAATGAAGCTGGTTTTTTTTCTGGCTTCACCCCGTCTGACATTCAATGAGATATTTCTGATCTGGAAGTCGTTTCCGGATTGTTCTTGTCTTGGAAAAATGAGTTTCAACAACCAAGGGTAAGTAAACAAAGAACTAAATCGTCCTTGACAATCGGGAAAATACGCAAACATGTGTTTAAATTTGACTTTTTTTTTTGGTTGACAGTTTTCTATTGCCGATCTATTTCTTCAAAAGGAAATGGTTAGAAATGAAAATGTAAGGACATTAGACATTCGATAATTTTGTAATCTTATTTATATGGGATGTTTTTACATTTATTCTCGTGGAATCGACTTTGAATCATGACAGGAAAATAGGTCATTTCTGCATTAAAAATCGGGAAAATACGCGAACATGTGTTTAAATTTGACTTATGTAGTGGAAACAAAAAATCCCTGTCAAAACGAACAGTAATAAAACTAAAAGTAGTTCTAGATATAAATAATTAAAGTTTAAATGCTTCTTAAAATAACCTTTTACAAAATTTAATTTATTCTCGCATGTTATCAATACTTTCATTCATCACGAACAATTTCACGTCCTGCTTCGTCTTCAGACTCGCTGCTCGTTTCACATCGTTTTACTGACTCAAACTGGTATGGTCTGATCCCTAAAGGTGCTAGTTGCCTAGGTCATCTGTCTCACTGTAAATAGCTGACTCATCACTGTTTTCTACGATGAACAGTACAATTCTTCATCTAAAGCTCCGTAATTCAACTCATCCGCCATAATTGAAATCGAAACAACTCCTCATCACTAATCACTACGTCATCACGGTAAACCGGAAGTCAGTTTATTTTCATACTTAAAAACATTTCTTAATCTTTTTTTTTTTTTGTTCTTATGTTATTATTTATAAACATCATTAATTTTTTGATAGTCAAATTTAATTTTTGACTCTTGGTACCCTTTAAGATTCATTTCTTGTAAGAGGGAATTAGTGGGGAAAAATCTATGAACAATTTTCGTTTGCATCCATTGAATATATGAATCTTTGGTACATTTAAACGTGTTGCCGTATATCTCTCTCCAATTAAAGCGACTGAAATCCAGATGGCATGAAAAAAAAAAATGTTATTCTTTATGTTATCCAAGTAAAACCAGGGTAGAAAATGTATCGTTTTTTATCAATAAAGTGAACTTGAGTCGTTTTCAATTGTCCCGATGAAGGGGTTTCCTATTTAAAAATACTTACCCCATTACTGACAGGGTAGAATTTGCGATGGAAAAAGTATCGAAAACAAGAAAATCTCACCGATTATAGGGGTATGTAATATGTCAGTTATCATATTTTAATGCCCCAAATACAAAAATAACACTTATTTTCTTAAAATTGGAAATTTTATTATATTTCGACAGTTGGGTATCTGGAGTTCAGTCGCTTTAAAGTGTACATTAGGGTAAAGAGATTCCCATTTAGCTTGACTAATAGAGGTTTCCTCGTTACTAGTAAGTGTTTTATAAATTAATTTATTTGTATCTTTATTTATAAGAATTTCCTTTAAATATGTATTTATACCAGGGTTATTATTTGTCAATACAAGACCGTCAGTGCCGCTGGTGTTTCTTTTTCCTATACACGTTTGAACTGTTTTCAATAAACCATAATACACTAAAAAATACACTCTCAATATTTGCTAAGCTGATAAAATTCCCATTGTTATACATCAGATCTCTTACCATTCTAAATCCTCTATCATACAATTCTTTGATATATATAACTTTCGAATTGATTTTAAAATGTTCATTGTAGAACAAAGGCATGTTTAATATCTTATCACAAGAGTTGATTTTAATTTTTGTTTATGTATTCTATGTACGATTTTAATACGTCAATCCAAAAATGGTTTTTCACGGTTTTTGAAGTATGTTCACAAAATAGTTTTCCTGAATTAATTATTTTTCTTACGTCAAATAAATTGTATATCATTTCATAGCATTTGTTATTTTTACAAGTTATTAAGTTCTTTAGCCATTTTAATTTCATGCTAGAGATAAAACTTTTGATATCTATCATTTTTAAACCCCCTTCCTCATACCCTTTAATGAAAATTGTTTGTTTTACTTTAGCTCGTCCATCCAAAACTAATCTATACAGCGTTTCATTTAAGGTTTTTTATAATATCTGCTTTTGGAGACGGAAGGCTAATGAATAAATGTGTTAAAATTGGAATAAGGAGTGTTTTTACGACTGTTATTCTACCAATAGGTGTTAATTTCCTTCTTTTCCAATAATTTATACATTTTAAGTTTTGGCTCAAAATTTAAATCATTCATTTTGTTAAGGTTCACGTCAAAAATAATGCCAAGTAACTTAAACTGCGTTTCTCCCCAGGTTAATTTCCACTTTGTTTTTATTGATTGTATACTATATTTGCGCGATCCAATCCAGAAAAGCTTTGTTTTATCAAAATTACATTTTAATCCTGATATAATAGAGAATGTATTCAGAACTTTTAAAACACTTTTCAATGAATTGTCTGTCCCGTCTAAGAGCAAAGTGGTGTCATCAGCAAATTGACTAATGAGATATTCCGTTTCCTTTATGTGTATACCTTTAATGTCTTTGCATTGTTTTATTTTTATACTTAAAATTTCCGAACAGAGGATGAAGATATAAGCCGAAACGGGGTCCCCTTGGCGACAGCCCCTTTTAACAGTAGAGAATTCCGACAGGAAGCCATTTAACTGAACGCTTACCTGCGTATTGTATAAAAATGATTGTATCCACTTTTTGAACATAGGACCAAATTTAAGGTAATCAAGAGTTTTTGAGATAAAATCAAAAGAAACAGAATCGAAGGCTTTTTCAAAATCGATTAGCGTCAGAAGTCCTGGAATATTATTGTCTTCACAATATTTCATCACATCATAGACCAATCGAGTATTTTCTCCTATAAAACGCCCTTTTAGAAAACCAGTTTGGTCGTTTGAGATTAACTCATCCAGTACTGTTTTTAGTCTGTTTGCTATTGTTCCCGAAGCTAATTTGTACAATACATTTAATAGGGTTATAGGTCTCCAATTTTTTAAGAACTGTTTAGGTTTATTATCTTTAGGGATACATGTAATTATTCCGGATTTGATATTACTTGAAAATGAGTCGTTAATATATGCATAGTTTAGACATCTTACAACAAAATGACCAATTTTGGACCAGAATACTTTATAAAAAATTGCCGTAAATCCATCACATCCGGGACTTTTGTCATTATTCATATTTTTTAAAGTATAAGTAGCTTCTTTGTAATTTAAAAGACCCTCCAATTGTTTTGCTTTGGTATCGTTTAACTTATTTACTCTTGAATTTTGCAAAAACTTCCAAATTGAACTCTGTTAAGGTATCTTTTTCGCTATATAAGTTTTCATAAAATATCTTTGTTTCATGCATTATTTCATCTTGACTAAAGATATTTGTTCCGTCTTGTTTTTCGATAAATGTTATGGATTTTGATGAATTGTGTTGTTTTTCAAGATTACAAAAATAGTTCGTTACTTTTTCGCCATCATCAATCCATTTTGACCGTGACCGTACAAAGTACCCCTAAAGTTTTTGTCGTCTTAGTTCTTGTAATTCAGATTGAAGTTGAAGAAGTCTTTCTTTATTATTTTCATCTAAGCAAGTTTCTATATTTAGAATTTCGGATAAAAGTGACTTCTCATACTTCTTTCTTTCTTTGGCTCTGTAACTAGAAAAAGAGATAGTCTTTCCACGTATCTCCATTAAAACATTAAAAAAGGGTTTCAAGAAAAGTTGATCATTAATGACTAATTGTATTTGTGACCTATCCATATTTAAGACATAATCAGTGTCATAAACAGGCAAGCAGTATAGACGTATAATTTCATCGATTTTATCATTTATGCAATTTATATAATCAATATCATGAAGTAATGAATTGTTGAACTCCCATAAATCTTTTCCGTGTTTAACATCCGAAAACTGTAAAGCTAGCACAGTAATTAAATGATCAGATTTATAGATTAAGTCGATATCACAATTCCTTAAGAATTGTTTCATGTCGCTAGTTATTAAATAGAAGTCAAGCCTGCCTTTTTGTAAAGATGTGAGCCGTTTCCACGTGTACTTTCTTGAGTTTACCTGTAACTCCCTAAAAGGATCTACGAGATTTCTATCATTCATATTACTTTGAACTACTTTCCTTGCTTTTTTATTATGATTACACGATTTGTAATCTTCATAGTCTAAATTGGGATCAAGTACTAAGTTAAAGTCTCCGCATATAATATAATTTTCCGTATTTGAAAGAGATCCAATCTTACTGAAAATATTTGTAAAAAAGTTTGGGTCATCAATATTAGGTGCATACAAAGTGATAAGTTTAAACGTAGTATCGAAACAAATTAGCTCCAGGATTAAAAAAATTCCATTTTCGTATTTTTTACAATTGAGAATTGTAATGTCTAGCTGCTTTTTAAGTAGTATTGCAACACCATTTGAGTTGGATGTACCATGGCTAAAGAAACAGATTCCATTCCACTCAGCATATATATTTTGTTCAATACATTCAGTGAAGTGAGTTTCTTGTAGGCATAGAATATCCGTATTCTTTTCTTTGAATAAATTGAACACATCTTGGCGCTTCTTACTGTTGTTTATACCACGGCAATTGTACGAGTGAATTTTAAGATTAGCCACTTGGTAGTTTATGTAGAAAAGTCGTTACTGAATACTTGCTAACTGAAAATGGACAAATTCCACAATTAATAGCAGCACACTGTCGCCTATACACACTCATAGGAACATATTTGTTAAGAAAAATGTAAAAACGCATTTTTGGTGAATGAGATATCTCAAAATTGGAATAATTTATTACACTACTGTGTGTACTTATGTCAGATTATTGTGAGATTGTATTGAAAAACCTTTACTCAACGTGAGCTTAAGAAATATGCCATTCGATTATCATCTTACCCCAACATGTATCGATTGGAGGTTATTTCTGTCCCCAAAGCAGAATTCATTCAAAGGCTCATGTAACATATGACTTTTGAAAGCATTGTGTAAGAAGGTGAAATCTCTAATCTTTGTCAAATTATGGGCACTTTGTTGCATGTATATGTTAAATAGTGTCCCTGGGCAAGTTCACCTTCACTCTCAATGATTTCCCCTGGTAATAAGACCCTATTTCCAATTGCCCAGATGTTGTATTTATTTTTTTAGAACCGTCTATGAGGTTAAGCGTTAAAAAATAGAAGTTGTCCAATTAGATAACTCACTTTTTACCAAAATCATTAGCCGTGACAAGCCATTTTTTCATTGGTCATTGCAATTAAAGAAGCTAAATATTGATTAGTTAACAAATATATTACGTATAAGAGGACGTGACAATGTAGGCATTAAAGAATTGTCATAACACACTGTTGAAAGTGGGTGGGACAATACAATCATTGATCTGTTTTTTGCACTTTTGTCGATTGAATAGTCTAATTTTATCACGACAAAGCATTTTAACAAATATATTTGTATAGCAAATGATGCTAAAATCAGAAAATTCTGATAATAATTTGTGTAATAATTTCGTTGGACTTCCGGTTGGACAGGATGGACATGACAATTTAAGGAGCAGATTCTAAATAATAAAATCGGTGTTAATTTTTTAATTTATCTACCATCTAAGTGGAATTGTTTTACAATTAAGTGAATTAAGTAATATCTCATCGGCTGGGAAAGTTTCATTTGATTACATGTAATAGTTCTTGCGTAAACTTTAATTGGATTTTTTGTCATCACAAACAACAGTCACTAAGGAACGGCCATTTTGAATAATTGGAGTTCAATTTAGCATATTGAGGTGACCAAAGGTGACCAAAGGTGACCAAAGGTTACAAGGGTTCAAATAATTGAAAACATCTAGCAATACCTCAAGAAAAATAAATTAAATTAATCAGTTTAATGAATAAATAGGATAATTATAGGTTGGGAGAATTTGGTGAGTAGTTTGCTTGTTATTCTTTATTCTCTATTCAATTCTATTTAATCTCTATGACCACTTCAATTCTTCCCCAATCAATCGATTGATTATAATGCATGATGTTTCATGATCAATCTAGACAGAAACACGTCCCTCTATTGAAAAAAAAAAAAATATATATATATATATATATAATAAAATAAATAGTAAAATATCATCAAAAGTTAGCAAAGCCTGAGAGAATGAAACAAAATGATTAGTATCATGAGTAAAGTCCACGTACACGTAATAGTGTCCGGTTCAGTTCACGTTACTAAAAAAAAAAGAAGAACAAATTACTTTCGTCCTAAGAACAGGCATTTCCAAGATTGACATCAATACATTCCTATAACAATGCTATATTAGTTGGAAGGACTATTTAAAAGAACCATGGTGACTGACAGCAGTACCTAGAGTTTTAAAAAGTTGTAACAAATGTTGTACAAATGTGTAAAAATGTTGATGAACAAATAGCAATATATATGTAGACAAACATGTTGATGAACAAAAGAATACATAACAATTAATTGGCCAATAATCCACGAGACTTATATTATATAAAATATGTTAAGACCAATATATATGTAGACAAGTATTTTCTCTCATAAGCTGACATCAATAAATTTCTATAACAATGCTACATTAGCTGGAAAAACTATTTAAAAGAACCATGGTGACTGATAGCAGTACCTAGAGTTTTACAAAGCTGTAACAAATGTTGTAAAAAAATGTGTAAAAATTGTTGATGAACAAAATAATACATAACAATTAATTGGCCAATAACCCATGAGACTACTGTATTATAAAATATGTTAAGATAAAAATGGCAATATATATGTAGACAAATATTGTTTCACTAATAAGCTGACTGACTGCAGTACGGTTAGTGGAAAAGTAAAAAATAAATAAAAAATAAAAAAAGGCAGACAATTCTTAATTAGTGAACCGTACCAAATAACCATGTGACTGAATGCAGAATACAAAATTTAGTGAAACTTTATGTTGTTGCAATGTTTGAGTAAGTGTAATTCAGTGTGACTAACTGTAGTACCTGTTGTTACAAAAAACAACAACAATTAAACTATTCCACTGTCACAGTGCCAGTCTTGTTGAGACGCGTTGTAGGTGGTAAGTAGTTATATCCTAACAATTATTTTGAGAACATATAATCCAAAAACACATCCATGGATAGCCTAGAAATAAAGAAAATAGAAGATTTCTTAGACAACGAAAGAATTCAGACCAGAATACCAAAATATGAGCGGATTGTAATACTATCGGATAGCAAAGGCGACTACTTGAGGACAGAACAAGATAGTATAGTTAAGGAAAATTTACAAATAGTCTGGTGGACCCAAAGTGGAAGGAACATTATTAATGGATATAAATTTTTAGTAAAAACCATTCAACAACTGAGGGACGGCAAACCTACAATTGTTCTATTCTGGCACTTCACATGCGACGTAACCAAAAAGGAAGGGAAATATATCACCCAAAGATTTGATTGTAGTGAAAGTCTGCTTGATCAAATAACACCTATATTGGAAAGCCTAAAGGAAATTCATTTTTTGGAAGATACCATAGATGTAGGAATCTTAGAAGCACCTCCGGTCTTTGCCAAGAAATGGAATGACCAAAAAGATGAAACCAACAAAGAGCTGACAAATGACAAACAACTCAACGAAGACATTAAAGAACTAAATAAGAAAATAAGAACAGTGCACGAGAGCTTAAACTTCAACTCCCCACGTTTCGAAAGCGACTTCATTCACAGAATACGTAACAAAAAAGGGCCTAGGTAAAACCAAGACAATAGAAACTCTAAATCCGATCCTATTAAAGGACGGAGTACATCCAATCAGCATTGTTGCCCAAAAGTGGCTACTTAAAATAGTGCACTCAATTTCAAAACAGGACTAGTAAAAAAAATAAGAAGTGTGTGATATTTTTTATTCTACCAGTAAGTGACGGACTGCCGTACAACTGGAAAGATAGAAGAATCAGTAATTTTAAGTTAAGAAAGGAATACATCAAATCAGTAATGTTGCCAAAAGTGACTACTTAAAATAGTGCACTCTATTTCAAAACCTGACAAGTAAATAATTAAGAAGTGTGTGAATATCTTCTATTCTACCAGTAAGTGACGGACTGCCGTACAACTGGAAAGATAGAAGAAACAGTAATATAAATTAAAGAAATATAAAACATCATTCGTAATTGTAGTAAGTCATATTACTAAATAATAACATATAAAAAATGGCAAGTGGAAATACAAGTGAAGAATCAACCTTCATTCACAGCACTCCCTTGAGATACACGTATCAAAGAGGAAATGCAAATGGAATGGATCAACGTAAACAATATGGCTTTGAAAGCAAAAGGAAATGTTTATCAAGTCCAGATGCGTTTCTAAACAACTGTACAAAATGTAACGACGAACTAGATGAAAACAACATCGACTGCAAAAATTGTAAATTAAACTTCTGTTTAAAATGCTCAGGAATAAACAAGGTAGCATTTGAAATAATAAAAAATGGGTACCTGGAAGATTACAGATTCATCTGTAAATGTTGCAAGCAGACAATGCCAAGCCTAGAAAATATTGACAACAAATTAAACAAAATAAGTGAACAACAAGAAGAAAGAATGAAACGTTTAGAAGGAGAAGTATAAAAGATGGTAGTTAAAACAAAAAATATCATAAGAAATGAATTATCGGAAGTCAAACTGACATAATGCAGGACGTAGACGCCAGAATTAATGAAATGGTAGACAAAAAGATGAAAGAACTAGAAGATAGGCGTAGAAGAGAACTAAACATAGTTGTTTTTAACCTCCCAGAAGGCAAAAGTCAAAATGGAACAGAAAATAAGCATCACGACGAAAAATTGATAAATTACATAGCAACCAATATTGGGTTAGATAACAAACTTCAAATAGTTACATGTTTCAGACTCGGAAAAAAAGACAGAAATTTGGAAAGAAATAGAATCCTCAAAATAGTACTAGTAGATAGAAGTCAAAGAAAATTTCTCTTGGAAAATTCAAAGAACATCAAAAACATACAAGACGAATCTGTTAGAAGAGTAGCAATATTCAAGGACCTGACAGAAATTCAAAGAAACGAAAGAAAAACAAGACGGGAAGCTCAAGATAAACAAAGCCAACAAACGGTCACGGAACAAAAAAACGAACAAGAAACAAATATGGAAATTAAGAACAGTTCTCCTCATAATCTATCTCAGCATGCCGATAACCCATTCATGAACGACACGATAACAAACTCAATATGAAATAATGCACTGCTGGACACAAGTGTTATAGACAGAACAGTTCAAGGGGGGTATCAGAATACCACCAGTAGTGGATAAACCACAAAAAAGTTGTTGCAGCGAGAATAGCTTGTGTTTTAGCCCTCAACAGGAGGGAAACTGTTTTAACTGTACAAATAAGGTTTTTAATGAAGAAATACAAAATGTTTTAACAAGTATTTAAACAAGTAAAGACATATTACAAAAAGAAAAAACTAAAAGTGGCTTATACTAACGCAGACTGTTTAACGAAGGATAAAATAATTGAACTAACTTCAACAGCAGAAATCCATAATAGTGACATAATTGCGTGTGACTAAAATACTACCAAAACACTCTTACTTTGAAATAAACATGGAAAGTTCATACACTATAAACGGTTATGAACTGTTTGTTAGCAACACCAAAGGAAGAGGAGTCATGATCCATGTTAAAAAGGAACTAAGAGCATGTATAGTATGCAATACAAATAGTTATAACGATAAAAACTGAAAAACGGTGACACATTACTGGTTGGATGTATATACAGAAGTCCAAACAACAGTACAGATAAAAACAAAGAAATGTTGGACACGATATACCAAAAAAAAAAACTATCCCTAGGTCACTCCCACTATTTATTAGTAGGAGACTTTAACTATATACAGATAAACTGGGATTTAATTAATATCCAATCAGACGAAAACAGAAACGAATATGCATTCATTCAATGCATTAACGATCTATACTTATTCCAACACGTGAAAAGTCCTACGAGATACAAACTAGGAAACACTCCATCTCTTCTAGATCTGATCTTAACAAATGAAGAGGAAATTATAGAACATCTTCAATACAATCCAGGACTTGGCAAAAGTGATCACCTAGTTTTACAGTTTGACTACATATGCTCAGTGAATGAAAATAAAGAAACACAAACCAAATACAACTTCAATAAAGCAAATTACATTCTGATAAGTGAAACAATTAGTGAACTGAAATGGAAACAAGGGGCAGAAGTTAGAGTACAGGGGTCTTGGGACGATTTTAAAGAAAACCTTACAAATATAAAAGAAACACATATACCAATTAGTACAATGAATCTCAAGAGGCTGTATCACTACATCGACCTAGAAACAAAACAAGCAATCCACAAGAAAACAAATCAACATGGAATAAATACTGCCACTGCAAGAACATTGTAACGTACAACAAGTACAAAAACGACCGAAATGACCGAAATGACGCAACCCACCTTATTAGAAAATCAAAATATAATTATGAAAAGCAAATCGCTACGGACATCCGAAAAGATCCTAAAAAAAATTCTGGAAACTCATCCGAACAAATACAAAGACACTTTCGGGAATAAGCTCAATGGAAATAAATGGTTCAAATTCTACAGATGACCAAGAAATCGCACAGGAACTAAATCGTCATTTCTGTACAGTCTTCACCAAGGAAGAAGAACCCATTCCTGAAGCCCATATACATGATTGTAATCACCTAGAGGACATCCTAATCAATGAAAAAACCACACTTAAAGTATTAAACGAAATAAATCCTTCAAAATCGCAAGGTCCAGACGAAATCCACCCAAGACTACTGTACGAATGCAAAGATCAACTTCAGAAACAATTAACATTAATATACAAAGCATCTTTTGAAGAAGGTAAATTACTAAAACAATGGAAATATGCCAATGTCACGCCGATCTTCAAATCGGGAAAAAAATCCAATGTAGAGAATTACAGACCAATCAGTGTCATATCAATATTCTGTAGAGCAATGGAAAAAATAATAAGGAATGCCATAGTCAATCATCTGGAAAACAACAATATTCTATCCAAATTCCAACATGGTTTCAGAAACAGGTCCTGCAATACTCAGTTACTCGAATGTATAAAAGATTGGACTACAATTCTAGACGAGAACAATGAACTTGATGTCATCTATTTGGACTTCAAGGCGGCATTCGACAAGGTTCTACACAAAAGACTACTAAAAAAGTTTGAGCTTTGGGTATTAGAGGAAAAGTGTATAACGGGGTTACATACTTTTTAAAAGAACGCCACCAAAGTGTGGTCATTAATGGACCAATCTCAACATGGGAAAGAGTTACCAGTGGAGTTTCCAAGGGTAGTGTACTAGGAACAGTCTTATTCTTAATATTCATTAACGATATTCCAGACATTCTTAACTGCACAGTAAAACTCTTTGCTGATGATACAAAACTGTACTCCACGACCAATACTCCGGACAAACAGCTCAATGACAGGAACACATCTTCACAGCTTGTGAGTGGGCCACTAGATGGCAAATGACCTTCAACATGAAAAAATGTAAATCAATGCACATGGGTCCTAATTTGCCGAACGACTACTTGATGAAAGACTCACAAAATGTTCTATACAAAATCCAAGATGTCCAGCAGGAAAAAGACCTAGGAGTTACTTTCGACCATAAACTCAAATTCAAAACACACATAAATGCAATCAAAGTACTGAAAGTACTGAAGGTAGAATTGCGATCGTTTAAGAAGAGATACAGAAGTGCATATAAGAATATTTATTTTAAATAAATCCCCACCATGGCAGACAAGAAATGATGCATCAGGCCAAAATGAAATGTTTCCAAGATCATCTTTTCTTGTTGGTCTAGTGAAAGTTAATTGACCCCTACTTCGAAAATATTATTCGGTTTGGAATGTTTTAAAATCATTATCCCTGTATAGTAGAAGAATAGGACTAAAAAGAAAATCTCGAAAATTGGAATAAACTTTGATAAACATTTCACACACATATACATATTTAGTTTTTACATTTTGAAAAACAGTTAACAACAATAAAATACATACATTTTAAATGAGATAATTATACAAGTGACTTCATATTATTTTCGAAACTTTTATATAGAAAAATGCATAATTTGGATCATGTTTTCTGGTTATTGGTTGTTAAGAGTTCGATGAATTTAGGAATATTTGGTCCAGACCAATACTATTTTCTTATATAGATTTGTCTTAGATCATTGTTTAACCCTTTACCCCATACAACAAATCTGCAGCAGACTACTTTGAAAACATTGTGACAAAAACCTGAAATATGTCCATAAAAGATAACTTAATTGTTAACTAAAGTTTAAAACATGGTGGCCAAAGGAGAAACTGCTCATCATGAGCAGTTTCATCTTTGGCCACAATGTTTTTATAAGTCGTCTGCTGCTTTTGCGTCGAAATGCGTCTGCAAAAAGAGTTAATAGACATTCAATTAAAAAATGAAATTAGTCTTCTATTGTGTTACATAATTGCATTTACGGGAATCTTAATAGGTTGTTCCCTGTTCCAGTTTCAATTTCCAGTTGGTGACTTGAAAGTCTAAATTTGGTTAATGCAAATCTATATTTCTTTATTTTTATGTTGTCTAAATACATCTTAAAATCAAAGGATTTGATTAGAATATATGTTTTAGCTTTAGAGGTTTGACTTAGATCGGCATCCCAGTTTTGGATACAAATATCTATTACCCTTTGTTTAAATATTTTTATGAAAGCGTTAATGTTTTCGACACCTTGATTCATTCATACATAACTAAAACCAAAATTATTCAATATATATTTAACCTTTGATGTCCAATTTTCTTTATTTTCATTTATATCATTTAACATTTGTTTGTATATTGCCTTTATGTATTTGCGTTTGTCTGTTCTCGTGACTTTTAACCAGTATTTAATTATCAAAGAAAGGCGTTGTCACTTCAAAGGTAATTTTCCCAATTAACCACATATAACATTATTAGGAGTCTGACTTTTGACGTGTAGTAGTTGCTTACAAAATCTAGTATGCAGCCTTTCTAGCGTTATATCCTCACTAAAGCCTCATACCTTGGCCCCGTAATTAAGTATTGGTAGTATAATCTTATCAAAACATTCAAGTGTATGACTAATGGTGATATTTTTTAATACTGTTCTATACTTAGCACTGATTTTCAATATATAAGACCACCTTCATAAAAAAAATATTAGAATTTGCACTATCAAACATTATTGTTGTTTTAATAAATTTCGGATCAATAACATTTAAAAAATGTAATTCTAAAATTTTGAATGCAACACTTTTATCATTTCGAAGATATTCACTGTTAAAATATAGCAATCGAAGATTTATAAATTACCATTTTAAACCTTCGTTTGTATCAGGGTGTGTTATTCTAACGTGGCTGTACTGGTCATAATTACGTTTTTATGAAATCTAATCGATTTTATATGTACTAAAATGGGGTTAAATTTTCCAAATAAAATCATATAACATAGATGTATTATCATTTGTGTCTGAAAATTTTCTTGATAACCGACGACACTTTTCATTTGTTTTGCTATTTTTTAACTGAAAACGTTTGCGCATTCTTTCATTTTTTATAAATGAGATACTTTGAAAAATCAGAATGTATAACACACATGGAATCATCAGTGATTCGTCTTTTTTAGAAAATACGTGCTTTATCTTCTTATAAGAAGGGGTAACTATATATAAGTAGAAAATTCAAAACCAGTCTCAATGTAACGAAGGTTTAATGATTTAAACAAAACACTGTTAACCAATATTTGCTTACTGCAAGTATGTCATGATAACATCTAGTACCAAATATGTTACAAATGTTCAAAATATATTGTTTAACAACTATGAAAAGACATTTATCATTTTAGCCATTTTGTCGTTTATAAGTGTTAAACTTGTTCAATACAATACAAACCAATGGTTCACCTTTTAAATACGAATTTTGCACTTATCTATAGAAAATTCACACGTCATACAGCCTATATGACACATTTTCATTGATATTAAAACATACATTGCAAACTTGTCCACTTGTTTCACCAAAAAACTGTCATAAGTAACGAAAGTTTGAAAGTAACGAAAGTTTCCTTATACACTGTTCTGTTCATAAAAGATCCGTAGACAACACAAACATGGATTTTTATGTGCAAATTACTTCAGTAATGTGATATATGACAATAGAACAGGCAACATCTTAACAGTTCTGAGTGAATAAAACTTATTTCTTCATAACCTTGGAAAATGCTTCCAGAATAATGTCTTTTTCATTTTCTGATAATTGAAACATCCAGTGTGTTTTTCCAGTGGCTACTGGAGCTTTTATCCGACATAAAATTGAATTAATATTCAACCATATCAAATCCCGACTTGTTGGCCATTTGAACAGTTGTTTCCTGGGTTCCATGAAGTCCACTTCAATTTCATGGTCGTTGTTATCTATGTCGGCTACTTTCCCAATATACCACTTTCCGTCATAAACTGCGGCTACAAATTCATCAATTGTGTATGCATTTTCTGAAGCTATCTTCTCGGCTTCCTTGCTATGTTGTTGAGCATGTGTTTTCGCCTGGGGGCGATTCTGTTATTGTCTCAGCTTCCTTCCTCACGGTTTCTTCGTTGTTCGTGTCCGTAGTGACAGTCTGTTTGGTGCCACTTTGTTGAATAATTGTTTCCTCCTGGGGAGGTTCTGTGTTACGAACTTCATCTTGTTTTTGGTTAATCGAACTGTCCGCCTTTGTTTTTTCAGTTCTCCAAGAGTCACACGTTTGTCCAGAAATGCATACTCCACAGTAGCAACTGACATCTTTAACTCTTATCCTAGACTCTCCTAAACCAAGGACTGCGTGAATCTTCATTGTTCCCTTGACCGGTTTTAGCTGCAACTTGTTTAGGCGTGTATCCGTTCCTTGGCATGTTTCCGTAGATACAAAGCGAAATGTTACGTTTTTCATACTTGACTGTTGTGCCCAGTTATAAAACCCTATCGCATCTTGAATTATGACTTTTCCACTTCGCATGGCTTCATCTGCCATTCGTTTACAAGTACCCCCGAGTCCATCACACGGGCCCTTACCGTGGCCAGCCTCGAAATAATTCCATCGTCCTTTCACGCCGTGAACACATTGGTGATTGGCAATGAAATCAAACATTTGTTTGTTTCGGTATTGGCTTGTGGGAGAGTCACTCCAGTAGTGAATGTATTTCAGTCCACTGTCCATCTCCTTCAGAATTGGCATAAGTTCTGCAATAAATGCAATAACAGTTGATGATTTGTGGGCCATCTCATCGGATACAATGATAAAGCTTTTATGTTCAAGTTTGTCATCATCTGACTTGAAATATAAAACCATTGGGTGCAAGGTAACGCTCGTTTGATTAAAATACGCACTCTGTACCTCTTCTAATGACTTGCAACTGTAATTCTCAGCAAAATCTAGTTGTATGATCATTTCGTGTTTCGGTAGCTTCTCTTTCAGTGTACGAATTTGTTCATACTGAATACGAACTCGATTTACATGTGCATCAAACTCGAACATCTGATTTTCTACGTGAGATATGAATTTGTCAGACTGCATCAGTGATTCGACAATTTTTGTCACGTGTTTCCGCTTGCCCTTTTCTTCTACTTCCACACGTGTCCACTGGCCCAACACTACGGATACGCCCAATTTATCTTTCATCAATTCTGAACTGGGAATTTGTTCCATGCCTTTTTCTGGATTCACTGAGATGTTGAAGCCTTCTCTTCTGAGGGCTTTGATAGTCAGAGCGGCATTTTGATGTTTGGTACATAAACATGAGCTACGACTTGAAAATGCTGCTGTAAATATATATTTTGGACGTGATCTGCAAAATGAGGTAAACGAAATTTTAAGGTTCGGATTTTCAGACTTGAACTTGTTGTACAGATTTGTCAAATAATCAGTTAGCACGTGCGTTTGAACCTTTTCGCCCTTTTTCAACCTCTTTGCATCTTGTTTACCAGGTTGTGTCCTGCTATTGTCTTCCCTTGTCATGAAAGCTGTAACCTTAGTCTGATGAATTTTGACTACGCTCATTCGTGCTGATTTTCGTATTTGATGCAGTTTACTTTCGCTTTTGTTCAGTCCATGTCTACATAATCCGGTCACTTTGGATAAATATGTAGAACATTTGTATTTCTTCATAACCTTGCCGGAGATAACATTATGAACGGCTTTCATTTTGCTCCTTGGTGTTTCCCTCTTTGTAGCCTTGATCTCACTGACGAGAACGTTACTCAATAATAACGACCTCTTAACGACTTTCTTTTGTGCCGTTGAAAGGTTAGCATCCGTCATAATTTTTTCAGTCTGTTTATTCGGGGTCATCTCACTTGTACTTGGTTGCTCTGTACTTGTCTTACTTGAACGAACCTTTTCTAGCTTTGCTTTCTGTCTCTGTGCTGATCTTTGGGATGTGCGACATCGCTTTCGAAGTTCTTCTCTTTCCATTTCAAGTTTTCTGATTCGTAAATTAGCTTCAGATAGCTCTCTCTTCCACCTCACCAGTGCCCCCTTTCTCCTGTTATTTTGAAAGTTCATTCTAACCGCCAAACGTCCCCTTTCTTGTGAATGACAGGCTTGCCCACTTTCATACCCACTTGTCTCAAGATCCACAGATTGATTGGCTAGCCTCTCTTGTCTTTTTTTACTGTAGAAAGCCCGAAGTTTCTGTCTATTCTTTTTATTTCTCCTGTCTCTGTCGTTGTCGGACAATGCCGCTGACGGGACATAATTTCGCTTCATGCGATCTTTTTCTCTCTGTAAATATTCCGCATTGTTCTTCTCCTTCAATCGTTGGCGGTACGCTTTTTGAATTTCAGCCCTGCTCTTCCCCATTACAAGTCTGAAATGAAGAAAACTTTCGTTACCGCCTTAAACTTTCGTTACCATGACTTGTGAAGATTTTTATCATATTAACAGCTAGTTGGTGCTTCCAGCAAATCAACCACTGCGTAAATATAGAATATGATTTAAAATTACAAGTAAAGCTTAAGTGCAAATATAAATTCATTTTTTAACTACACCTTGTGTCAGACTACGTATAGAAATAACGTATTTGAAAGGATAATCAGTGTGCAAAAATAACGCTTTTTGAAAACAATACGTTTTATTTTACACAAAATATGGATGTCAGATATATTTAGAACCGATATATAAAGAATTTTTTTGGCATCAAAATAAAAGTTAATGGTTTGAACTTAATAAAAGTAAATGTGAAACCTTCGTTATCGTTCGGTCACGAAGGTTTTACTTATTGTGCTCTCTCTTTTTATATGAAAGGGAGGTAACTAAGGGTATGGGCATGCGTTATAATGATCAACTAGATCAAAATGCATTTACAAAGATAAATGACTCAAACTAATTATAGTTTATGTCATAAATAATTCAAAAATCGTAAGGCTACTCACATTTCCGATAATTCTCTGTCAATACTGGACTCTGAATGCTGTTTAGTTCATTTTTTTGAACCTGGATTTGTTTTGAAGGACGCGAGGCAGTAAACTTTCACAATGACGTCATACATACAGAGCTACTTAAATTCGAATGTTTACTTTTCCATATTGGTAACGAAAGGTTAATTAACGAAGGTTTAAATGACGTCGTAATGATGTAATTATTTATTTAGAATTTTTATGTAAAGTCTTTGTTGTTTGGAAAGGCATTTGTGAAAGGTGATGTCTTTCATATTGTAGCATAATATTATTCCGTTTAAATCAGTTTTATTTTGAATTGTACAGTAACGAAGGTGTGCTGATTTACTTTTTAAGACGGGTGTCTTTCTTGGGAGTTGTATATAATGTTTTGCATGCGTTTGGTTACCACCAATCTGATTCTTTCATCAAATATATGCTGAAAGATGACTGCCAAAGAATAATACAACGATTGAAGACCAAGATGGTCAAGATACAGTTATCATAAAATACTGTCACGAAGGTTTATTAAAAATGCGAAATTCCGGCGACAATTAAACTAAGCAATATATTTAGGAAAATAGGTTGCTGACAATAAGAGCCATTCCTTTTTTCGAAAGCCATGGAATGTATCTTTGATAAGGTGAGGAAATGCGATCGATATTCTGTTTTGTAGTCAAAATACACTTGATCAAATATCAAATATAGTGTCGGCGACAGTAACGAAAGTTTTAGTTTTGGCACCATATTTATAATTTTCTCCTGGTAAACCTCATAAATACTTGTATCAACGTTAGTTTCAATTTTCGTCGATGTCATTTGCAAATACCAACCCAAAAAATCTCAGATTATCTCATGGTTTCTTACAAAACTTTACAAAAATAATGATGTACCTTCTTATTGAAAAACAGTGCTTGAGCAGGATATTGTTTAAATGCAAAAACTGCTTTTAAAGCTTGCCCTCCTATATAGTCAAAAGTGTGTTGAAAGGACCCTCCTGAAGAAAATGACATGCCTAAATATATAAATTGTTTCACTATTTCTAATGGATTACCGTTGTATTTAAAAACTACTTTTTTCGATATTTTTCCTTTTTATCTAAATATCATGACGTTTGTTTTCTTTACCTTTACTGATAATTTCCATTTTTGGCAATAACTTAAAAATATTTCAAGACCATTTTGTAGACTGGACTCGCTTTCTGCAAATAAAATTATATCGTCCGCGTATAGTAGTAAAAACAATTTCAACATGCCCATATCCACGCCGTCAAATTCATTTAGAGACATATAGTCCTCTAAGTCATTTACATACATTGCAAAAATAAATGGTGACATACAGTCCCCCTGTGGCGCTCCAATGAAACAACTGAAACTTTCACTTAAGTTAACATATTTTACCCTTGACTTGATGTTTTAAAAAAAAAATGAAATCCTAGACGCAAAATGGTGCATTCTGGTGACTTCTGAGGGTGTTTTCAAAATGTTGAGGGAAGGTTTTCTTAGGTCATATTTAAAAATAAAATGTCATCAATTTTAGCAGTAAAATCCTGCCAAGAAGTAATGAGTTGAGAAAAAGATGTGCTGAGAGGTCCATAATTTCAAACGTGCCAAGATTTGGTCTGTGTAATGAATGTACAAATTGAAAAATGTAGTGTTGATGTATTGTCTACACCATCATTGTAATGTTGTTTATCATAAATAAAATTATTACTTTTTAAAAAAAAAAAAAAAATTAAAATGTGTGTCTCAGTGTTGTCTTCTTCAGCAGTTTGACAAAAACAAAGTCTAAATCTGAAATTGTGTCAATATGATATTTGTCAACTCTGTCCCATAAGTTTTTCCTGTGATTTGAACTCTCATAAAAAAAAGCACGAAAAGGGACAACTATACTTTCCCGACTTTGATTAAATATATTTTCAATTAAATTGTAAAAATTGTTGTTCTTGTTTTTTGAAAGTTTTCTCATTATTATTTAAGACGAACATTATATACTAGAATAGCCAACTGACTATCATTTGAAAAGGTGTTTTTTATTTAAACCTTTGCCACTTGCATACGTATTTGCAGCCGACGACTTTTGAAAACATTGATGCAGAAGAAGAAATTGTTCATAACAAGCAATTTCTCCTTTTGCAACAATGTTTTCAACTATATTCAATGATTACACTTCCAATTAATGTGATTTTCTGTATCTTTGCTCAGATTTTTTTTAAAATTCGTCTGCTGCAGAGTTTTTATATTGTGGGGTTGTTTGTGATTTGTTAAAGGGCAAGCAGGATTGTGAATTGAGTGTTGCACTTATCCTAATGAAACACTCACCTGCCTGTGCATGTTTTAGCTTAACTTAACTTTTTAATGTTCTTTCCATCACCATTATAATCAAAGTATTCTAAACGCTTTATAAACAAGTGTTTAGAACATTGACTCGGCAATCGTTTTTGCAAGTCGTCGTGATTTAAAGCGCTCAAATGATTTGATGAGATCTCTTTCATAGAAGACCGAAATTTAGACGCGGACCTTGTCGAAAGCACCTATCCAAAATGCAAAAGTCATCGTTAATCGTTGACTTTCGGCGAATGCTAGCAGCTATCGCAGAATACTCCTAAAACACTATTTATTCATATATCTCATGTTTTTGCAGAATCCTGCTTGTGGTATATATGTGAAAGGAAAAGTACCTATTGAAAACGAATGCATAACTAAAACGACTTCGATGGGCTTCGTTACTAGAAACGAGCACATGTTGACTTTATACGCATCTTCACGGATGCTTTTTGTCAAAGAATAGATTGACAGAGAGAACGAGAAAGTAAAGGCTAAGCAACGCATACTATCATTATGAATAAGGACATGAACGATTATGTATGGACTAGCGCCTAGAATTTCGTACTAACCCGATCTTTCATTCCACTCGCTTATGCTAGTTGGCGAGAGGATGTTTACATCTCTGCCGAGAGGGAAAAAAGGGTTTACAATTTACAAAGGGTAATTGCGCGGTGCTATATATTGGCGTAGTGATATCGAAATAATTGTGTACACTTAAATATGATATTTACACATTAAAAGACATTGTTATTTTATTTGGATACCTAGAATAAGTGAATTTGTTTTACTTATTTTACTTTTGCTTTTGTTTGCATTCGTAATTCAGTCTGATTTGTTTGCTCTATTTTTGTATGTTTTCTGGGGCATTTACATCACGTGACTTCAAAATTCAACCTGTAACAATGGTATCGTTTGCGCATGCGCGCAACTCTACCAAAAATCAATCTGGCAAATAGAAATCTGGGACTTATAGTAAGAAACTTCTCATTCATGAACAAGGAAATGTTCCTACAATTGTACAAATCCCTAGTACGGCCTCATCTTGAGTATACAACTGTAATTTGGGGATCTTCAAGCAAAAAACATGGAAAATCTATTGAAAACGTTCAAAGAAGAGCAACCAGGATCTTAGGAAATATAAAGGAGAAATCTTACCCAGAAAGACTAATTGAACTTGGATTACCAACACTGGAATACAGAAGGCAAAGGACTGACTTAGTACAGACATACAAACTAGTTAAAGAAATAGACAAAACATCGATGAAGCTTCTTGACATATGCAGCGCTGTTGAGACAAGAGGGCATAAATATAAAATATACAAACCTAGAGCAAATAAAGAAATAAGAAAAAACTGCTACAGTCATAGGGTTATTAACGACTGGAATAATCTCAAATCTCAAATAGTCGAGGCACCTACACTAAATACATTCAAAGCGAGATTAAACAAACACTGGTATGTTACAAACAAATTCAATGCAAAATGTTATATTCCATACTAAGTTATCAAATACATTTTTTTTTTAAAGAAGTCGAGATGTAGGACTATAGAAAGCAATCCAATTAACGTATAAAAAGTGAGCAAAAAATTGTAAAAAATTAAACTGTGTATGTTGTAAAAAGTTTTAACAATTTTTTCTGTACAAAATAAACTAGAACTATAATTGAAGATGATAAATACCCCCAATACAGCACCTTGATTCAAAATATGGCTTCCGACCGACCAACAAAAGGGCCATAACTCTGTAAAATTACATGCAATTGTAAGACATGTAGGGTATGCACATCTCCTCTTGGTATAAAAGCTTCATGTAAAATGTTATTGAATTCCACCCAGTGGTTTGTAAGAAATAGGTCGGACAAAATATGGCTTACTTAATAAGTAAAAGGGCCATAACTCTGTAAAATAAGATGCAATTGTAACCCCTTTAGGATATTCACATCTCCTGTTGGTATAGAAGCTTCATGTAAAAGTTTATTGAATTCCACCTAGTGGTTTGTAAGAAATAGGCCGTACAAAATATGGCTTACTTAATAAGTAAAATGGCCATAATTAATAAGTAAAAGGGCCATAACTCTGTAAAATAAGATGCAATTGTAACCCCTTTAGGATATGCACATTTCCTCTTGGTATAGAAGCTTCATGTAAAAGTTTATTGAATTCCACCCAGTGGTTTGTAAGAAATAGGTCGGACAAAATATGGCTTACTTAATAAGTAAAAGGACCATAACTCTGTAAAATAAGATGCAATTGTAACCCTTTTAGGATATGCACATCTCCTCTTGGTATAGAAGCTTCATGTAAAATTGTATTGAATTCCACCCAGTGGTTTGTATGAAATAGGCCGGACAAAAGATGGCTTACTTAATATGTAAAAGGGCCATAACTCTGTAAAATAAGATGCAATTGTAACCCCTTTAGGATATGCACATCTCCTCTTGGTATAGAAGCTTCATGTAAAATTTTATTGAATTCCACCTAGTGGTTTGTATGAAATAGGCCGGACAAAATATGGCTTACTTAATATGTAAAAGGGCCATAACTCTGTAAAATAAAATGCAATTGTAACCCCTTTATGATATGCACATCTCCTCTTGGTATAGAAGCTTCATGTAAAATTTTATTGAATTCCACCCAATGGTTTGTATGAAATAGGCTGGACAAAATATGGCTTCCGACCCACCGACCGACCGACCGACCGACCGACAGCCCGATACTTTGTTTTTTGGGGGTATAAAAAAGTACATACAATAGTAGAATTAACGATAAAAACAGTCTTGTATTAAATAGACTGTGCAATAGCTGTGATTTATAGAAATCACGTAATTCCAAAATGGGAAAACAAATAATAAAAAGACCAGTAAAAGCATAAATGCTTATAAGTAATAAAAAAACTTATCAGGTTTCTAATTCTACATGAACTACATGAACATGAATAATCAGATTAAATAAAGAAAATGACCTTTCGGTTACATTGGGACGCCACAGTGACCTTCACTGCTTGTCCTTCAAGGAATGTGTCCAATAAGTTCTAAATTAAGTAAAGCAAAACAAGATTTACACTGGGACGCCAGTGAACATCGCTGCTTATCCATCAGGTTATCATCAAATGTATAAGTATAACGGATCATCTCAACTCCACATGAACAAGTTGTTTCACGTGATAAATATCGTTCACATATTAGTTAACCCTTACTCCCATGCAGATGGGAAGTATAAAAATATCATCAACTCTACCTGATAATTTGAACAAGTTGTTACATGTAATAAACATCGTGCAAATATTATTTAACCCTTTCTCCGATACAGACAATATTTTACGCACTTTGTAGATGTTTTTTTTTATGAAGAGCGTTTCAAGAAAGGATGAGCCTGCACTCGTTGAGCAATTTCACACTTTCACAGAATGCTCTCAACTATGGCTATCAGTTTGAATGGGTTACACTCCTACAAAAGAATAATATATTTTCTTAATACTACTTTTACATCAACTGGTTTTTTTTTTATTCTCTAAATCACTAGTATATTATTTGCAATGAGTTTTTTCTTTGGTAAAATCAATTATATAATTACCCAATATTGGCATACGACTTTTGACGTATCATGCAGTTAATTATTTTTTAGAACAATGTGCGGAAAGGAGGAATTGCCATCAATGAGTAACCTTAACCTCTTTCACATTGCTGTCAATGCTCGATCAAAATGCTAGTCCAATATATCCTAATTATAAACATTTAATAATACATTTTTATGAACTAGACAACTTAAAGTTGCATATGAGTGAGAGTGTTCTATCACTACTGATATGTTTATTGAAGGATTCGAGTATCAGGCGTACTCAGTTATATTTTACCCACAATCAATGAGAAAAGAAGAAAAAAGTATTTGTCATTATATATGCTAGTTCAGTGCTAATTTATAATGTGTTACAAGAATGCGTTGCATTTAATGTATCTGAGATATCGTGATTGGGTAGGGTGAAGACTTTACAGTCGTATAACCCCATTCCACTCATGTCTTTTCAGAAAATATGCAAAAACGATACAATATTACCATTTTTTATGTTTTGATTTAGAGTCCTGTATAACCCTTGAAATTTCATCATGAATATCAAATGTAACACGTTTACCCTGGTGTGTCTGTCCGTATACCGAGCCATTGAAAAAACAGGCACTTTTTTATTTCTGCATGGAGAAATAATCTACTGATCAGGCCAGTGTTAAGTTTGGTGACGTCGTCTGCTAGTCTAAATCCTGCCGTGTTCAATGACTGTCTTTGTCTCATGATGTTTGATTTAATGTTATTTGTCATCTTCTTTATATTAACAGGTTTAGGCCCAGTTTTTTCGAAGGTAGTCCATGTATGGCCAGGATGTCCTGTCTATGTAGTTCTACACCTCGGGCTTTTAGGATCTCACAAACGTTTCCTGTTTCTATAGTTTCGTTTTGTTCTTGCTTCACGTCCATAATTTTTACATTGTTTTTTCTCGAGTATTGCTCGTTATAATTAGCCATTCTAATGGCATCATTTATCTTACTTGAGGAGCTTTCTGACATTGTTTTCAAGTCTGTTTTATTCTGTTCTATCATCTCTTCTTTCTTCTCCAGACTGTCTTTTAGCAGATCGTTTTCAAATGTTAAAGAGTCAATTTTATCCTGTAATTGCTCACAATTCTCCTTAATTTTGGTTTCTACGCCTTTTCTGATTTTGTCTTCTAGGGTTGATATAATGTCTTTGATTGTTGTAGTAATGAGACTTTCGATGTCACTTTTCTTCATAATGTCCTCCAGATCCGATTTTATATCACTTAAATCTGATGCCATTCTTTCAAATTGTTTTTGAAAATTGCCCATATCTATATTATTGTCCATAGTTGTGTCTAAGAGGGACTGGTCCAAAATCTGCGAATGATCCATTATTGCAGTTTTCCTTTGTGGTTTTGCTCTTGTCGTCTTTTGACCAGCTCCTTTTCCTCCCATGTTTATTATTTATAAACGTATACACGTGATACTACAGTTCAATACAGTTATGTAGAGTAATATAAATATCAAATATTGCGATTCCAGTACAATACCAGCTCTCTACACTAGCTTAGAATCTAATAATAGAAAAGAAAAAAGTACTGTGGTCATTACTCACTCGAACAAAGGAAATTTCAAATATCCTTAAATATCCTTAAATATGTTGTTATCCTCACTTTATATCCTCACTTTATATCAATCATATGTTTACACTAATCCATTGTTAATCATTTAGATTGCAACTACATGTAAAAAAATATCACTATAACTCCACTAGATTTGTGTAATAAATTAAATTTTGATAGAGCTACAACATTTCGACCTCATCCATTTTAACCACGTGACATCTGAACACTTTGACATAGGACTTGCCCTATAAGTACCAGACACTTTCACTATCAGGCACTCACTCAATATGTGACCGCTGAATAAAGTGATAGCATTTTTGTTTTTGGGCATTTCTATTGTCATTTCCAGGAATGTATAATATTATTATGTATAATCTCTGTTTTCTCCTGATATTAAACACTTTAGTTTTAAATGACAATTTAAAGTCTTATTTTGAGAACAGGAAAGTATCTTTGCTCTTTTTGTTGGACAAGAAGCTCTGCTGCTAGAACTACGTTATTAGAATATCATGCAGCCTGGGACAGTTTTGAGTTGATACTATTCTCAATCAAACCTGACTCCGCTGCATGATTAATAATTGAACTATGAACTCTTTGGGAAAAGTAACAGTTTAATCAGATAACTATTGTTACCCTATGTTAAGTGTTCAACGTTGTATTTCGATGATTATTTGCAAAACTGTTTGATTTGTCATGTTTGACTTGATGTTTTGATTCATATTGATTTGTGGTGTACATTACATATGGCATTATCATCATGCACCTCTCGCAGAGCTGATTCCCCAAATTATAATCATCTGAGTGTCTGGATGGAGCCATATCGCTGCCGACCCGCTTCATGTGCATCAATCAGCATTTCAATTGTTTATTATGTACATAGACTAGTTGACTTACTCTCTATGTGACCGTTGAATAAAGTGATATCATTTTGTATGTGTGCATTTCTATCGTCAATTCCAGATTTCCGTAAATTTGAACGCGTGGTTGTTGGCATCGACAGTATAGTGTAGCTTGGTGAAAACAGTTGTGCGGACTTATTGCTAAAGACAGCATCGACAAACATGCCCAAATACCGCTACATTATAAAATGTCCGTACAACTGTTATTCACCAAGCTACTATATACTGTTGATGCCAATAACCACGTGTTCAACTATAAGGGGCTAAATCTGGAAATGACAATAGAAATGCCCAAATACAAAATGCATCACTTTATTCAACGAGTACATAGTCTATGTACATAATCAACCATTGAAATGCATATTGATTCATATGAAGACGGAATGTATCTGCCCGGATCAGTCTGCGCGGACTGCACAGGCTAATCTGGTTCCATACATTACGCAGAGGCCATAATGTTGGATTTTCTCGCGGGATGGCTCATATGATGAAAATGCAAACTGTTAAGGATGAGGTTAGTTTGGTCCAGTTTTGTTAATTCTGTCTGCAAGGAAAATGTATCAGTTTTAAGAAGGTATACGTTTTAGTTTGATTAGTTTTGAAATAGCAACATTTCTTGTTCAAGAGAGCAGCATTAGTGTCCAGTTATTATACAACAGTGGCTGAACTGCAAAACTAATCGATCTTTAAGTTTCATGGTTTTGTTTTTTTATTTTTAGAATTAACAATTTCCTGAAACAATGGATCAAGATGAAACGTTGGCAAAGCCAATCACGGATAGAACAGAACAATCACATACGACGTGCCCTTACACGAGCAAACAAGAATTGGATAGTGAAAAGGTTAACGAAGAATCTGACGATCTAAATGAGAGCGGTGTTGACGATGTTTTTGATTATGATAAGCATATCACGAATAGAACTCCAAACGAAATACGACAAAAACTCGGTTGTAACAGTGAAGATATGCAAGATGGGTTACTTAAGTGGATAACAGGTTGTGCGGGATCAAGGTCATCACTTATAGACGAAGACAACGAAACATATGGGTTTAGCGATATGGAATCTCGAGAGAAAACAATCAACGGACGCTTGAGAAGACAGTTCAGTGAACGGAGATCGAGGCGTGCTAAACACACTCGGTCGAAATCGCACGAAGATGAAAAGCGAACATTGGACTCTGAACGCAAAAATAGCTATGAAGAAGCTTTGAATAAAAACAATGAAATGACTCCTTTATACAATACAGTTAACACCTGGAATGAAAACCAGCGTGTTCCTTTACATACAAATGTCATTAATGACTTGAGGTCACCACGTGGTGTCGAATTCAGCATGGAGTCCAACAGTTCATACCCTTCTCAAACCAATATCCAAAGTCATCCAAGTACAAGCTAAGGGAAGAGTTATCAGTCAATCATAGACCCAGACGTGTACAGTTTTACTAACCCAGCACGTGGGCATTTAGTCAACATTGTCAACGACCGTTTTACTAGACATGCGAAGAGAGAAGGCGCACACCGGGACCTATTGAACATGAGAGCAATTGGTCGAAAGTTCGGGTTTCTATTGTTTAATAACAACAATGATAAAAATCTTACGAAACAACAAACGATGTCATTGCTAACAGAAATCCAACACACGGACCATTCTCAGTTTGACTGTTTCATGTTTATGATAAGTACCCATGGCCTTCAACAACCAAACCCCACCCTTCGCGGAAAAATGGACGACGCCCTCATGTGTGCGGATGATAGACTCATCTTTACGGGTACCATACTGAACATGTTTAATGACAGCAATTGCCCGACACTGAAAGGAAAACCAAAAATCTTCTTTATACAAGCATGCAGAGGTAAGACTACTGATTTAGAAATGTTAAGGATCCATTACACATGTTCACTTCGGTGGATGAAATAGGATTAGGATATCACTATTTAAATAAATTGTTTATTAGTAATGAGTAATATTAGAGTAAACCATGTTTATATCATTCGACGACTCTCCGAAAATGCTCCTGAAAACAAGGACACACAAAGCACATGGTTTTACAGAGACCCGAGCCAGAGGTCCAGATGAGGAGGAGTATACAGCTCTTTCCTCCATAATATCTCGCTTATTATCCAATAAAATCCTATGATGTGGGTACTTAATCGTCTCATTGAGACAATTCTTTAAAGTACCACAACATAGGATTAGATCATTAGAGGATGTAATACAGATTTTAAAAGAGTCTGACTCGGGTGCGGGAGGTTGCGGATTCGATCCCCGGCCGGGTCATAATACCAAACAATTTAAAAATGTTAGAAACATCTGCCCTTCTTGGCGATCAGGGTTGCGAGGATAGCATTACGCCTGACTTGCTGGTGTCACAATAAACGGACCAGTAGTGCTAGTACTAGCAAACGCCGTGATTTAACTGAAAACATGTTGAAGACGGCGTAAAACATCAACAGAGAGAAAGAGAAGCAGATTTTAGAACTTGCAAAACTACCATTATTTAGAGTTCTGTCCGAGCCCTTCGCACGACCTAGATAATAAATAATTGCAAAATAAGGTTGATTACGTGTTTACATATATTTCACATTTTTCAGAAAATACTCTTAAATGATCATTTCAAGTATATGATTTATTTAAATAACATGTTGTGTCTACCTTGTATATTTCCGACGTCTACAGGAGAAAGGTTGGATTATGGTTCAGCAGATGTATATGTTGTCGGTCCAAAAGGAGTTGATAGGACAGATGTAACTATTGATCCGGGTAAATATGAACTGTTCCATTTCATTGGCCCGTTGGTCTAGTGGTTAACACGCTGGACTGTCAGGTCTGATGTTCAAATTCCGGTCCGGGGTCCGGATATTTCTGAAGTGCTTTTATGTAGAGGTCAAGCACTGGTCTTTTCAGAAAGAGCTGGATAATCGCATCCTGACGCATGCTATAATGTAACAGTCAGCAGCTAAACGGTTTATGCTCAATTATAGCAAATGGTCTCTATAATTACATTACATTATCAAAGGTTTTCTTATTCATATAACTAACCTTAGCGTCTGTTACAATCTAAATTTCGCTCGTTCGTATATATATACGTACAGCGAGGTAAATGTGTCTGATTTTATTGCGTTTCCCTGTGATGAGTGATAATAAATTCTTGAAACCTTCCAGGATTAATTTGTGGACAATGCAGCGTCTGAGCCATATGCTCGGTATTGTGGAAGGGATCTGGTTTTACATTGTTCGCAAATACCGTATGGTTGGTTTTTATAGAGCTTGTTTCATATGTTATGTTCATTTGACCACTGCTGGACAGTTTTTGTGCGACGTGCGTCTTGCGCCGTCAACAGTTTTCTTAAAACGACATCTCATCCTAAATCGTTTGGCCAAATTTTATGAAACATCACAGGTTCTGGCAACTAGAATTCTGCATAGAATTTCTTTGAACCATTTTGAAAGCGAACAATGGTGTGTATGTAGCATTGTCTTGTTGTCCTCTACAAAGATTGTCTAAATTATGCCCATGGGTTCATTGAGTTGTTCAGGGAAAAACTTCATCGTCTTTTAAATACAAGTAAGAACATAAGCATTTCTTTGGTGATCTTTTAAGTCATTTTATTTTGACAAAAGACAGACAGACATTCTCTCTGTTGCAGTGGAGCTATACTTGTCCTCTTTGACTCTTGTATTAGCTTACCTGACCGCAAAATGAGTTATTGTGGTTGGCATGACAAATCACATTACACCACTCAGGTGAGCGATCCAGGGCCATCATGTTTTCATTTTTTTATCAGTTTATTCAAATTCGATATTCTTATATGGAGTTCTATATTTTTACACAACCCGTTTCAGGAACATCCGTTTTTGTTTATTTCAGATAGTGTCAAGCTTAATCACCTATTGACAGTAAAAATTTGATATGCCTTTATTGACATAATAAATTTTTCCAGTCTGATCTGAATCTACATTTATCACAAAAGCTAACTTGTACCTTTTCATGTACAGGCTGATATTAAATAAAACAATAGCGTTAACAACTCGTTGTGATTTATTTTAACTGACGACTTGAATATACTATCTTTCCTATTAACAGGTAAACAGTCGAGACGTCTTGATAAGAAAGAATCCGTCGACGAGTCCGATACAAAACCATTTCAAGATTCCTGGGCCTTACAGCATGGTATGAAACAAGTGCAATATTCAACATCGGATACAAACAATACGTCCTGTCATAACAGGAAACAGGTCTTCCAATCTCAATTCGAATCGCAGCCATCACACTCTGAATCTCCAGCAGGTGGCGCTCACATACCACGCCCATTTCCGCTTGTTGACACGCCTTCGTTACGCTGTAGCAACGACATGTTAGTAATGTACGCAGTACCACAAGGTTTGTTTGCATGGAGAAGTCAGTCCGACGGTTCTTGGATGATTTACTACCTTCATCAGATACTAATGTCTTATAATATGAACAGGCCAAAGAATTTCCTCGGGTTGTTGACGAAGGTATCCGCAGTTATGTCCCGTAGAGAGACGAACTCACCGAGCAGTTTAGAGCTTCACAAGAAAAAGGCAATCCCCGTAATTGAACAGAAACTGGATAAAGACATAATATTCCAGCCAAAGGTTCCGGTTGCAGTATTGGTAAAACAAGTCTAGCAAATGTCTCTCTAGAAAAGCATCGATGTTTTATTTCTCTTAACGTCTCCGTGGTGTAGTGTTTAGAGTGTCCGCCTCGAGAGCGGGAAACCAGGGTGCGTTCCAACACCGGTCAGGTCATACCAAAGACTTTAAGAACTGGAAGTAACGGCTTCCCTCATGTGAGGATAGTATCACTATTGATGCATTGGTGTTAATTAACAAATTAACCAAAGATCCCCGTAATATTATTGAAATGATGTTTAAAACGACATTAAACAACATGCATACAAACTATTTCTCTTAAAGTTCACCTATTTTCCGCATAATTCATTCCTGGAAACGCAATCAACAACAAGCATGGGCTTTTGAAAAGTTTTTGAACATTACTAAATATTGATATTTGAGTAACGATCAATGTATGTCAAGATTAGACTCAATGAACCTGTACAACTTGCACGATGTTGATCTTGATCTGTGCAGAAAATGTGCAGTAATGAGCTTAGTGTGTTTAGTCGCGCTACATGTATTCTCTAACACATGACTTAGACACTGCATAGCAATAGGAATCGTCCGAGGTCGAATCGTTAGCGTGGAACGCGTGGAAATTGAAACCGGGCGTCCCGAGTTCGCTCCCAGTTTGCGGCAGTTATGGTGGGGTGCCCTTGGGGAATGCACATTACCTAGCCTAGTACTGGTTTGTTTATTTACCCAGCGAACATGCATTAATAGTTTGTCGCCGAGATAAAACTGAAATAATATTGACACAATTGTTAATTTCGTTTGTAAAAGTCAGTGTCAGGGTAAAAGTCACTTATAAATAGAGGGACGTAGATAAGAGGGATAGGCAACTCCACCTATACACCTATAATCTGGTTAAAATATCACACATAGAAATAAAATTGTCCAAATTTTCACATTTTGTAGCCAATAAAACTTTGAAGTCACATTTGGCACATAAACAAAACATACATATTCTGAAAGCTTAACATTTCAACTAAAGTTATAGATACAATGAATAAATGAAATTTCTTTGTATTTTGAACAATGACTGGTTAAAAAGACACAGATATTGGGATTTCTGAATTGTATTATTTTTTTCCCAAAATTAATAGACTGACATTTTTCATACGAATAACATATTATCAAAACCTGTAATATATTAATATATTTTTATCTACTGCAATAGATGAATGTATAAACTTCCAGAATTTTTATTTTTTTATTTTCTTATCTTGAATAGTTTTTGAGTTTTATTTGCCTCTTATCTACGTCCCTGATATATATCGCTTGTTCGTTTTATTTTTGAATTTAGATGAAACCACAATTAATAAAAGCATTGCAATACATGGGAATACATGTACATGTATTTCCATGTTGAAGCAATATGTTTTGTATTATAATCAGTTTTAAAACTATGTAAGTACATTTAGCATATTGAGTAGTTAAACCTTAATTTGCGAGGCAGTCACTCTAGCAACTGCTCTTTATACCTATATTTCCTTCACCAAAAACATTGTTAATTTCGTTAATAATTATATATTATAATTCGCTTGTTCGTTCTATTTTACAATGTAGATTTCTGTGGAATTAGGCGCAGTACCATTCTCAACTCACGTATGAATGGACATGTGGCGTGTCTCAGCTAACATTCATGTAAAGAATGTCAGACTTCATGTTTAGCCCTTCCCTCTCATACAACACATCTGCAGCAGACGATTTTGAACACATCTAGGCAAAACTTGGGAGAATCTCTATAATTGAAATTATAATTATTTAATAGGGATGAACATTCGTCTGCTGCAGAAGCCTCAAAATGCGTCTATATGTGGGAAAGTGTCTACTCTTTGCAGGCTAAGTTATTTCCGTCTGTCGTCTGCAAGATTTTGAAAACATATTTGTTTTGCCAAATCTTTTACTGATATAGAATATGTGTGTCAACAGTTTGGATTTCAGATCTGACCCCACGATTTGTTGGTACTGGTCTGGTTCTAAACTGTTTGCATGGGCCATGAACGGTTGGCGTAATCGGTCGCTAGAGTACAAAGAGTTAAATACGTTGCAAATGTTACTGCAAACAGATTACAACATATTGCTTCTTAATATATATTGTTATATTCTTTTTACAAAAGCATTGTTATGATCTCAAATAAGTTGCATTGATGTTGGATTAACCAAAAGGCACAGCAAGTATTGTGTTTTATTGTGTAAGGTCTATGCTATACTAATATAATGCTCTATACTGACCTTCAAAAGTAAGGCCGGTGTCGCATGACGTTGTAATTCAACCTTTAACATCATTTAGACGTGTTTTGACGCATCTGCAGCACTCGACTATTGTCCTCAAAGTCATTTTCAATAACTTTTATTCGTTCTCGTGCAACCCCTGGCGAAATATTCAACTTGTTGATTGCTACCAGTACAATAAGATGTCGTTGTAGCATTGTAATTCATTTTCCCACTGACTTAATTTCAACCCAAATTAAAAGGGCATTCACTTTGACTATGAACCGACGTTAACTCCATAGGCACTCGGTGGTATACATATACGACTACGTACCTCTCTCTTGTTAGATCACCTGAGCCGAAAGCTCAATGGGATTTATTTGTATCGATCTCTGACCGTCGTCTGTCTGTCCATCGTTAACTTTTAACGACATCTACCTCTAAACCACTGGACCCGTTTCAACTATATATACTTCACAGAAATGTTCCTTTGATGGTCCCACTCCTTGCTGTTTCATGTAGAGTGTCCACTCATTGCTGTTTCATGTATAGTGTAAACTCATTGCTGTTTTATGTACAGTGTTCACTCATTGCTGTTTCATGTACAGTGTCCACTCATTGCTGTTTCATGTATAGTGTAAACTCATTGCTGTTTCATGTACAGTGACTACTCATTGCTGTTTCATGTACAGTGTCCACTCATTGCTGTTTCATGTACAGTGTCCACTCCTTGCTGTTTCATGTAGAGTGTCCACTCATTGCTATTTCATGTAAAGTGTCCACTCATTGCTGTTTCATGTAGAGTGTCCACTCATTGCTGTTTCATGTAGAGTGTCCACTCATTGCTGTTTCATGTACAGTGTCCACTCATTGTTGTTTCATGTACAGTGTCCACTCATTGCTGTTTCATTTACAGTGACCACTCCTTGCTGTTTCATTCCCACTCTTGATAAACAAATATCCCAGTTACACATTTGCTACGTACTATACTATAACCCTTGTGATCAAGTAAGGGCCTTCTTGGTCCTCTTGTTATAAGTCAGATATAAATGCTTAATTTTTTATATTCAATATTTGGATCTAATACTGAACTTTTAATTTATGTAAAAAGAGCATTTCGTTTTAAAGTAATAACGGTGGATAGTCTGATCACTCCTCATGTTTAGCTATACATACAAGCGGAATAACTCTTGTTGACAAGCTAAATGAAAATAGGTACAAGTTGCCTTTCTTAACAGGAAACAAAACAAATCTACCACTTGCGACAGGATTTTCACAAATGTTTACATGATACAAGACGAATGTTTGACGCAAAGCGTCAACAAGAAGCCGCAATATTCCGTTGCACAAGTAGAAACAAGAAAAAAAGAACATTTCAATCGACAAGCATTATAACAATTTAAACTGTAGTCAGTAATGCTGATATCGGTAGAAGATATATATTTAACCTGGAAGGGTCAATGTTTTATTGATTGATTGGGGTTTAATGCCGTTTTTAACAATTATATCACGGCGGCCAGTTCACCTACTCATGCATTTCCTGGTTTTCTCACACCAGTACTCCACACAACAATCTTCCCAAGTAGGTCAGTTTTTTAAGTGAATGAGATGATTAAGAGTTAAACTGATCATGGAAAGTGACTTATATAATAATACAGATAAATGGACAAGAGGATATGATAAATTTCAATTTGTACCAAAACCTATTCTATGTTTTGTCAACATGATAATGCTGACACACAGAATATCTGTTTTTGGTTGATAGTGGCTAAGGGTTTAACCATTTCCCACATAAAACAAATCTGCAGCAGATGAATTTGAAATTATTAAGTACAAAATATAAAAATATCTCTATAAATGATCGTATGATAATTGAAAAGTGTTGACATTATTGTGACAAATGTAGATATTGCTCAATATGAGCAATTTCTCCTTTTGCCACAACGATTTCAATGATGTTTAACTTGACAGACTTTGAAATAATCAAGTGCAAAACATAGAAAACTCCATAAATGATAGTAAGAGTTTAAATTATTGTGCCAATGGATCAATTGAAAATCAAAGTGGACAACAATAATATGAACTCTTGTCATGATTAGCATTCAGAAATTCATGCCGTATGTGGGAAAGGGTTAACTGTCCATTATGTCTTATTTGCATCTCATTCCTTTTTATTTCAATTATGAGATATATAATATATTATGATTATCGGTATACCCACCAATTAATTTGGATTATCCACACATAAGTCAACACATTCGGAAAATCTATTACACTAGTGTCCCAAATTTGTCGTGAAGGATTTGTACCACACCATACGAAAATGGGGAAAACCTTGCGATGCAGAGATCAGTCTGATCATGAATTGTTGTCTTTGCTTTTTAGTCGTGAATTGCACTGTAAGCCTCTTGAGACGATTCCAAAAACCTACCACACAAAAATGCAAATTGATCTTATTATGCAATTAACACTAAAACGATCCAAATGCGGAATTTTGCGTAGCCATTTCCCATATAGGCCAACGTTCGGTGTTAAAATCTGTGACCTTTTGTGTTTGTGAAATTGGACGATTTCATTTGGATTACAAGACGAATGTTTGACGCAAAGCGTCAAAGAGAAGCCGCAATTTTTCGTTGTACATGTAGAAATAAGAAAAAAGAACATTTAAATCCACAAACAAATGTAGACGGTAATATGCTGACATATGTATCCCTTTTAAGACTGTTGTGTACTTCAAATTACCTCCCTTTAAGCAATACCAGGATATTTACCTTGTGATTCGTATGAATAAAATTGATAAACATTGAAATTATATGAATGAAAACTATTATTTAAATTAGTAACAACATCAAAATCAAATTTAAGCCAAGAATAAATGTGTACACATTTCATTAATTGTTTGTAGATACCCTAATGCATAGGTCAATTTTCATTTCAGCGTACTAAGTCTGTGAATCTCACAGAAACACCCATTTCAATATATCAACATGTTAAAGTAAAGTTAAGTATGAACCGTTTTTGTATGTACTGAAACTAGAAACGTCCGTTTGTGTATAAGTATATTTCCAATATTTGCGATTTTATATTGAGACTAGCTAACCCGGCACGACGTGAGCTTCCTCTACCAAATTGGTTGTTGTATGTGGGAAACGGTTAGCTGCTGAACATGCATTCCCTTTAAATTGTTGATTTAAATCGTCATACATGTGTATTATTAGACAAAGGTGTCAGACCAAATGGGAACTTAGTTAAATTGTGCGTATACTTCAAATATTACCTCCCTTTAAGTACTACCAGGATTTTTTTTCTTGCGATTCGTATGAATAAGTTTGATAAACATTAACATTTCATCTAGACGGCAACATTTATTGTGAAACAGATATTTCTGTGGTTTATATATGTTCATGTCTGCACTTCTTCATCTAGAATTACTGCGTAATATATGATAGCATGTAAGGAAGCAGATTACATTTACTGCGTGCCTCTCTTGTTCATGGCTCCCGGTTTAACATACTATTAAACTAAAAAAGCTTCTGGTGCAGGTAACCAATTCAGTTTACTGTTTAGACTAGATACAGTATGAATTTCGCTTAAATAAAAATGTACATATATTCAATTAATATACTGGCCTTTGTTTTTTGTTTTTAATTTGTAAAACTCACACATGTATATACAGTGTAAAAGGGATGTTTTAAAAGTCATTGCCTTAAATTAATGTACTTAGTAAGGACAAAGAGAAATCAAGACATGTGGTCACGCTGGCAGGTCTAAATATTATCCTTGTTCGAAATTTCTAAGCATCCTTACAGGAAGCCGCCTCCTGGCGGCTTCCAACAAGGGATTTTTATGCAGGTTTGTGCGAGATATTTGGATTATAAGGGATTTTTATGCAGGTTTGTGAGAAATTATTTTACAATTTATTCTTAACAAACAAATAAATCTTTTGAAAGTTTGGTCAAATATAAAAAAAATGAATTTACCCTTTTATTGAACACGTCGACCAGACGCGTTTGTAGCAGACGACGTTTGAAAAACATCGTGACTAAAGGAGACATTGCTCAAAATTAGCAGTTTCTCCTTTTGTCATAATGTTTTCAACTGATTTCAATGATTATACTTTATAGAATTTTCTAATTTCTGATGGTTTTTTACACATGTCAAGGTCGGTTTTTGTTTACCTTCCATGGTCACGCGATGTACGAATTGTTGGTTGGCTCATATTATACTGAACATGAAAGTCAGATGTTTAAAAACAAAGCAAATGAAAAGTTAGGATGATTGAAACATTGAGATGCCATCTATGTGAAATTACTAACAAAATGAAAATCTATAAATAGACTAGAGATGAATGTATGGTTTAATTGAGATTGGTTTTAAACGCGTTGGTAAATACGATCTAAATCTAAATTAACGGGAATCCTAAAAGTGAACTAAATATTAAGATTCAGCTTTAGTCAACAGTCTAGCTAGCTAAATTGAAAATTGAAAAGTGAAAAGGGCCGTGGCTTTTTCATCTAATTACTGCGTAATTACATTTAGTGCGAACCTCTTTGTTTATATGGTTCCCGGTTTAACATACTATCGAACGCATGAGGCAGGTAACCAATTCAGTTTATACTGTTTAGACTACATGTAGATACAGTATGAATTTCGCTTAAATAAAAATGTACATACATTCAATTAATATACTGGCCTTTGTCTTTTGTTTTTAATTTGTAAAACTCACACATGTATATAGAGTGTAAAAGGGATGTTTTAAAAGTCATTACCTTAAATTAATGTACTAAGTAAGGACAAAGAGAAATCCCGATATGTAGTCACCCTGGCAGGTCTAAATATTCTCCTTGTCCGAAATTTCTAAGCATCCCTACAGGAAGCCGCCTACTGGCGGCTTCCAAAATATATATATTGTATATTTAAAATCGTCTTATTTGAAGGAAATGTTAAATATCTAGAAAAATGGCGGTTTAAAGCTTGATACGTTATTGTGGTTGGCATGACAAATAACATTGCATTACTTAGGTGAGCGATCCAGGGCCATTCTAGCCCTCTTGTTTCAATATGAGACTTTATGATGGCACCATCAAAACAGTTAAAAAGGTTTTCAATAAGAAAAACTATCGGCGTATACGAAAGGTGACGACTCACGATTTTTTAAAAAAAAACCTGTAAATGGCTTGTTCATGTACAATGCAATGCAAACATAAACGAATGTTCCGTTTATTTATAGTGAACAGTTGAAACATGATCTTCAAATTTTGCGATTTAAATATGGGTATACATTAAGTTGATAGCTCTTTGGGAGGTATTATAACATACCATTGGAAGAAGAGAATCTCCTACAGAGACACCCATCAGGGGCTCCGAGAAATGAAGTCTCCTTGGTAACAATACGCAGGGTGAAGAATGCAAACGATTAACCCTTTCCCTCATATGGACGCTTTCTGACGCCTCAGCAGCAGACGGATTTTTGAAAACATAGTAACAAAAGAAGAAATTGCACAAAACGTGCAATTTCTCCTTTTGTCACAATGTTTTCCACTTTTAGTCATAGTTTATCCATTCAGTTATAGAGAGTTTCCATTATTTGACAAAATATGTTTTAAAGTCGTCTGCTGCAGAATTGTTGTATGAGGGAAAGGGTTAACTCGTTAACTGCCGAATTTCATAAAGTCGACTCGTCCACGTTGAAAATTGAACCACTCTATTTTTCGTCCAACAGGAAACAATTATAAAATTTAATGTCTAAGTGGCCAACAATGAAGATTTCAGGAGAGACAACTCATTACGAGCTGTCTCTCCTGAATCTGCATTGTTTGCAAAAGCCTTTAATTGCCTTTGAAAGGGTTTATCTTGTCTCGTCAAGCCGAAACCTTGGGAATTTCGAAGTTACTCTACTGGTGATGTCATTCACTCAAAATGGTCAATCCACCAACCCAATGAGAAATGGCAAATCTCAAGCTATACTGTACATCGCTCAAGTTATAATCGAATCTCAGGAAAAAATGCATAGCGCATGAGCTGAATTTATCCCAGATTTATAAATACCGTCAATGATCGTGGCATTTATATCTTCGTTTGAATGCTGGTAAGTGGAAACACTTAACTAACGCTTATGGTTTGTTTTGTTGGGGTTTTACGCCGTTTCAACGTTATTTCAGTTATATCACGTCGACAGTTCACTTATTCAATGATCCCTGGGTAAACAAACCTGTTCTAGGCTAGTAAATGTGCCTTGTTCAAGGGCACTCCACAATGACCACAGTGCCGCGACTGGGGATCGGTTCCAAATCTCCGACGCTAACCTCTAGGCCGAGGCGGACTCCTTAATGAGACCATGTTTTACCTTGGAGGCAGCTATCTTCGCCGCATGGATGCTAGAACCACAAAGGTCACCATAACGTTTCAAAGTTAAAGATTATAAAACGCAATTCTTTTACACTATAATTCGTGTCTTGGTAAGAGTCATTTACATTCGGATTATCGCCAAAGGCGTCAAATTCAATTCAAAATTGTGCATTGATATGGAATTGAAACCTTTCATTGACACATTGCTTACCAAGGATGGTTCCGGAAGACCAACGTAAAGTATTCACATTGAGTGGCGCTAAACGTGTTGTTGAAGGACGAGTGGTGGGGAATAAGATCAGCAAGACATCGACACGATTATTGAGTCTAGGCTAAATAGATGTAGACTCATCTCAACCTCCATTGTTCCCAAATTTAACATTTATTATAATGAATTCATTCAATAATATTTGCCATGATCAAAATTGTTTAAAAATGTATTCTTGCTTATTTTATGTTACATGATGTTTTATGCCGCATTCAGCAATTTAAGAAATTTCAGTTATATCACGGCGTTTCTTCGGTAAGTTACTAGTACTACAGGTTTGCATTAATTCGGATCATGGGCCCAGTTGGTCGTCGTAATGCTGTTCCCAAAACCCTGAGAGTCAAAACGGGAACGCCATTACTACCACTGTGTTTAACACAGCCTCGGATTGAACCCACGACCCTCGCACATGAGGCGGACAACACTCACAACTTCCACTACACAACCAAGGTAGTCTCAAAATTGATGACTCGGCTATTGTTTTAGTGTACATGCTATCCCTACTTGAAGCCTGAAAGCCGCTAGCGTAATATCCAATGTTGATTGTATATTATTCTCTTGTACAAGATCTAACCTACGACTCCCTCTGAGGGGAAGACATGAATCGGTGTTATACTGAATTATTGCTGCAGTTGTGCGCGTCTCTAAACAAACAATTGCGTATACACGTGGTTATAAACTACTTTTGCGGATAATGTTATGCAGATTATTAATGACTGTTAAAACATTCCCCACATACAAAACACATCTGCAGCAGACGACGTTGAAAATATCAAGACAAGAATATGGAAAATTTCAATAATTGTAAGTATCATTATTGAACAGTGTTGAAAACATTATTTTGAGCAATTGCACACTATTTTCTCAATACATCTTTATGAAAAGAGGGTGATGGTACCAGTTGCCGGACTAGCTATTCAGTATAGTGTATGGTTTAATCTTTCTTTATATATAAAGTGTATTAAGAAGCTTTCAACAAGTCTCCAGTTATATCACTGCAATTCCTGGATACGTTACTATTACTCATGACTGGTCCGTTTATACTGACAGTAGCAAGTCAGTCGTTATGCTAGCCCCACAATCCTGAGCGCCAAGGAGGGTAAGCCATTGCTAACATGTTTTAAATATTTGGTATGACCAAACCGGGGATCAAAACCATGACCTCCCTTACCCGAGGTGTATGAAATCACGTTCATTCCAATGAATTTCATTATCCGGTAATCGCTTCTCTTGAATTTCTTTATCCGGTATTGCCGCTCTTGAATTTCTTTAACCGGTGTCGACGCTCTTGATTTTTTTTAATCTGTTTCGCCGCTCTTAAATTTCTGGAATATGTTATGCCGCTCTTGAATTTCTTTAATCTGTTATGTCGCTCTTAAAATTATTTAACCGGTATCGCCGCTCTTGATGCATGGGTGGGAAGCGAATCATGCAGACTTCACTAACGCGCAGGCTGATCAATGTTCGCAATTGATGACTAAAGCCAAGTAAATCATGATAAGCAAAACGCCTTCTTACCATATCCTACATGTAGTCGCTTCCTGACGCCTCTTCATCAGACGACTTCTGAAAACATTGAGGCAAATTGCCACAATGTTTTAAACTCTTTTTATTAATTAATTAATTAATTAATTAAACATTAATTTATTAAAATTGTCCATTTTTTTGTTAAGATCATTTCAAAGTCGTCTGCTGAAGATTTGTTGTATGTGGGAAAGGGATCAAGTCGCGTGTATCAGGATACGTGTTACATGATCCTCGCTCGTCTTTGTAAACAAACTTTTTACGGCTGGGGGTTTCCCCATTCCCCTTTTTTAAGTATCCGATCACAAGTTTATTTGTCACAAATATAAAACTTTTCCCCCAAACAAAACACGTCTGCAGCAGAAGACCTTGAATACAGCGAGGCAAGTATGAACGTTAAATTATTGCAGATATTTTAAAATACGGTGGCAAATGAGGAATTCTTTCGAATGGTCGTATTCCGAAGATGGGTGAAAATGCGTCAGCTATATATTGTATTGATTGGTCGAACACGATAGGAGCCAGGCGGCACCAGAAAAGTGGTAAAATGGACTTGTACATAGAGAGATGAAGACTTTTTAAGATAAGGAAATCTATGGAACGCCGAGACCGTCTTATTATGACTTATTTGCTTATTTACGGTAGATATTTAATTACATGCGGTAGATCTTTTATTATATGAAGTAGATATTTCATTACATGCAGTAGATCTTTTATTATATGAAGTAGATATTTCATTATGCGGGGTACTTTCTTCTTTATATGCTGTACTGTATTGGTTATACGTAGTGCAACTCTTCTTATAAGTGGTGGTACTGTCTTTATATGCAACTTGTGCATTCGAATTTATGTGCGGTACAAAGACCAATATATGCAGTATATTTGTCATTGTGTGTAGTAGCATTTTATACCAGTATTACTTGTTCGTTTATCCTTACACCAGCCAATCAATAAGACTGCTAGCACCGCAACCCTGAGCGGTAAGGTTGACAGTCATTGCTACCATTTGTAAAGTCCTTGGTATGACCCTATCGGGGATTAAACCCGCGATCTCACGCAACCGATGCGTCATATGAAAGAAATGCGCGTGACGAAAGAGTTCTTGCTTTAACCCTTTACCTCCTATAGACGCTTTCTGACGCCTCTGCAGCAGACGACTTTTTGAAAACATAGTGACAAAAGAAGAAATTGCACAACACGTGCAATTTCTCCTCTTGCCACAATGTTTTCCACTTTTCGTCATGGGTTATCCATTCAGTTACGGAGATTTTCTATGTTTTGACAAAATACGTTCAAAGTCGTCTGCTGCAGAATTGTCGTATGAGGGAAAGGGTTAAGTGTTTTTATTCCTAAATTGGTTACCTCCCATTAAAATAATCTATGGCACGAACATGTAGAGGTAGCGATACACAGTTTCGGGGACAATCCAACGTTTTTTCTCATTTTATTTATGACCATCTCCTATGCCACGGTAGTCGAACGTTATCCCTTTCCCATACACCGACGCTCTCTGACGCCTCTGTAACAGCTGACGTTTGGAAATAGTGTATCAAAAAGAGAAATTGCTCATGATGAGCAATTTCTTCTTTTGTCACATTAGTTCAACTCGTTTCAGTTGTTATACCATCATTTATAAATTGTTTCTTTAATTTTACCAACTGCTGCAGATATCTTTGTACGTGGAAAAGGGTTAAGAGTATGAATGGAGTGTTTTATCTGTTATTAGAATAAAAGGTTCAGTCAGTCAGTCAGTAATCCAATTTTCCAAAAACTTGTGTCATATGGTTTTTCCGATTTGGTTTATATAGAAAGAAGAAGTATAGTCGGTGGCATATGTCATTCCGAACAGGGTGGAGAGTGGATACATTTATTATATAGAGGCATTTAGGAGACGCGAGGTTTATATATAAAGAAGAAGTATAGTTATTCCGAACAGGGTGGAGGGTAGATACATTTATTATATAGAGGCATTTAGGAGACGCGAGGTTTAGATAGAAAGAAGAAGTATAGTCATTCCGAACAGGGTGGAGGGTAGATACATTTATTATATAGAGGCATTTAGGAGACGCGAGGTTTATATAGAAAGAAGAAGTATAGTCATTCCGAACAGGGTGGAGGGTAGATACATTTATTATATAGAGGCATTTAAGAGACGCGAGGTTTATATAGAAAGAAGAAGTATAGTCATTCCGAACAGGGTGGAGGGTAGATACATTTATTATATAGAGGCATTTAGGAGACGCGAGGTGTATATAGAAAGAAGAAGTATAGTCATTCCGAACAGGGTGGAGGGTAGATACATTTATTATATAGAGGCATTTAAGAGACGCGAGGTTTATATAGAAAGAAGAAGTATAGTCATTCCGAACAGGGTGGAGGGTAGATACATTTATTATATAGAGGCATTTAAGAGACGCGAGGTTTATATAGAAAGAAGAAGTATAGTCATTCCGAACAGGGTGGAGGGTAGATACATTTATTATATAGAGGCATTTAAGAGACGCGAGGTTTATATAGAAAGAAGAAGTATAGTCGGTAGGTCATAACTTTCCTTAACCTCGCTTTAACTCTTTCGTTGACAAGGACAATTAAAGGTTTTAGCAAACAATGTAGATCCAGATGAGACGTCTCGTAATGAGTTGTATCTCTTGAAATATGCATTGTTGGCCACATAGACATTACATTTTACAAATTTCCTGTTGTAAGAAAAATGTAGTGTTCCAATTTTCAACATAGAAGAGTCGACTTTGTGAAATTCGGCAGTAACAGAGTTATCATTTCGTACTCATGCAGACTCATTTTGACGTAAATGTAGGTGACGACTTTGAAAATATTGTGAGAAAAAGGAGACATTGCTGAAAATAAGCAATTTCCCGTTATGCCATATTTTTACTTCTTTTCAATTATAACATTTTCAAACTTAGTGATTTATCCATATTATTACCTAAACGTTTTCAAAGTCGTCTGGTGATAGACAATATAATGTATGCACCGTTCATGTTAGTCTTCACACAACTAAACAGAACATAAATATGGTTTATTTCCCCCCTCCCCCACAATTAAACATAACATAAATATGGTTTATTTCCCCCCTCCCCCACAATTAAACATAACAGAAATATGGTTTATTTCCCCCCTCCCCCACAATTAAACATAACATAAATATGGTTTATTTCCCCCCTCCCCCACAATTAAACATAACATAAATATGGTTTATTTCCCCCCTTCCCCACAACTAAACAGAACAGAAATATGGTTTATTTCCCCCCTCCCCCACAATTAAACATAACAGAAATATGGTTTATTTCCCCCCTCCCCCACAATTAAACATAACAGAAATATGGTTTATTTCCCCCCTCCCCCACAATTAAACATAACATAAATATGGTTTATTTCCCCCCTCCCCCACAATTAAACATAACATAAATATGGTTTATTTCCCCCCTCCCCCACAATTAAACATAACATAAATATGGTTTATTTCCCCCCTTCCCCACAACTAAACAGAACAGAAATATGGTTTATTTCCCCCCTCCCCCACAATTAAACATAACATAAATATGGTTTATTTCCCCCCTCCCCCACAATTAAACATAACATAAATATGGTTTATTTCCCCAACTTTTAAAAATATTTGTAAACATGGAATATATTTTGGTCATAGTTCAGGAAGGGGTACCATATTCAATTCAATACATTTCAATTCATTTGACTTGAATACGGTGTACATGCACATGAAATAGGTAGGAACGAAACGTGTGTACATGCATATTTGTTATACAAGGAGAAACTCTCTTAACATGTAAACAGATTATAATAATAATAATATGTGTGTCCTTGATGTACATAATAAGTCCGCGTGTCATGACAATCGGAAAAGGGTAAAAATCGGCCTTCTACAAATATCGGTAAAAAAATATTTCGTACACACCGAATTTCTGAAGGAAAAATGCTAAACCATTCTTTGACTGATAACATCGGGTATTATGTTTAAATATGCATAGCACACAGATTATAACGGTCATAGTTAAAGGCGGATTTTCAGCGGATATTGAATGATTGAAATGTCAACGCCAGAACATACCTGTCAAATTATTATCATTTCCGTTCTAAATTTAAAATAAGTTAATTTTAACGCGATCTGTACTACTATCCAGATTAACTTGGGAAATTTAACGCTTAGACTTAAGAAGTAAGTACTGTACGTTCTAATTTATTATCAAAAGGAATTTAATGTGAGTCTTGGGTTACTAAACTCAAACATTGGATATTTAATGTGAGTCTTGAGTTACTAAACTCAAACATTGGATATTTATGTAGATACAAATCACGCTGTGCATTAGCGCGGTGTCATTTTGGTGTAAACTGTTCATAATTATGTTAGAATTCATAGAAATGTTTATAAATACTTAGAAAACACGGGTTGGAGAGACTGTATGTATAGGCATATCATATTCTTCTTAAAATTACACTAGGCTTGGTCTTCCTGGAGCAAGACACATTTACTTTTTAACATTGCTTTTCAATCATACAACAAATATGCAGGAAATAACATTTACACATTAAAGGAAACTTACGGAAATTGTCGTAAAAACAAGGTATACTATGGAACTTTCTCATTTCGCCATATTTGTTTTAATGTGATCTGCTGCATATGTGTCAAAAGTCGTCTGTTAAAGTATATTTAATTACACCACTGATTATTCCGGAACAAAATTGTAAGGGTTTTAAATATTTATTCTGACAATCCAAAGGATGAACACAGATTTCAAGTTATCAAAGTAAGATGACAGCGTTAAAATTGAACTTGGACGTGTTAGACTGGATATACACTTCGACGAATTTCTAATTGGCCACCTAGTTTGTATACGCCCTTTTTGAAACAAAAATGGATCGTATTATAGTTTTACCTGCGGCGTACGGGCGGGCGGGCGGGCTATGTCCAGTATGTTGTCAGCTCAATAACTTTAGAAGCCTTTGACCAATCATCACCACATTTAGTAAGAATGTGTATTCGGATAATATCTCGGACAAGTTCGATAACTAGCCATATCGCTTCAGTCAATCGAGAGTTATCGCCCTTTAATTATAGAAATTACCCAAAATTGGTCTTGTCAGCTCAATTACTTTAAAAGCCTTTGTCTAATCATCACCAAATTTGGTCAGAATGTGTATTGTCATAATATCTCGGACAAGTCCGATAACTATCCATATCGCTTTAGTCAATCAAGAGGTATCGCCCTGTTATTAAAGAAATTACCTAAAATTGGTATTTTCAGCTCAATTACTTTAGAAGCCTTTGTCTAATCATCAACAAATTTAGTCAGAATATGTATTGGCATAATATCTCGGACAAGTTCGATAACAAGCCATATCGCTTTAGTCAATCAAGAGTTATTGCCCTTTAATTATAGAAATTACCTAAGATTGGGATTGTCAGCTCAATAACTTTAGAAGCCTTTGTCCAATCATCATCAAATTTGGTCAGAATGTGTATTGGCATAATATCTCGAATAAGTTCGATAACTAGCCATATTGCTGTAGTCAATCGAGAGTTATCGCCCTTTAATTATAGAAATTACCTAAAATTGGTCTTGTCAGCTCAATACCTTTAGAAGCCTTTGTCCAATCATCATCAAATTTGGTCAGAATGTGTTTTGGCATAATATCTTGGACAAGTTCGATAACTTACCACGTTATCTTATTCACTACACACTTATGTCCCTCGAAATGGCCAAAACTGTACTAACAGTGTCTGCTCTCTAAATTTGCCTGATGTACAACCAATTATCACTATACTTAATTGGTCTCAAAAAACAGGATGGGCGTATTTTGTGACATTTGGCGCTCTTGTTATCACATATATTTTAGGAAAAGTATTCGGAGAAAAATACAAATAACCAAATATAAGTTTAATAATTTATTCCTAATATGTAAAAACGGGAACAAACTTAACAGAGAGAGTTAACATGGACACCCTTTAAACAAAAACTGCAATATCAAATCACGTATTACACAGGTATCGTATGCTTGACCACCCGTGTTATTGTTATAACGACTCGTAACATACCTGTCTGATGGGGCTGTCGGCACGAATCATTCCCACGACTTGAGCGCGTTCTGCAATGCTCATTCTCGCCATTTTTAATGTTTGTCATAAAAGACAATCATTCCTACTAAATACGACAACTACCATGCCGTGCACGAGGAACGCGAGCTCTTTTCGGACCTACCGTTCCGCATGGATGATTGTGTACATGAATTCGTGTTTTCTTTCTGTATATCGATAGATTGGTGTGTACAATACAAGATTTATTGATTAAAAATGTCGCATAATATCATATTTTATATGGTGGCCAATTAGAAATTCGTCGGAGTGTATATACGTCTGTTGCATTTACAAATAGTCGTCTGTATCAAGAACAGGTGAGAATGACGTCTTGTCAATCAGAATGTAGTCTGAAATTCGTCCAAATACGTTGATTTGATGGTAATCAGAATGTAGTCTGAAATTCGTCTAAATACCTTGACATGATGGTAATCAGAATGTAGTCTAAAATTCGTCTAAATACATTCATTTGATAGTAATCAGAATGTAGTCTGAAATTCGTCTAAATACATTGATTTGATGGTAATCAGAATGTAGTCTGAAATTCGTCTAAATACATTGATTTGATGGTAAGACAATTAAAAGAACAATATACTTGAAACGTTAAAAGCCTGACTCATTTTCCACCAGTCCAAATTGTCCTATACTAATTGCTCTGTCATTTATTTATTTTAAATAATCAATTCAAGTTTAAAAAAAATGTCTAACAGGTCATATTGCACCATTGGCCTACATGTACATTCTCCTTAGTACATTGATTTATTGATTGAGTTCTGTTCATTTTAAAAAACCTATCGATGTACGCCCACATATATAAGTACGTTCTAATAACTATCGATCTACGCCCACATATATAAGTACGTTCTAAAACCTATCGATCTACGCCCACATATATAAGTACGTTCTAATAACTATCGATCTACGCTCACATATATAAGTACGTTCTAATAACTATCGATCTACGCCCACATATAATAAGTACGTTCTAACTATAGGTTATACACTGGCCTTAACCTTTCCAACATGTAACAGATCTGCAGCAAACGATTTTGAAAACATCTTGGAAAATATCAATAAACCAAGAGATGATTAATGGATATAATTGAAGACAATGAGGCAATGAGCAATTTATCCTTTTGCCGCAATGTTTTCTAAAGTCGTCTGCTGCCGGTGGGAAGGATTACGGTTAATGAAGTTGTGGTAACTATATATAAAGACATGTTGGCGCGTCCATGTTAACTTATCCAAATACACATCATCTGGGACAAGTGAGATGATACTGTAAGCGATATTAATTCACACAGTTTAATGATTGATCTGGTTCTACACTGTTAACAATTGTCATAATGTTAGCTTTTCTGCAGCGGAAAAAAGAGAAGTGTATGAAATAGAGTCAGTCTGGATTTGTTTGTTTGATGTAACACGCCGCATTGAATCATGTTATATCACGGCGTTTTCTGGGTAAGTTACCCGTACTACAGCTCCATTTATCCTGACGCTAGTCAGTCAGTCTGGATTTGTTTGTGTGGTGTATAACACGCCGCATTGAATCATGTTATATCACAGCGTGTTATGGGTAAGTTACCAGTACTACAGCTCCTTTTATCCTGACACCAGCGAGTCAGTCGTTATGCTTCTCGCACAATCATAAGCGTCAATGAGGGAAAAACCCATTACTATCATATTACTTTCATTTTGATGCCTAAGAGTCATCGTGCGTTTCCAAAGCATAGTCTGATAATATCCTGATTACTGAATTCGTTCGCTGTTTGTCCTGAAAGTACTGTCAACTAATGATACATGTCTCAGTGAGTGTATTTACTTATCATTGGAGCTTTAAATACATGTACGCTACCATTGTTTTGATTCATAAATTGATTATAAAATACATGATTCTTAATGACATCATAGAAAGATCAATCATAATGTACAAATAGATAATGAGATCCACCTGCCATGGCCTAAGTTGGCATATATCCACAGTAATCTACTTACCGATATCTTTTCTAAAAAAAAGAACTTAATTAAAGTCGAGTTAGCGCAGTGCATGTTATTTTCTATAACTTCATACTAACAATTGTAATAACTTCTACTACTACTTCCACTTATGTTACTACAACAACTACTACTACTACCTACTACTTCTAGGCTCAAAACTGGAAACCGATATTTCACATGAAACAGAAAGACTAATGCTCGAGCGCTCATTGGTGTATGCCTATAGCTGCCTTAGGAACCTAGTGTGATCTCTGTGAGTCGGAAATCACACATAGTTCCAAAATGCACTTAACTGCGTTCTGTGCTCGAACCTTAAAGATGAAACACGGTCATAAAGCACATATCCATGAAGGAAAGCAGTAAATCTCACTATTCAACAGTGTATATATATATTCATATTATTATTTGTACATGAACTGCATAACGATGCTCTATATATTAATATATCTATATTAAACTTGTGATTATTTGTTATTTATCAATCTCCACTAGGAGGAATTAAAATGAATAAATAAATACTAATACTAATAATAATAATACTTCTACTACTACTACTACTATTACTGCTACTACTACTACTACTACTACTACTACTACTACTACTACTACTACTACTACTACTACTACTACTACTACTACTACTACTACTACTACTACTACTACTACTACTACTACTACTACTACTACTACTACTACTACTACTACTACTACTACTACTACTCGATGTTTTCAGCAGTACCACGAATGGCACCTACGACTATAGTGCTAATTTAACAGCACATACTATACACGATTCAACTATGAACACCCAAACACCAACGCAGAGTCACTCCTGCTCGAAAGTCGAAATACCGGATATAACGACCATGCTGTTGAACTTGCAATCAGATCTTGCAGCTGTGTCTAATGTTGTTAAACATAACAATGCAATCCTGATAGACATAGCCAATGATACTTAATCGATCTCCACTAACGCAAAGATTATTTTGGCATCAGTGAACGGATTGCGAAGTAGGTCTGGAGACACCGCAACGGTTGATAAATTGCAAAATGACGTCGAATACTTAAACAACAGCCTAGCGTGCATGAATAAAAAGATAGACAAGGCTGTGGTGAATTCGGAAACTACGGCAACCAAATCAATTAGTCGGGAAGCAAGTACCGGTAAGGAAAGCTCAAATGCCGAACACAATTCTACATTTGCAGATGTCGTAAAAACGAAGCAGCCTGATCTGGCTCACCTATTAATTGAGAACAATACAGACACAATCATGAACTCAGTCATAGAAACGAAAAAAACAGGATTAAAAAAGGATACCTCTCTTTCTGCTAACTCAACTCAAGCAAGAAAGAGCGACGAAAATAATACGACGATTCATATTAAAATACACGACAGGGAAAAACGTCGCAATAAACAACAGATCGAAAATACAAACTATCACGAACATACAGACGATCAACGAACGAAAGAACACAATCATAGGCCGTCGGCCGATAAATTCATTGCTGTGAAAAAGAAACGGATTGTGTCATACTATGTAGGAAACATAGACCCCGATGTCAGTGATAACGACATATATCAGTATTTAACAGATAGCGGTGTAAAATGTACATATATAAACATGTTTTATGGTCGATACGGATCTGCGGCTAAAATCAACATTCCAGAAAACTGCTCAAGCCAAGTCGAAGATGACGAGTTTTGGCCTCCGGATTTGACTATTCGTAAATGGCAAAGTAAAGCCGAAATGGAAAAGGAACGAACAAATAGACGATATGTGAAACGAAACACGTCACATAAAAGACGTACTAGATACGATACACACCGTGAAAACGACTATAACGACGACTACAACAAAAACAATTATGAAAATGAAAATAATTCACAGTCACAGAGTGTATATAATGATTACAACGATTGGAATGAAAACATCGACAGCTGGGCAAGTAGTAACACTGAAGCTTACTAACCTGTTTAGACGATATAATTAATCATTGATAATGTATAAGTACGCTTTTTTATATCTTACATTTATGACTTTAGACCTTATGTGTTGGAATGCGCGTGGCATTATGTCATCAGCATTTGCCCTTTCGGAATTTCTAGATGAAAACAGTGTAGACATTTCAGTGATTGTAGAACACAAACTCATGCCACATTCTCTCTATTTTATGAACTCAATAAACAGTAGATACGAAGTTTTCTCCATAGCGGACACTTCGATTGACCAATATGGACCACTGAAATGTGGTAAAGGAGGAGTGTCTATTCTTTTTAAGAAGTGTCTCAGCCAGAATATTAGTAAAGTAGACTGCTTTCAAAACGAACGTATACTGGCCATCAAAATTGATAGAAAATGGTGTACACCCATCTATATAATAGGCGTATACATGCCAGCAGATAGTTGCATTGATAAATATGCAGAAGCGTTGTATTGTCTGAGTGCAATTACACACAGTTGTTCAGAAAACGGCAACGTTATCCTTTTAGGAGACTTTAATGCAAAATTATTGTCATATGTACAAACTAAGAATAACGGGCACCAATCGGAAAAGGATGGGTTATTCAGTGACTTTCTGTCCGATTCAGGATTAGTATCCCTTTGTAATACCCCATTGTTTCCAAACATTGAATATACGTATATAAAAACCCGGGCAATTATCGATCATATACTTGTCGAAACGTCGTTCATTAAGAAATGCAAGGACATTGTAACGATATCCGAAAAAGAAGTAATTACGTCTGACCATTTACCCTTAATCGCTAAAATCGAACTGCCGCAATTGTCGGAACAAGCCCAACAATACCAACACAGCGACAGAGTCGCATGGAATAAATGTACAGATGATATCATAGAAGAATATCACAAAAAACTGGAGGATAGCCTCTTGACCGATATTATACATAGCTTTACTACTCCAAACCAATTATCGGATTACATCGTAGCAGCGATTAACAATGCATCACTCGAAACCCTTCCTAAACGCAAATTTAATAAACACGCGAAACCATATTGGACTGCCGAAGTAAAGGCGGCTCACACTTACTCGCGAGACAAACGCAAAATATGGTTGATTGAAGGGAGACCACGTGGTATGTATTATCCCTCATACTTTAATTATAAGGCGGCCAAACGAGAATTCAGAAAAACCCAACGTATAGCATCGAACAATTACATAAACAATATTTTCCGAGAACTCGAACGATGTTCTCAGCTAGACTCTCGTCTATTTTGGAATTTAATGAAACGCCATAAGAAAACACCCCGTCAACACACATCAGAAATAATATATAAAGATATTAACTATAAAGCTGAAAATGTCATAAGCGGGTTTGAAAAATACTTTACTGATATATTTGATACCCACGCGTTAAATCCCAAAAGTAAACTTGAAATAGAAGTCGATGAAACGCTGGAAAATTATGCTAGACTAAATCCTACTACAATAACGCTCTCACAAACAGTAGAACGCGAGTTCACATGTGACGAGGTTAAAATGGCTTTAGTTGACCTTAAACGTGGGAAAAGTCCATCTCATGACAACATCACTAATGAACATATTATATATGGTAAAATACCAATAGTGCATGCCTTGGTAGAGCTCTTTAACTCTATTCTACGCTTTGAAAGTACACCCGACTCCTGGCGTAATAGTTACATAGTACCGATCTACAAAGGCTCCGGAAAGCCAAAAAATGACCCTACCAGCTATAGGCCAATTTCACTGATACCGTCATTCTGCAAAATCTTTGAGAAGATATTGGTAGATAGAATGCATTCTTTATTATTATGTAATAAGACCATATTTCCATCTCCACAGCAACAAGGGTTTCAAAAAGGGCTAAGTTGTATTACAGCCGCGTTTTGTCTACAGGAAACTATTAACGAACTCGCGGATCTACATAGTAAAGCATTCGTGGCTTTCATTGACTTTAAATGTGCCTTTGATAGCGTATGGCACAATGCGCTATTTTATAAACTCCATAATCTAGGAATAGTTGGAAAAGTATGGAGGATAATAAGGGATTCCTATACAAACTTGAATTGCTTTGTCATGGCAAATGGCAATAAATCACTCCCAGTCCCCGGTAAAACGCGGCGTACGTCAGGGAGGGGTCGCTTCCACATTTTATTATCTTATCTTTATAAATGACTTACTTAAAGAACTTGAAAATTCAGAGTATAGCCTACGTCTCTATTCGCCAATCCATGCTAAATGTGGAAATCCTGCGTTTGCTGATGATTTATCTGTAATTGCATTAACGCCTATGTATCTCCAAAATTTGCTTGACATTGTGTACAGGTATTCCTTTAGATGGAAATTCGAAGTAAATTGCAAGAAATCCAATGTCGTTGTATTTAACAATAACAAAAAGAAAAATGCCCCTGTCAAGTTTTTACTGGGAGAATCCTACATTCATGAAATTGACAGTGTTGTACATCTCGGAATTCGACAGGATGGATCTCTAAAATTAACAAATCGCATTTCAGAACGCTGTCAGAAAGCAAAAAATGCCTTTTATGCAATGGCTGATCTTGGTATGAGACCTAATGCATTAAATCCATTAACTTCTGTTAAGCTGTATAGCACAATCATTATCCCAATAGCTTTGTATGGGTGTGAGCTATGGAGTAATATAACAAGTTGCGACGTACTCAAGCTCAACCGTTTGCAACATTTTATTGTAAAAACTATTCAGGGATTTAATATCAGAACAAGGTCTGATATGTGCGAATCAATGCTTGGAATTAAGCGAATCACATCATTGATTGATAAAAAGAAGTTAATATTCCTGCACAAAATCTTGAGCCTTGAGAATAGCTCTCTTTGCAAAAAGATTTTCATGAGAAAATTTATGCAATTCGTATATAACCCGACAAAATCAATACGTGGTTACGTTCCAGATATATGTTCATTGTTGAATAAATACAACTTGAATTTTCTTATGAATATGTATGTAAATGACGGTTGCTTACTGCCACATAATCCAGTATGGAAGCAATGTATCAATAATGCTGTTGACCAGTTAGAAACAAATGAGTGGTTAATGAGGATGCAATCGACTGATTTCGTCAGGTTCAGTCGATTGCATACATCAATCACAGCCTGCAACCTGTATAATATATATGGTACAAGAATAGCTGCACATAAAATAGCCTTTATGGCTAAATTGTGGGTGACTGTTGCTTCAGAAAAACCTTCGTCATGTGATCTGTGTGGCCGTATACATTTAGATGTTATCAAACATAGAATAACAGAATGTAGCGCAACATATGATAAGAAACGATTATTTCTTAGTGGCATATACACCAATATTGGCCATGAAGTATATACTGAGCTAATGCTTGCAACCAGTGAAACGTTTTTGATGATGGTTTTAGGTGCAAGCCCTACATCCGTCACCACTGATTCAGAGTATTACTTTCGCTGCGAAGCTATATTATTCGCATACAAATGTTTCAACGGCCCATTTTAGACAACACAATGTTTCTGTGTATGTGTTAATACGTGGGTATATGTGTGTATGTGTGTATAAATATGTATATGTATATGTATGTGTATATATGTGTGTGTGTAAATATATGCATATATACATATTGTGACTATTTGCAATCTGAGTACTATAATGTAAAGATTGATCTTCAATTTCCATATCATTTTATGTATAGAAACTACTACTACTACTACTACTACTACTACTACTACTACTACTACTACTACTACTACTACTACTACTACTACTACTACTACTACTACTACTACTACTACTACTACTACTACTACTACTACTACTACTACTACTACTACTACTACTACTACTACTACTACTACTACTACTACTACTACTACTACTACTACTACTACTACTACTACTACTACTACTACTACTACTACTACTACTACTACTACTACTACTACTACTACTACTACTACTACTACTACTACTACTACTACTACTACTACTACTACTACTACTACTACTACTACTACTACTACTACTACTACTACTACTACTACTACTACTACTACTACTACTACTACTACTACTACTACTACTACTACTACTACTACTACTACTACTACTACTACTACTACTATTACTTATAATACAACTACAAATCGCATCTTTAACAATTTCTAATGTTCACAGAGATTAACGAATGATTGGATAGCGAGGGAATAATCCCAGTATATGTACGCCTTGAACTGTACACCGTACATAAAAATAGTATTACACTGTTTAAAGCTATACCATGTTTGTATATATGTATGTGCATACATTAACATTTCAGGAAATGCTCAACACTTTCACATAGGACTTGCCCTATAAATACCTGACAATTTTACAGTCAGGCACATGCTCGCCAAATGGCTTAATGCCGATAGGCGAGGGTAAACAACCCCATATGATGTCAGGCACATACTCTCTATGTGACCGGTGTATAAAGGGATAGCATTTTTGTTTTTGTGCATTTCTATTGTCATTTCCAGTAATGTACAATATTATTATGTATATTTTCTGCTTTCTCTTGATGTTAAACACTGTAGTTTTAAATGACAATTTAAAGTACTATTTTGAGAAGAGGAAATGGAATATCATGCAGCCTGGGACAGTTTTGAGCTGATAATATTCTCAATCAAACCTGACTCCGCTGCATGATTTTAAAATAATTGAACTATGAACACTTTGGGAAACGGAACAGTTTAATCAGATAACTATTGTTACTCTATTTTAAGTGTTGAACGTTGTATTTCAAATATGTTGCCTGCTTAATTATGTTCCATAATTGATGATTATTTGCAAAACTGTTTAAATTGTCATGTTTGACTTGATGTTTTGATTCACATTGATGTGTGGTGTACAGTGCATATGGCATTATCAACCTGCACCGCTCGCAGAGTTGATTCCCCAAATTATACGCGTCTGAGTGTCTGGATGGAGCAATATCGCTGTCGACCCGCTTCATGTGAATCAATCAGCATGTCAATGGTTTATTATGCACATAGACTATTTGACTTACTCTATATTGACCGTTGAATAAAGTGATAGCATTTTGTATTTATGCATTTCTATTGTCATTTCAAGATTTCGGTAAATTTGAACACGTGGTTGTTGGCATCGACAGTATAGTGTAGCTTGCTTAAAACAGTTGTACGGACTTATTGCTCTCTACCAAAAAGCAGCATCGACAAACCTCCCAAATACCGCCACATTATAAAATGTCCTTACAACTGTTATTCACCAAGCTACACTATACTATGGTGGCACTGAGGTGACATCCGCAACACTTTATCTATATTGTGGCCACAACTTAGTAAGTTGTGGCCACAAGATAAAACGTTGTGGCCACAATTTACTAACAGCCGTTTCATCTTTGCTGCTTTATGGTAATAACACAGTACTAAGTATAGTAAGTATATGTTTATATGTATGAGTATACTAACTGGTGTGTGTATATGTACGAGTATTCTAAATGGTGTGTGTATATGAACGAGTATACTAACTGGTTTGTGTACCTATACGAGTATACTAACTGGTATGTGTATATGTACGAGTATACTAACTGGTATGGCTAATTGTAAAAGTATACTAACTGGTGTAAGTGTGTGTAAACTTCGTACATATACACATACCAGTAAGTATACTCGTACCTATACACATACCAGTTAGTATACATACCAGTTATGTACTAGTATTCTTACTGGTATGTGTATGTGTACGAGTAAACTAACTGGTCTGTGTATATGTACGAGTATACTAACTGGTTTGTGTACCTGTACGAGTCTACTAACTGATATATGTATGTTATAAATATACACACACCAGTTAGTATACTCGTACATACACACACACCAGTAAGTATACGTGTACATATACACATAGACTTACATCAGTTAGTATACTCGTACATATACGCGCAACAGTTAGTATATTCGTACATATACATATACCAGTTAGTATGCTCGTACAGATACACATACCAGTTAGTATACTCGTACATATACATATACCAGTTAGTATGCTCGTACAGATACACATACCAGTAAGTATGCTCGTACAGATACACACACCAGTTAATATACTAGTACATATACACAAACAAGTTTGTTTACTCGTAAATATATACACACCCGTAAGAATATACTCGTGCAGGTACACACACACTACACCAGTTAGTATACTCGTAAATATACACATACCAGTTAGTATACTCATACATATACACACACCAGTTAGTATACTCGTACATTTACATATACATGTATACACACCAGTAAGTATATTCATACAGATACACACTCACACTCACTTCCACCAGTTAGTTTACTCGTACATATACACATACCAGTAAGAATACTCGTACATGACTGGTATGTGTATAGGTACGAGTATACTTACTGGTATGTGTATATGTACGAGTATACTTACTGGTATGTGTATATGTACGAAATTTAAACACACTTACACCAGTTAGTTTACTTTTATAGTTAGACATACCAGTTAGTATACTCGTACATATACACATACCAGTTAGTATACTCGTATAGGTACACAAACCAGTTAGTATACTCGTTCATATACACACACCATTTAGTATACTCGTACATATATATACACCAGTTGTTATACTTACATATACACACACACACACACACCAGTTAGTATACTCATACATATAAACATACACTTACTATACTTAGTACTGTGTTATTACCATAAAGCAGCAAAGATGAAACGGCTGTTTTGATTGGCTAAACTAAGTTTTTATCTTGTGGCCACAACTTAGTAATTTGTGGCCACAACTTAGTAAATTGTGGCCACAACTTTTTATCTTGTTGCCACAACTTAGTAAATTGTGGCCACAACTTAGTAAATTGTGTCCACAACTTTTTGTCTTGTGGCCACAACTTAGTAAATTGTGGCCACAACTTTTTATCTTGTAGCCACAAGTTACTAAGTTGTGGCCACAATATAAATATAAAGTGTTGCGGATGTCACCTCAGTGCCACCGTACTGTACTGTTGATGCCAATAACCACGTGTTCAACTATACGGGGCTACACGCGGAGTTAAATCTGGAAATGACAATTGAAATGCCCATATACATCTCTTTAATTAACGATCAACTAGTCTGTGTATAATAAACAATTAAAATGCTGATTGATTCACATGAAGACGGAATGTGTCTGCTCCGGATCAGTCTGCGCGGACTGCGCAGGCTAATCTGTATCCATAAATTACGCAGAGTCCACAATGTTGGATTTATCGTGGGATGGTTCATATGATGAAAATGCAAACTGTTAATGATCAGGTTAATTTGGTCCAGTTTTGTTAATTATGTGTGCAAGGAAAATGTATGAGTTTTAAGTAGGTATACGGGTCAGTTTGATTAATTTTGAAATAGCAACCTTTGTTGTTCAAGAGAGCAGCATTAGTGTCCAGTTATTATACAAGAGTGGCTGAACTGCAAAACTAATCGATCTTTATGTTTCATGTTTTGTTTTTGTTTTTGTTTTTTTAGGATTAACAATATCCTGAAACAATGGATCAAGATGAAACAATGAAAACGCCAATCATGGATAGAACAGAACAATCACTTACGACGTGTCATAACAAGAGCAAACAAGAATTGGGTAGTGAAAAGGTTAACGAAGAATCTGACGATCTAAATGAGAGCGGTGTTGACGATGGTTTTGATTCTGATAAGCATATCACGAATAGAACTCCAAACGAAATACGAGAACAACTCGGTTTTAACAGTGAAGTTGTGCAAGATGGGTTACTAACGTGCATAACAGGTTGTGCGGGATCAAGGTCAACACTTATAGACGAAGACAACGAAACATATGGGTTTGGCGATACGGAAACTCGAGAGAAGACAATCAACGGACGCTTGAGAAGACAGTCAAGTGAACGGAGATCGAGTCGTGCTAAACACACGGGTACGACATACAATCGGTCGAAATCGTACGAAGATGAAAAGCGAACGTTGAACAATATTCAAAGTCATCCAAGTACAAGCCAAGGGAAGAGTTATCAGCCAATTATAGACCCAGACGTGTACAGTTTTACTTACCCAGAACGTGGGTATTTAGTTAACATTGTCAACGACAGTTTTACCTACCAGGACGATAGAGAGGGAGCAGACCGGGACCTATTGATAATGAAAGAAATTGGTCGAAAGTTCGGCTTTCGATTGTTTAATAACAACAACGATAACAATCTTACGAGACACCAAACGATGTCATTGCTAACAGAAGTCCAACACGCGGACCACTCTCAGTGTGACTGTTTCATGTTTATGATAAGTACCCATGGCCTGGAACAAGCAAACCCCACCCTTCGCGGAATAAAGGACCACGCCCTCATGTGTGCGGATGATGAGCTCATCTTTACGAGTACAATACTGAACATGTTTAATGACAGCAATTGTCCGACACTGAAAGGAAAACCAAAAATCTTCTTTATACAAGCTTGCAGAGGTAAGACTACTGAATAAGAAATCTTAACCATTTAAAAGCCATTCTCTGTAAGCATTTGCACTCCCATATAGGGAGTGTGGCACGCATGGTCACGGATTTTGTTCAAACTTCACACATTTTCTCAACTTGATGAAAGAAATGGAAAATGGCAAAAAAAACTTTGCTATAGACTTTGGTTGCCATAGCAACCGGCTCTCGTTTTTTAAAGGACTGATTTCAATGGGAAATCCACTAAATTTTCCAATCAGTTTTTAGCATAAATGAAGATATATATGCAAAAGTTCATATTTTCTACCAAAAGTCATCATTTGATGAAGGAAATTAAGTAGAAAACAATTGATTATCAAATTGTTAAATGTGGTCCCAAACCCTTCTTTGTAAATGGGTTTTTTTACGGGAAAAAAGAACACTTTTTTGCCATTTTTTGAATGGTTACAAAAATTTAATGCGTTCATATGAATACAAATGAACAATGGATGCATGAAGGTCAACATCTCTTCTCACAAGAAATGAAAAAAAGCTATGGGGAACAGTGCCTCTAAAATTAGTTACCATGGATACAAAATGTATCATTTTAAAATTTAAAAAAAAAAAAAAAAATGGTTTAATGTTTATTTAAATATTGCCAGCATGTGGGTTAAAAAAAATGGATCATATTTTCTACCAAAAGTCATCATTTGATGAAAGAAATTAATTAGAAAACAATTGATTATCAAATTGTTAAATGTGGTCCCAAACCCTTCTTTGCAAATGGTGTTTTTTACGGGAAAAAACCCACTATTTTGCCATTTTTTGAATGGTCATAAAAATTTAATGCGTTCATATGAATACAAATGAACAATGAATGCATGAAGGTCAACATCTCTTCTCACAAGAAATGAAAAAAAGCTGTGGGGAACAGTGCCTCTTAAATTAGTTACCATGGATACAAAATGTATAATTTTAAAATTTAAAAAAATAAATAAAAAAATGGTTTAATGTTTATTTAAATATTGCCAGCATGTGGGTTAACAAAAATGGATCATATTTTCTACCTAAAGTCATCATTTGATAAAAGAAATTAAGAAGAAAACAATTGATTATCAAATTGTTACATGTGGTCCCAAACCCTTCTTTGCAAATGGTGTTTTTTACGGGAAAAAACCCACTATTTTGCCAATTTTTGAATGGTTATAAAAATTTAATGCGGCCATATGAATACAAATGAACAATGAATGCATGAAGATCAACATCTCTTCTCACAAGAAATGAAAAAAAGCTATGAGGAACAGTGCTTCTAATTTTTGTAACAGTGACCTTGAACCCCAAAACACAATCTGATTGAAGATATTCATAATACGTTTGAAATACATCATGTTGAATTCTCGTAAATAACCAAAATACATCAAAATTTATGTGTGTTACCCTACAAAACAGGCCCGCTCAGCCTCTTTATCATTCAATGTGAAGAAGGTTATTAGATGCACAAGTTTTCCTAATTTTAAAGTAATAGGTTTGATAGTTTCCATGTAAGTGACCTAAATGCAAAATTAAACCAACTATGTCCAATTCTCAAAATCAACCAAAATACATCAAAATTGATATTTTTTACCAAAAAAAAACCAGGCCTCAGCATCAAGGTTTGATAGTTTCCATGTAAGTGACTTAAACGCAAAAAATAACCAACACCGCCAATTCTCAAAATCAACCAAAATTCATCAAAATTTATGTTTTTTACATAAAAAAACAGACAACACTCAGCATCTTTAGCATATAATGTGAAGAAAGGTATTCGACAAACAAGTTTAAAAGAATTAGGTTTGATAGTTTCCATGTAAGTGACCTAAACGTAAAACTTAACCAACTATGTCCAATTCTCAAAATCGACAAAAATACACAAAAAATGATGTTTTTTACCCCAAAAAAGGCTACACTTAGCATCTTCAGCATACAATGTGAAGAAGAGTATTAGATGAACAAGTTTTCCAAGTTTCAAAGTGTTAGGTTTGATAGTTTTCATGTAAGTGACCTAGACCTAAACGCAAAACTTAACCAACGCCGCCGACGACGACGACGACGACGACTACGACGATCAAGTGACGACAATAGCTCGTCTTTTCCCCCCCAAAAAATCAGACTAGCTAAAAATCAAAATAGAAGGATTCGTTACTGATAAAAAATCAAAGTACTGAACGTACTGGTAACGAATTATTTTGAACATGTATTGTAAAATCTAATTTATGAATGCAATTGATCATGCTATTGCACAATTTAGTCTATTTTATTATTATTATTAATATTTTTGTCCAGAGATTTTTTTTATCAGTTGACAGTTTAAGTAAATGTAGCATTTCAACGGCGATGCGAGCGTTTAACATGCACACTAACTCTTTCACTGAGCTCTGCGTAAAGTCTGTCAAAACACCCATGGCATATTTGTGAGATTTACAATGTTAGTTCGATTTGTTTTCGTCACCAGGGGCGGATCCAGGATTTCGGCTTATATTATAACTATGTTTCATGTGAGTGAATTCATTATTATAAATCTATAATGTTTAACAAATCGCATAAAATAAGAATTAAAAAAAAAAAAAGAAGAGAAGTTCCAATTGGGACTCGAACTCACGTCCATAAATAGTCCAAGATTAGTAGTTCTACACGCTCTCCATTACACTACGGTACTTTAATACAATGTGTGAGCGTTACTTTCGTATATATATTAAGCTAACTGAATGCGCGCGTATGTAAACCATGATCTATAATTAGAAAGCCCCTTTGATCATCGTTATCATGTTGAAAAAAGGAGAAACAACGGCGATGCGAGCGTTTAAAATGCACACTGACTATTTCACTGAGCTCTGCGTAGTGGCATATTTGTGAGATTAATATTGTTCTATACAGCGTGGGGTCGACTTCTAGTGAATGGGCATACGATTTAAATTCATACTCGTGCCTTATACGTACCTGCCGACAAATGATATATATGCGCGTACTGTTAATTTGATATTTTCTAGAAAATTGATTTTCTATGATGATTCGATAGTATAATTATGACTTCCCTGTATTGAAATAACACGTAGAAGTCATTTTAATATCGAAAAAATACTAGGACTATTATGGTGCAGCGAATGTGTATTCTAAGCGGAAGTGTAGTTTAACCGTGACTTCCGGAAAAAAACACGATCGCGTTAACTGTATTATTTTTTGAGAAAAAATAATTCGTTAAAAATCAGACGAGCTAAAAATCAAAATAGAAGGATTAGTTAGTGATATAAAACATGGAAAATTGTAATCGTTGTAATAAGTTATCATTAGTTGTTATGATTCAAATAAAGAAGTATATTATTTTACATGTCAAGTTTGGTGACGCATTTTATACGTGAAAGTAATGTTCATCATTATTTGTATTAATGTATAATATATTTTTAAGAAAAAACACGAATACACTTTCAAAAAGTGTCTATCATAAACCCCGATAGACAACTTATTTATGAAATACTATTGGAAAAAAAGCATTCGTTTTTAGCCAATAAAAACAGGTACAGGTACAACAAAAGTATGCAATTTTTTTTGAAGGGTTTAACCCTTTCCCTCATACGACAATGATGCAGCAGACGATTTTGACCATATTTTGACAAATGGTATTAGGAAAGACCTTGGTTATACATCTGATAATTATCTGTTCATGTAGGTTCGAACGTTCAGCGTCAGTGAATATGAACCTAGAGTCACAGGTTCGATCCAAAAGTGCCCCGCACCAATTATGGTGGAGTACCCTTGGGCAAGGTACATTTCCTTGCATAGTACTAGTTTGTTTGCCCAGAGATCACAAACAAGTGAATTGATGCTGTGATATTACTGAAATAATGTTAAAACGGCTCAAAACCCCAATAAAACAAAAATCTAAAATTCCAAGGGAGGTAATTCATGTTTTTTTATTTTTCTATATAACTAAGGGAGGTAATTTGTATTTTTTGGTGATGAGGTATTTTAAAATCTTATTTATGCAAAAACGATCAGATGTTCCCCGTAGCTTTTTTCTTGCGTTTGATTAAGCAAATGTTCATCTATCTATTTATGTAATTCACTTAATTGGAGATGGCTGCATTTTCTTTTAAATAAGTGGTAAATATTGCGTTTTTCATCAAAAACTCAACTTTGCACACTGTTTCCATGGCAACAGGGCAATATTTGGAATTTCTAACACTATTTTTCTGAATAGTTCACTGATGGCAACATGTGGAATAAGTTTAAGCAATATCCGTGACTATGCGTGCCGAAAAAGTTTAAATGCTTACAGAGAATAGCTATTAAAACTCTTACAGACACTTTCTGACGCTTCTGATTTAGAAATAATAACCATTTAACACTTACAGACGCTTTCTGACGCTTCTTCAGAAGACGACTTTTGAAAACTTATTTAATCATTGTTCTTATATTTTAAAGCTTTCAATATTTTAACAAAATGTATTTCAAGTCGTCTGCTGCAAATGTGTTGTATGTGGGAAAGGTTTAAGGGTCCAACATACTTTAAGACTACACTTAAGTATACCCATACAAAAAACTATATTCTCTAGGCCTTTCGGCATTTTAATTTTAACAAAATTGTTGTCCTTGATTCGATCCCCACTGGCAACAGTCATATTGCGATGTCCTTTGGCAAGGCACACTTCCTAGCCTAGTTCTGGTTTGTTTTCTCTAGGGATCATGAATGAGTGAATTGTCGCCGTGGTGTCAATGACATAATGCTGAAAACAGCATAAACCCTCAATAAAATAAAATAACACAGATTGTCAATTTTATCTACGGGTATGTAATTATTCCAATTCATAATATATAGTGGTGAAAATAAGTTATATGAGCCGTCCCGTAAGAAAACCAACATTAGGGATTCTGCATAAGTATCGACCAGGACCAGCCTAAGCAAGCCGCGCGGGCTAACCAGGACAGACACTTTTCGCCACCTTTGGATTTTCTTTTTCATGAATCTCCACTCTATCTCCCATAAGACGGATTGTGTCGACCCAGATTAGCCTGCGCGGATTGTGCAGGCTGATCTGGATCGATATATTACGCAGAAACCATTATGATGGTTTATCGTGGGACTGGTCATGTGTGTACGCCCATGGGAATATGCGCAAGATGGCTTTTGTGAATAGTGTATATCTGAATCAGTCTGTTCACAAGTTACATAAATACGCTATTTATAATCTTCAGTAATCATATTATTTTAAAAAAAATAAGCAGGTGGACATGCTGATTTGTTTTCGCATGTGCAGGCCCATAGCAGGAAATATGAAAATTGCATTGGAAACATTTAATAAATATAATAGTAGAGAAATATGTTTATTTTAGTCGTAAGACGACTCCTGAAACGGTGGACAAGGAAATAACCGGGGTTTTAGCCCAGTCCTGACCAAACTACAAGGAAATAACCGGTTTTTTCCCCAGTCCTGATAAAACTACAAGGATCAAACCGACAAATGACAAACGTCCATTGCACGACCTAGATAAATACATTTGCTTCTTTAACAAATTCATTATTTAAAACAATGTTGATTTTCTGTCTACATATTCCTTCAAATTTTCCAGAACATAAACTTTCAAACGTGTTCGATACAGACAGCTCTTTAAATATCATCTCACCTAAATAATGAATACATGTATATCATGTTTTGTCTTACTTGTATATTTCCAATATCTCCAGGGAAAGAGTTAGATGACGGTTCAGATGTATTTGTTGTCAGTCCAAAAGGAGCTGATAGGACAGATCCGGGTAAATATAAACTGTTCCATTATCAAAAACGTTCTTATTCATATACGCCGTGCTCGTGGAAAACTAGCATTTGCGTGTTTTACAAACGAAACTTCGCTTTCTCGTATTTTTATATATATGTACAGTCGAGAATTTGGGTCTAATTTTAATGGGTACTTCATTATCACTCAATCTCATTCTATTCGATTAAAATGGATACTATTAATGAGAAGGTTCTTGAAACCTTTCTGGATTAATTTGCGGACAGTGAAGCGCCATAAGTTCATATGTTCGGAAGTGTAGGTGGTGAGCTATTATGATCGCCTTTTGTGCGTCGTGCCGCTGCGCATTCAATAGTTTTTGTGGCGATTGGTTTGACAATCGCCACAATGCTAACAGAAACAACAACAACGAAAAATATTTACATAGTCGGTTTTGAACAATCGGTTGATATTTTTTTTCCTTACTGCAAACTAATTTACTCACATCCGTTATAGTTCCATCATTGATGCAGAGACGTGATTAATAATAATTAAGTCAGTGCTACTTTGGTACCGGATTGTTACTAATATTTGAGTTTTATCGAGACATTATCTACATAGAGTTAAAATATGTATATGTTATCTTCGTCATGATTTGGCAGATAATAAATATCATTGCGCGTTCTGCCTTGCAAATAACGGTGTAACGAATATGCAAATTAGCATCACCGGTTCGAAGTGATGGTCGTAGGGTTAGATATATAAGGCAAGTGGACCCCTTCAGGGTTGAGTATACTTTTCGCTGAAGGGATCTTCTGCGTCTTTAGCCCGGCACGTTACATTGGTGGCAGCGGTGGGATGAGGACAACTGCCATATTGGAGTTGCCTTACCCATGGATTTCCCAGGCCAAGACTCGGGACGAGTCTTCTCGGAGTGGGAAGTATTGTAACGAATATGCAAATTAGCATCACCGGTTCGAAGTGATGGTCGTAGGGTTAGATATATAAGGCAAGTGGACTCCTTCAGGGTTGAGTATACTTTTCGCTGAAGGGATCTTCTGCGTCTTTAGCCCGGCACGTTACAACGGCAACTCTGATGATACTCAAATCTGGAAATTCCAAAAGGTTCTATAAATAGCTCGCGAGACCAAAAACCAGAAGAGCTTGTAAATCTCAATATTATAAACGCTTTATTTTGTAGTTGTTTAAATATATGAAAGCGTCTAGATGATAATACTGGTTTACACAGGTTTAAAGGACACACGATGTCAGTGTGTACACACGTTATGTATACACGTCTGCACGTTCTAGAGTCAATTAGCAATCAATGCTGACAGTGTAGCCTAATTTAATTTGGAGATCGAGCATTATAATATATGCCTATATTTTTATAAATTGAACAGTTTGGCAAATAGTGAAATTGTGCTTTTGGAGCATGTTTTGTGTTTGTTTTTGCACTCACATTATTCGAAGCAGTTTAACAACCTCAGAGACATATAAATACACTGTGTTTATATGTCTCTGACAACCCTCAATCATGCAATGTGAAGGGACTAAATTGAACAGACCTGTTTAATATCGGACATCATTGAAACAAACACCAAACTAATGGATACTGTTTTCTCTCCTTTCTTGATAATTTAGTCATTTCTAAAGTGTAAAATATATTTTATCTTAATATGGCCTAACGACCTGGTGATAAACATGTGATTACCCGAACAATTTAGATTACAAATAGTCATTCTAATGAGCTAAAACGATAGTCTATCGAATACCAATTAGATTTTTCATAACTTTGGAATGGCCTAATTTTGAACACATCATGACCAATTTCAGAACGTAACTAAATGATCACCAAGACAACATTCTGGCAAACTAACATTATTCTACTGTCAAAAGATGCAGGGTTGATACATTCTCAAATGTACCCGCACCAGAGTCATCGCAAGCCCTACACCGATATACTGCTTGGTACTTTGCAGGATTTTCCATACGATCACCACTACAGTGCCATTGGCGCTTTGATTTAAAATGACATCTCCTCTTAAAACGTATGGCAAAGTTTGGTGAAACTTAACAGGGATGTTGCCATGGCAACCAGAGTTCTGCATGGACTTAGTTTCTTTAAACAATTTTGAAAGGGCGCAATGACGTGTAGCATTGTCTTGTGGTCATCTACATAGATTGTTCAAATCATGACCCTGGGTTCAAAATTGATCCCGGCCCGGTTTTATAAGTTTGTTCAGATTCGATATTTTTATAAGGCATTCGATATCTTTACACAACCCGGTTCGGGAATATCCGTTGGTTTACCAACCTTCTTGCTTATATAAGATATTTTTCAGTTCAATCTCCTATTGGCAGTAGACATTGTATATGCCTTTGTAGATTTAATCAATGTAATCATACTGATCTGGATCTATATTGTTCACAAAACAACTCTTACATTTTCATGGACAGGTTCTTATAAAACAAAAGTGCTAACAACCCGTTATGATTTATTTTAACTGACGACTTGAACATACTATCTTTCCTATTCACAGATAAACAGTCGAGACGTCTTAATAAGAAAGAATCCGTCGACGAGTCCGATACAAAACCATTTCAAGATTCCTGGGCACAGCATGGAATGAAACAAGTGCAATATCCACCATCGGATACAAGCAACACATCTTGGCATAACAGGAATCAGGTCTTTCAATCTCAATGCGAATCACAGCCATCACACTCTGGATATCCAGCAGGTGGTGCTCACATACAACGCCCATTTCCACTTGTTGACACGCCTTCGTTACGTTGTAGCAGCGACATGTTAGTAATGTACGCAATACCACAAGGTATGATTGCATGGAGAAGTGAGAAGTACGGTTCTTGGATGATTGATTATCTTCATCAGATACTAATGTCTTATAATATGAACACGCCAGAGAATTTCCTCGGGTTGTTGACGAAGGTATCCGCAGATATGTCCCATAGAGAGACGAACGCATTTGACCCAAAGTATGACAAGAAAAGGGCGATCCCTGTGATTGAACATAAACTCGATAAAGATATAATATTCTAGCCAAAGGTTCGTTCGATCCCCGTTCGGGTTATACCACTTTTAAAGACTTTAAGAAATGGAAGTAATGGCTTTCCTCCATGGCGCACAAGGGTGCTAGGATAGTATCACGATTGATTCATCGGTGTTAGGATAAATAACACCGCTAGTCTTAATAAATTGTCCCAGGATACGCCGTGATATTATTTAAACAATGTTTAAAACGGCATTAAACAACATGCACACAAAATATTTCTCTTAAAGTTAAACCGTTTTCTGCTAGAATCCTGCAACCACAATCAACAACACGCGTAGATGTTTGAAACAATAAATGAACATTACTAAATATTGATACTTTAGTAACGAACAATGCATGTCAAGATTAGACTATATGAACCTGCACAACTTGTACGATGTTGATCTTGATCTGTGCAGAAGATGTACAGAAATGAGCTTAGTGTGTTAAGTCTGTCGCTCTTACATGTATCCTCTAACACATGACTTAGACACTGTATAGCAATAGGAATCGTCCGCGGTCGAATCGTTAGCGTGGAAAGCGTGGGTATTGAATCCGGGCGTTCCGAGTTCGCTCCCAGTTTGCGGCAGCTATGGTTGGGTGCCCTTGGGGAATGCATATTACCTAGCCTAGTACTGGTTTGTTTATTTACCCAGCGACCATGCATTAGTATTTTGTCGCCGAGATATAACTGAAATAATATTGAAACGGCGTTAAAACCACCAATAATTAAAGCATATCAATTTATGGAAATAGATGTATTTTCACATTGAAGCCATATGTTTTGCAATACAATAACTTTTAAACTATTTAAGTACTTTGAGCATATTTCGATCAGGGTAAATATCTATAACTTGCCAATACAATTGTTAATTTCGTTTGTAAATGGACAGTGTCAGGGTAAAATTCACTTATATATATATATATAGCTTGTTCGTTTTATCTTTAGTATAGATGAAACCACAATTAATAAAAGCGTTACAATACATGGGAATACATGTACAGTACAGCTCACGCGGAAAACGCATCGTCCGCGAGCCACCGCGGACAAATCTCAACGCGGACAAATATTTTGGTCCGCGAAGGTGGGTGGAATTCCACCCATCACCGCGATTTGTTTTTATGTCCATCGCGGACGCAACAAGATAACCCCAGGGGGTTGATAAAACCGATCATCGTGGAGTTGCGGTGGAACCATCGCGGAATCGCGGTGATATTTTTTTGAATAGATAAGCTTTTTCTCGCCGTTTTGCTGGGAGTTTTTTTTTAATCTTTAATTTTTATTTCATTACAGTACTAATAACTGTTGTTGAAGAGGATAATGATTATAAATCAGTACTAACTATAAAGCAGCATATATGCGTAACAACTTAATTCATTAAAATTCATCAATACAATTCCCCTAAACTTGATGTATTCTGTAAACGATACAACTACGTGATAATAAAACTGTTAATTCTGCCTGAAAGATGTGTAGCTTACTTTAAATATCACTAATAAATGCCGTAATTCCATTGTCAATCACCACAATTACCAATGCATTGTTCATTCTTAATCGCCTATAAATTATTTTTTTAAAACCTGTTTCAAAGTCGGCTGAATAACAAAAACAAACTTTGCAAACAAAGAAGTGTGAAGCGCCCATGTTAACTACATGTAAAATAAATTCTACTATGTTTCTACTCTGTACAACACATTGCGTTAAAATGAAAATTTATCATTTTCAACAATATTACAATTGGATAATTCATTTATTAAGTTGATAAGAAAAGCTCAAAAATCAACAATCTGTCTTTATTAAGAGATTCAAGTACATGTACTGTATATACAAAATGCAAAGATATATATACAATGTACATGTACATGTATTGTAATTTAACAATATTTCTCTCTTACTAAAAAATGTGAGATAATCATATGTACGATAAACGTATATCCGATGTCCGCCATTTTCTATTACGAAACTTGACCTTATCGTAAACAAACACAATCTTCCACTGTTTTTCGAATAATTTGCTGAAATGGAATGAATTTTAGCAAGTTGTGTCATAAAATAATCGCAATTCGTCAATAAACGTGTACATGTACATAATCGAAAAAAAAAAAACTTTTTAATAAAAGTATAACATTTTTACAGGTAAATATTGCGGTGGAATCGCGGTGATTTCAAAATAGATAAGAATAGATAAGAAGCTCGAATCGACGACATGTCAATCGCGGTGATATGATTAGCCCGTAGGCGGTATTGCGGTGATCATATAGGTTTCATTGCGGTGATTATCCGCGATGAAAAATATTTGTCCATCGTGGGATCGCGGAAAACGCGTTTTCCGCGTGAGCTGTACTGTACATATATTTCCATGTTGAAGCGATATGTGTTGCAATATGATCAGTTTTAAAACTATGCAGGTACATTTAGCATATTGAGTATTTAAACCAAAATGTGCGAGGCAGTCACTCTAGCAACTGCTCTTTATACCTATATAGTATATTTCCTTTACCAAAAAAAAATTGTTAATTTCGTTTATTATTATATATTATAAATCGCTTGTTCGTTCTATTGTACAGTGAAGATTTCTGTGGAATAAGGTGCAGTACCAGTTACAACTCACGTTATATGGACGTGTGGCGTGTCTCAGTTTAGATTCATGTAAGGATGAGTTTGTGACAAAGAATTCCTGTTTAACCTTCCTCCCTCATACAACACATCTGCAGCAGACGTCTTTGAACACATCTAGGCAAAACTATGGAGAATCTCTATAATTGAAATTATAATTATTTCGTCTGCTGCAGAAGCGTCTATATGTGGGAAAGTGTCTACTCTTTGCTGGCTAAGTTATTTCCGTCTGTCGTCTGCAGGATTTTGAAAACGTATTTGTTTTGCCAAATCTTTTGCTGAAATAGAATATGTGTGACAACAGTTTAGATTTCAGATCTGACCCCACGATTTGTTGGTACTGATCTGGATCTAAACTGTTTGCAGGGGCCATGGACGGTTGGCGTAATCGGCCGCTAAAGTGCAAAGAATTTTAATACGTTGCAAACTTTACTGCAAACATATTAAAACATATTGCTTCTTTATATATATTTTTATATTCTTTGTACAAAAGCATTGTTATGATCTCAAATAAGTTGCATTGATGTTGGATAAACCAAAAGGCACAGTAAGTATTGTGCTTCATTGTGTAAGGTCTATGCTATACTAATAGAATGCTCTATACTGACCTTCAAACGTAAGGCCGGTGTAGCATGTGATTTGGTAGGTCTGTAAGATTCTGTGGGTTTCCTATAAATGCGCATGCGCATCGGAAGTGCAACACAGTCGGTAAGAAAACCGTGACATTTACGAGACAGGAGAAAACTTGTGCAAATCATATGCGGCGCTACAGGAAAAAGAACGTTAGGACACATATGTCCCGTGTGTGCATCATAATGCGTTTATATGTGGGAAAGTTAAAAGATTAAAACTACACGTGTCTTAAATGTCCTGGTAGAGGCTGTTGTCCCTGAAATACTACTCATTATATATATATGTTTTCATTAATGATTGATGTTAAAATAAAAAAATAAAAAGAATAAAAAATGAATAAATCGAATTATCTATCTAGATTATTTAAACAGTTTTGAGAAAACAGATTCAAGTAGACTTAGCGAACCGCTGTCTAACCCTTACCCAGATACTGGTGCCTTCTGACGTTTTATGAAGTAGAAGACATTTTTTAAAAAAACCAGATGAACAATCTATGCTTCTAATATGGAATTTGGACTAGTTATCGTTGGGGATCTGACACCGGACAGCCCGGGTTCGAAACCAGCCCGAGGCGGTCATGGTGTAAGCCCATTATACAAGGAATATTCGATAGCCTATTACTGGTTTGTCACATTGGGACCATTGATATTAATACTGTCGCCCTAATATACCTGATTGATTGATTGGGGTTAAACGATGTTCCAATAACGTTTCAGTCATGTCAAGGCGGCAAGTTCTCCTTTCTCACACCAGCACTCCTCACAATATTCTTTCCATGCCACTTGCTGCTGTTTCACATAGCCCTTTACCCTTTACCCCATGGTAGAAGATGAATGTCGCTTGTCGCATTGACTTTTGTCAAACGTCGGAATAGAATGTTGGCAGAGCTAGGTTTCGAACTCGTAACAACTGGATTGACAACTGTGATAAAGATATATTTACCAGCGAGTCTGTCGTCTAATACTTACTATTACTACAGGTATGTTTACCAGCGAGTCTGTCGTCTAATACTTACCATTACTACAGGTATGTTTACCAGCGAGTCGGTCGTCAAATACTTACCCTTACTACAGGTATGTTAACCAGCGAGTCTGTCGTCTAATACTTACCATTACTACAGGTATGTTTACCAGCGAGTCTGTCGTCAAATACTTACCATTACTACAGGTATGTTTACCAGCGAGTCGGTCGTCAAATACTTACCATTACTACAGGTATGTTTACCAGCGAGTCGGTCGTCAAATACTTACCATTACTACAGGTATGTTTACCAGCGAGTCGGTCGTCTAATACTTACTCTTACTACAGGTATGTTTACCAGCGAATCGCTGGTCAAATACTTACCATTACTACAGGTATGTTTACCAGCAAGTCTGTCGTCAAATACTTACCATTACTACAGATATGTTTACCAGCGATTCGGTCGTCAAATACTTACCATTACTACAGGTATGTTTACCAGCGAGTCGGTCGTCAAATACTTACCATTACTACAGGTATGTTTACCAGCGAGTCTGTCGTCAAATACTTACCATTACTACAGGTATGTTTACCAGCGAGTCTGTCGTCAAATACTTACCATTACTACAGATATGTTTACCAGCGATTCGGTCGTCAAATACTTACCATTACTACAGGTATGTTTACCAGCGAGTCGGTCGTCAAATACTTACCATTACTACAGATATGTTTACCAGCGATTCGGTCGTCAAATACTTACCATTACTACAGGTATGTTTACCAGCGAGTCTGTCGTCAAATACTTACCATTACTACAGGTATGTTTACCAGCGAGTCTGTCGTCAAATACTTACCATTACTACAGGTATGTTTACCAGCGAGTCGGTCGTCAAATACTTACCATTACTACAGGTATGTTTACCAGCGAGTCGGTCGTCAAATACTTAACATTACTACAGGTATGTTTACCAGCGAATTGGTCGTCTAATACTTACTATTACAACAGGTATGTTTACCAGCAAATCGCTCGTGAAGACAACATCACCACCCTGAGCGCCAATGATAGAAAGCCATTTCTACCATTTTTAAGGTGTTTGGTATTTTCCCTCGACAATAGAACAAACCTCAGATCGTTTAAGATGGAAAGACTCTCGCTACACTGCACTATAATGTACTATAATACATAATTATGATATATGAAGTTTATTGTGAAATAGAAATAACAAAGCGAAATATCATAACGAATTATGTTGAACCAGTTTTTATATGTCAGACACTCGAACACTCATTTTGAACAATCTGCCCTTTTTGCCACAATGTTTTCAAAATTCGTCAAATGCTGATGCTTCAAACTGCGTCTGTAAATGGGAAAGAGATAAGTAACATGGTGGAAAAACACTTACATTCTGAAACAATCTGATAAGTCTGCACCTTGACGCAGTATGATCAGGATCTTCATTTAGTCATACAAGCTTCCAAGACGACCTTGATCACCGTTTACGACAACAAGCGTTCACTCTGATCGCGGTCGTCATCGTACAGCCTTCGCACTACTGTTTGGGTTAGAGACTACTCGAAACTGACTGTATAATTGGCGAATACTTTACACTAGGGTCCATATGGATCTACATTGATTGTAAACGGAATTAATTGAACAGTTTACCACAAACAACAAATCAGTAGCAGACGACTCTGAAAACATTTAGTCAAAAATATGCAAACTCTCTACCAATAAAAGAAGAATTATTGAATAAAGATGAAGACATTGTGACAAAATGGGCAATTGCTCAAAATGAACAATTTCTCCTTTTGCGTCAATGTTTTCAAAAGTCGTCTACTGCAGATGCGTCAAAATGCGTTTGCAAGTGGGAAAGGGTTATATAATCTTCACCCGGAAGAATTATTTTTCCTGGTGTAATGACGCGATTACAGAATCTTAAAAATACGCGACCGACTCGCAGCGGTGGCATAAAAATAGATATCTGTATGCACAGTCTCTTTTTCCTTATACAGCACAATTTCAGTAGACGACTTTGAAAACAGGTTAGCAAAATTATGGAAACTAATTATTATGAGAATTTTCTCCTTTTGTCACAAAGTTTTCAAAATTTCACCTGCTGCAGAACCGTCAGAAAGCGTCTGTATGTAGGAAATGATTAATACAAAACAGGCATGCCTCATATCTTTTAGCCCTTCACCACACATACTACAAATTTGAAACAGACGACTTTGAAAACAAGTAGCAAAATGTATTAAAAACCTCAATAAATTAAAGAACTATTATTGAATATAGTTGGAATATAGCTGAAAACATTGTTGCAAAAGGAGAATAATGGGCAATTTCTTCCTTTGTTACAAAGTTTTCAAATGCTCGCCTACAGTAGAGACGTCAGCAAGCGATTATGTTGGAAAGGATTAATACAAAACCAATCTTTTGATTGGTATTGATCGAGGTGAAGGAATGTTTGGATAAAACATCACTGCGACACAGTATCGTTTGGTCGTACGTATCAGTGTCTCTTCAACGTGTACAATCAAACATGTGCTCTAAAGCTATCATATTCGTTGATAACTTCCCTGTCTAAAGCGACCATCTTCGTTGATCACTTACCTGTCTGAAGCGACCATCTTCCTTAAGCACGTCCCTGTCTAAAGCGATCATCTCAATTACTCATTTTCGGCATATATGACACTGTAATTAAAGACCACCATATTGTGGTCTCCCCATGGGTGGTCTTTAAACACAGGGTTGGAACAACTTGAATGGCGGTTCGACGGACAATGAAGATCCTAATCAGAGCCAAGTTATGCCTCATACTCTGTCAACAGAGGAATGTTCATTCGGAATTTAAAACTGGCATGGCAAACCCCCGTTTAAATGTTAATATTTAAGCAGCTTAAATCCGTTATCAGTCAAATCAATGCACCCCGTGAAATATGAAAGGTTGAATAATTGTTTGGTGTTTTTCCCCGTTTTTCGTCGATTTTATCAGTATGACTTGTCCGTTTATCCTTACACCAGCCAATCAATCGCATGCTAACCTCGCAACCCTGATCGCTAAGGTGGGCAGCCATTTATACCATTTTTAAAGTCTTCGGTATGATCCGACCGGGGATCAAACCCGCGGCCTCACGCACCCGAGGCGTCATATGAAAGAACTGCGCAAGACGAAAAGGGATTTTTCTCTAAAATATTCTAGTTTCTAAAATGGTGACCCTTTCTCACAATATACTCAATCGCACGAACATGTAGAGGTAGTTATAAACGGCGCAGGGGACAAACAACCGTGTTTGCTCTAAATATTTATCACAATATCAATTGTGGTTTTAATTTTGAGGGGTTTCCTGTATTAAGGGGAGCCAAATTAATTGTCCTACATTCACGTCTATAAATCCGTAAGTCACATTCCTGTCCCGTAGACTTATGGACTAGAAAGAGAATTGGGTCCAACACTTTGTAAACATTAAAACCAGTCAGTTATCCCCAAAAAGTACCAACAACTTATTATACCTCATTTTGAATATATCAACCCTACTGTTTGTATGTCAGCATAGAAATCGATTCAGACTAAGCAAATTATCCAACAAAAGTGCAATGGCGCATGATATAAACAATGCTTTTGACATTTTTCTGGATGATTAAATAAACAGCGAGTGCATTTTCTATGTAAAGCAGACTGACAAGCTTTCAACCAGCATAATTATTTTTTCCTGGTTTCTATGTAACTATATTTATTCTTGCAACTGCAAATCCAATGCTTCATTAGACATGTTTGAAATAACGTCAAACGTTGTCTGTGACAGCTCGTCCAATCAAAACCAGTGAAAAATCAGCCTCTGTCCGTTGTTATCGGCCCGTTGTTACATATAGAAAAACGTATATATGTATTGGTTACCAGATTAGTCTCTACTTTGCTTTGTTTTCACGATACACCCATGAAACATAATACTGCTATATTTATATTTTACCCCTCGTATTTCAGTTAAATTATGACGGACAGTCACACAAACCATGTCTACACCATCTTCGCTAGCCAATGCTACTTCGTACATTAGCATTCCCATAAGTATAAGTAATTATGGTAATGTAATGGAGAAATTACCCTTGGCTTTGCGAAGATGCGTCTACACTGGCCTTCCCGCAATTGCACTCTACACAACAAACTTCGCCGATGATTGATTACGTCTACTAGCCTATTGGTGAAATACGAATGACGCCAGATATACGAATGACTTTTGTCAATCATCGGAATGAATGAACGGACGAGCGAAGATTCGAACTCACCATCCCTGGATCGATATCACTCTTCATTTGATTGAGCTATCGCGCCTCGCCACACAGATACATTCAACGAATATGTTATGGTAACATTGTGAAGGTTGTATTTGATCTGCATTTGGAAATGTTGTGTTTTATTAACTATTTAGAAGAATCGACAATGAGTAAACCGGCGCCGTGATATAACTGAAATAAAGTTAAAAAC
>JASEVX010000004.1:11275861-11338518 GCA_031761405.1 Serripes groenlandicus
TTCAATATCTCCATGGGTGAACGATAAAAACACATGCTGACGTAACACAAACCATTGTATAATTCATTTAAACATTTAAACATTTCATTTTTTTCCTGGTATACGCATACAAATATGTACAATATAATTGTTAAACAAATAAAAACGGAGACGGAAATAAATGACATTTTAAAACTATATGTAATCCTTTACATGCTATGTCATTGTGAAGCGCCCTATGATCAGGCACATTTTCTAGCCGTATAATGATAGTAACCCAGGGAACACTGTCGCCGCGATGTAACTGAAATAATGTTAAACATGATTTAAAACCCCATATAAGACAAATACGATGTACTTTTAGGCTCTTTAAGAATGGTTGAATCATAACTGTTGCCTATTTCGTCTTCGTTTCCACCTATTTAAAGTCGATTGCTTAATCAGCGTCAACAAATGTCTAAATCAGAGGACTTGTTGAAAGCAAGGTGAACAAATGAGAAATTACTCATTATGGGCAATTTTCTCTTAACAACACATTGTTTTTTACTTGATTTAACCCTTTCCCTCATATAGACGCTCTGCAGCAGACTGCTTTTTGAAAACATAGTGACAAAAGAAGAAATTGCTCAAAACGAGCAATTTCTCCTTTTGCCACAATGTTTTCCACTTTTAGTCATAGATTATCCATTCAATTATAGAGATTTTATATATTTTGACAAAATATGTTCAAAGTCGTCTGCTGCAGAATTGTCATATGAGGGAAAGGGTTAATAATAGACAAAATCCTATATATAATAGATTTAGCTAGATTTCTAAAGTCGTCTGCTGTAGGTGTGTTGTATGTGGGAAACATGTTAAGATTTAATGTTACATGAGAAGATAAGATTTATTCATAATTATTTTCAATTATGACTAATAAAGACGAATCTTTCGATCGATTTGAGGGACACTCATCCACTGGAGACCTTTATTTAAATATCTTACTGGATATGAAAGTTCAACCGTTTCCCACGCACAGACGCTTTCTGACGTATCTGCACTTGATAACTTAGTCTGGTTCCCGACTTCCTATGATAGTAATATTACACAGTAATAAGGGAAAGTAACTCCAGACTATTGATAACTCTTGACAATATTGTTATACATTTTGGTAATCACTCATTTGCCTTTATCTTTTATTGTATTCCTGTGTAACCTAGCACTATCGACCTATGTACACCTATATAGATATATACGTATGAGCCATTCCACGAGAAAACCAACATTATGGACATTATGGACTATGCGTTATGTATCGATCCAGATTTGTTTAATTGATTGACAAACTGATTCACATAATCTTGTCTAGTTAACACATTACTTGAACATATTTCATTAGCATAACAGTCATTTGAAACAGGAACACTATATTATAATATAGTGTCCCTATTTGAAAGAAGAAACTCATACAAATCACTCAGAAATCATTGTAGAAGGTAAATGTATCATTACGACATATATGAACCGCATCTTGTTGGGGGTCTAAATGACGCTTCGGTTTCAGTTAGTTTGGCGAAAGACTAGTGTGGAGCTACACTGCTAGCTTTTCGCCAAAAGAAGCGTTTATGTCCATATAGTCTATACACGTGGAAAGTGTTGACTCCTCTGGTGAGACTGGGCGGGAAGCACAAGCGCAACGTGTCTTCACTGTACGCAGATGCATTAAGACCCGAAATCGTTTGGCGCGGTTCAAGTCTAAACGGTCTTTCAGTTATCTCAGCATGGGTGTTTTAATAATAATAAATCACATAAATGCACGCAATAATGATACACATGTGCATGCATATATTTGTATTGAAGATCAAGATCAGACTAATTTTGGTAAATGACACTCGCTTATTTTCTCAGTATTTAATTAGTATCTGATAATATTCACATCATCTTTACATTTGTTCAAAACTTATATAGTATTCCTATTCTTATATTAAAAATATGTTCATCAACTGTGTGTGTGTGTATTTTTTTTTTTTCAAATTAGAATATTCATAGTATAAAATGGTATACAATTCAGTGTGATGGGTTGACATATTTTGTTTTGAAACGTGCTAAGAGGGTTGTTATAGCTAGGGACACCTATGTAATTAACTCTTTCAGAGCCTTGAGTTTTTTTGCAAACAATACAGATTCAGGTGAGTCAGCTCGTAACGATCTGTCTCAACTGAAATCAGCATTGTCTGCCTTTTAGTTAACAAAATAGTCCAAAACTGTTATTACATGAGAAATGAAGACGCCCGATTTTGAACATGGAAGAGTCCACTTAAAACAATTCTGCGCTGAAAGAGTCAACATACCGAAACGCTATTCGCGGTTCATTTCACAAAGCGCAGGCTCAGATCACTCTTGTCTAGTTATAATGTAACAGTGGCGGATATGGATAATTACTATTGTCTAGTTATAATGTAACAGTGGCTGATATGGATAATTACTATTGTCTAGTTATAATGTAACACTGGCGGATATGGATAATTACTATTGTCTAGTTATAATGTAACAGTGGCTGATATGGATAATTAATATTGTCTAGTTATAATGTAACAGCAATGGCTGATATGGATAATTAATATTGTCTAGTTATAATGTAACAGTGGCGGATATGGATAATTACTATTGTCTAGTTATAATGTAACAGTGGCTGATATGGATAATTACTATTGTCTAGTTATAATGTAACACTGGCGGATATGGATAATTACTATTGTCTAGTTATAATGTAACAGTGGCTGATATGGATAATCACTATTGTCTAGTTATAATATAACAGTGGCTGATATGGATAATTAATATTGTCTAGTTATAATGTAACAGCAGTGGCTGATATGGATAATTAATATTGTCTAGTTATAATATAACAATGGCGGATATGGATAATTACTATTGTCTAGTTATAATGTAACAGTGGCTGATATGGATAATTACTATTGTCTAGTTATAATGTAACAGTGGCGGATATGGATAATTACCATAGTCTAGTTATAATGTAAAAGTGGCGGTTATGGGTAATTACTATTGTCTAGTTATAATGTAACACTGGCGGATATGGATAATTACTATTGTCTAGTTATAATGTAACAGTGGCGGATTTGGATAATTACTATTGTCTAGTTATAATGTAACAGTGGCTGATATGGATAATTACTATTGTCTAGTTATAATGTAACACTGGCGGATATGGATAATTACTATTGTCTAGTTATAATGTAACAGTGGCTGATATGGATAATTACCATAGTCTAGTTATAATGTAACAGTGGCGGTTATGGGTAATTACTATTGTCTAGTTATAATGTATCAGTGGCGGATATGGATAATTACTATTGTCGTGTTATAATGTAACATTGGCGGATATGGATAATTACTATTATCTAGTTATAATGTAACAGTGGCGGATATGGATAATTACTATTGTCTAGTTATAATGTTACAGCAGTGGCTGATATGGATAATTAATATTTTCTAGTTATAATATAACACTGGCGGATATGGATAATTACTATTGTCTAGTTATAATGTAACAGTGGCTGATATGGATAATTACTATTGTCCAGTTATAATGTAACAGTGGCGGATATGGATAATTACCATAGTCTAGTTATAATGTAACAGTGGCGGCTATGGGTAATTACTATTGTCTAGTTATAATGTATCAGTGGCGGATATGGATAATTACTATTGTCGTGTTATAATGTAACAGTGGCGGATATGGATAATTACCATAGTCTAGTTATAATGTAACAGTGGCGGCTATGGGTAATTACTATTGTCTAGTTATAATGTATCAGTGGCGGATATGGATAATTACTATTGTCGTGTTATAATGTAACAGTGGCGGATATGGATAATTACTATTATCTAGTTATAATGTAACAGTGGCGGATATGGATAATTACTATTGTCTAGTTATAATGTTACAGCAGTGGCTGATATGGATAATTAATATTGTCTAGTTATAATATAACACTGGCGGATATGGATAATTACTATTGTCTAGTTATAATGTAACAGTGGCTGATATGGATAATTACTATTGTCCAGTTATAATGTAACAGTGGCGGATATGGATAATTACCATAGTCTAGTTATAATGTAACAGTGGCGGCTATGGGTAATTACTATTGTCTAGTTATAATGTATCAGTGGCGGATATGGATAATTACAATTGTCGTGTTATAATGTAACAGTGGCGGATATGGATAATTACTATTATCTAGTTATAATGTAACAGTTGCGGATATGGATAATTACTATTGTCTAGTTATAATGTAACAGTGGATGATATTGATAATTACTATTGTCTAGTTATAATGTAACAATGGCGGATATGGATGATTACTATTGTCTAGTTATAATGTAACAGTGGCGGATATGGATAATTACTATTGTCTAGTTATAATGTAACAGTGGATGATATTGATAATTACTATTGTCTAGTTATAATGTAACAGTGGCGGATATGGATCATTACTATTGTCTTGTTATAATGTAACAGTGGCTGATATTGATAATTACTATTGTCTAGTTATAATGTAACAATGGCGGATATGGATCATTACTATTGTCTAGTTATAATGTAACAGTGGCGATATGAATAATTACTATTGTCTAGTTATAATGTAACAGTGGCTGATATGGCTAATAACTATTGTCCAGTTATAATGTAACAGTAGCGGATATGGATAATTAATGTTGTCTAGTTATAATGTAACAGTGGCGGATATGGATCATTACTATTGTCTTGTTATAATGTAACACTGGCTGATATGGATAATTACTATTGTTTAGTTATAATGTAACAGTGGCTGATATGGATAATTACTATTGTCTAGTTATAATGTAACAGTGGCGGATATGGATAATAACTATTGTCTAGTTATAATGTAACAGTGGCTGATATGGATAATTAATTGATCTTTATTTTAATTTCTCTCTTTTAGGAAAAAAAGATACTCTTAAACAATGGATCAGAATACAACAATGACAAAGCCAATCAAAAATAGTACAGAACAATCACATACGAAGTGTTCTAACAATGAAAAACAAGAATTGGGTAGTGAAGCGGTTAACGAAGACTCTGGCGATCTAAATGAGAGCGGTGTTGTCGATGGTTTTGATTCCGACAACCCCATCACGAATAGAACTCCAAACGAAATACGAGAACAACTCGGTTTTAACAGTGAAGATGTGCACGATGGGTTTCTTAAGTGGATAACAGGTTGTGCGGGATCAAGGTCAACACTTATAGATGAAGACAACGAAACATATGGGTTTACTGATATGGAATCTCAAGAGAAAACTTTCATCGGACGCTTGAAGAGGCAGTTCAGTGAACGGAGATCGAGGCGTGATAAACACACGGGTAAGAAATACAGTCGGTCGAAATCGCACGAAGATGAAAAGCGAACGTCGCACTCTGAACGCAAACATAGCTATAAAGAAGCTGTGAATATAAACAATGAAATGACTCCTTTAAACAATACAGTTAACAACTGGAATGAAAACCAGAGTGTTCCTTTACATAAAAATATCATTAATGACGTGAGGTCACCACGTGGTGTTGGAATCAGCATGGAGTCTAACAGTTCATACCCTTCTCAAACCAATATTCAAAGTCATCCAAGTACAAGCCAAAAGAAGAAGGATCAGCCAATTATAGACCCAGATGTGTACCGTTTTACTAACTCAGAACGTGGGTTTTTAGTCAACATTGTCAACGACCGTTTTACAAGACAAGCGAAGAGAGATGGCGCACACTGGGACCTTTTAAAAATGAAAGAAATTGGTCGAAAGTTCGGGTTTCGATTGTCTAATTACAACAACGATAAAAATCTTACGAGACACCAAACGATGTCATTGCTAACGGAAATCCAACACGCGGACCACTCTCAGTGTGACTGTTTCATGTTTATGATAAGTACCCATGGCCTAGAACAAGCAAACCCCACCCTTCGCGGAAAAAAGGACCACGCCCTCGTGTGTGCAGATGATAGGCTCATCTTTACGAGTACCATACTGAACATGTTTAATGACAGCAATTGCCCGACACTGAAAGGAAAACCAAAAATCTTCTTTATACAAGCATGCAGAGGTAAGACTACTGATTAAGAAATCTTAACCATTTAACACTTACAGACGCTTTTGGGCGCTTCTGATTTAGAAATATTAACCATTTAACACTTACAGACGCTTTCTGACGCTTCTGCAGTAGACGACTTAACCATTTAACACATACAGACGCTTTCTGACGCTTCTTCAGATGACGACTTAACCATTTAACACTTACAGACGCTTTTGGGCGCTACTTCAGTAGACGACTTAACCATTTAACACTTACAGACGCTTTCTGACGCTTCTGTAGCAGACGACTTTTAAAAACATTTTTAATGATTGTTTTTAAATGTTTAACAACAATTATTTTAAGTCGTCTCCTGCACATGTGTTGTATGTGGGAAAGGCTTAAGAGCCCAACATACATAAAGACTACACGTAAGGATACCCATACACAAAACTATATTCCCTAGGCATTTCGGCATTTTAATTTAAATAGAACAAAACTCAGATATTGTTGTCCCGTATTCGATCCGCGTTGGCAACAGTCATATGGCGATGCCCTTTTGCCAAGGCACACTTCCTAGCCTAGTACTGGTTTGTTTTCTCTAGGGATCATGAATGAGTGAATTGTCGCCGTGATGTAACTGAAATAATGCTGAAAACGGCATAAACCCTCTATAAAATAAAATAACACAGATTTTCAATTTAATCTACGGGTAGTAATTATTCCACTTCATATTAGTGGTGGAAATTAGTTACATATGAGCCGTCCCGCAAGAAAACCAAACTTTGTGGATTCTGCGTAAAGTGTCGACCCGGATCAGCCTAAGCATACCGCGCAGGCTAACCCGGACAGACACTTTTCACCTCCTGTGGATTAACTGTTTCAGGAATCACTACTCTATATATCCCCCCTTAGACGGAATGTGTCGGCCGGATCAGTCTGCGCGGACAGCGCATGCTGATCTGGTCGATACATTACGCAGATATATTGATATGAGCCGTCCCGCGAGAAAACCAACATTGTGGATTCTGCGTAAAGTATCGAACCGGATCAGCCTAAGCAAGCCTCACAGGCTTACCTGGACAGACACTTTTCGCCACCTGTGGATTTCCTTTTTCAGGAATCATCAATCTATACTTCTATCCCCATAAGTCGGAATGTGTCGACCCGGATTAGCCTGCGCGGATTGTTGGTTTTCTCGTGGGACGGCTCATATGTGTACGTCCATGGGACAAGGCGCAAGTTGGCTTTTGTGAACAGTGTATATCTGAATCAGCCTGTGTATCCAGTCTGAACTTGATATATACTATTCACATATTACTAAAATACGCTTATTATAATCTTCAGTAAACATATTATTTAAAAAAAGATATAGCAGGTGGATAGGCTGATACGAACCTACAGAAATACCAACTTGCACCCGTTTTCGCACGGGCAGCCCAGCCCCATAGTAGAAACTATGAAAATTGCATTTGAAACATTTAATAAGTTATGTAATAGTACAGAAATATGTTTATTTTAGTCGTAAGACGACTCCTGAAACGGTCGAAAAGGAAATAACCGGGTTTTTTTCCCAGTCCTTACCAAACTACAGGGATCAAACCGACAAATGACACATGCCCAATGCACAACCTAGATAAATACATTTGCTTCTTTCACAAATTCATTATTTCAAACAAGAAAAATCTTTAAAAAAGATAAACGGCGATCAATATGAGAAAACACTAAGAAATGGAACATGCGTATAGTATCTGACTTGAATATCAGAAAGGTTTTGTTAATAATCAAAACAATCAGTATTTTTTCATGAATTATAAAATTTGCGCAATAATGTTGTATATCTGAGAATTCTACAGCTCCTTGAATTGGTAATGCATTATAATCGTGATTCAGTTGGAACATTGTTCTTTAAAAGATATAGAATCGGTAATCGAGTGTAGCTTGCGCGTTTTTTGTTTTTTCTCTTTCTTTTAAGAACCACGTGTCAGCCAAAATTATGTAAACTCTCAGAAATTATTAAATAGTAAACGGAAACGATGGAATCAACATTTTTATATCTTTATCCCAGTACCAACTACTAAATCATAACAATAATCTATGTGTTTACCAAAGGCTAATCGGCAATTTCCATCCAGCTTCAGTTTCTATAAATAGATTATTAGGGCCGGGAATACCCCGTCACATGACTGGAGATTACGCGAGGCTCAAAAGAGGTGTATAAATTTCAATTGACGATAAATAACTGAAAACTTATCATAATTCAAAAGTAATTAATATTTTGCTCTTAAATATTATATTTCATACGTTTTCACTGATTTTTTAAACTGAAATTTATTTTTAAGGAAAACAATTGAAGATTAGTATGCAGAGATTTCATTTTAAAACTTCACCTTATAAGTGCCTCTCGAAGGATCGCCAACTTAACTATGAACCAATCAAAACGTTTCATTTCCTTTATTTCTTCGATATTATTCATTAAATACAACATTTGATTGGTCTACAATCTAGATCATTTGTTTAACATCTAGGTCAAAACCCACGTTAATCAGCTATCGCCGAAAAAAATTAATTTTCTGTCTACATATTCCTTCAAATTTTCCAGAACATAAACTTTCAAACGTGTTCGATACAGACAGCTCTTTAAATATCATCTCACCTAAATAATGAATACATGTATATCATGTTTTGTCTTTCTTGTATATTTCCGATATCTCCAGGAGAAGAGTTGGATTATGGTTCAGCAGATGTTTATGTTGTCAGTCCAAAAGGAGTTGATAGGACAGATGTTACTATTGTTCCGGGTAAATATAAACTGTCCCATTATCAAAAACGTTCGTATTCATATGCGTCGTGCTCGTAGAAAACTAGCCTTAGCCATGGCAACCAGAGTTATGCATGAAATTAATTTCTATGAACAATTTTGAAAGGGCACAATGGTGTGTAGCATTGTCTTGTGCTCTTCTACATAGCTTGTTCAAATTATGCCCCTGGGTTCAAAATTGATCAACTGTTTTATATAGAGTTATATATATTATTTTTAAATACCAAGTGATACGTAAACATTTCTTTGGTGACCGTTTAAGTCATTTTAACTTGACAACAGACAGACAATATGGGGTGTCAGTTATTGCTCTGTATATGTAGCAGTGTAGCTATACTGGTCCTCTTGTGCCTCTTGTATTAGCTTGCCTTACCGCAAAATGAGTTATTATGGTTGGCATGACAAATCACACTACATGAATATCGTTCATATTTCGGGAATATCCGTTGGTTTTATCAATTTAATCAGACTGATCTGGATCTACATTGTTCACAAAATAGCTTGTACCTTTTCATCGACAGGCTCTTATAAAACAAAACAAAAGTGCTAATAACCAATTATGATTCATTTTAACTGACGACTTGAACATACTATCTTTCCTATTCACAGAAAAACAGTCGAGACGTCTTAATAAGAAAGAATCCGTCGACGAGTCCGATACAAACCCTGGTCAAGATTCCTGGGCCTTACACCATGGAATGAAACAAGGGCAATATCCACCATCGGATACAAGCAATACACCCTTTCATAACAGGAACAAGGACTTTCAATATCAATTCGAATCGCAGCCATCACACTCTGGATCTCAACCACTTTTCGTCGCACCTATATGTGCACCATTTCCAACTGCAGCAACAATCAGAAACAATTACACCGTCAGAAACGTGCCTTTTTCTCCAGCAGGTGGCGCTCACATACCACGCCCATTTCCACTTGTAGACACGCCTTCATTACGCTGTAGTAACGACATGTTAGTAATGTACGCCATACCACAAGGTATGTTTGCATGGAGAAGTCAGTCCGACGGTTCTTGGATGATTGACTACCTCCATCAGATACTAATGTCTTATAATATGAACACGCCAAAGACTTTTCTCAGTTTGTTGACGGAGGTATCCGCAATTATGTCCCGTAGAGAGACGAACACACCGAGCAGTTTAGAGCTTCACAAGAAAAAGGCAATCCCTGTTATTGAACATAAACTCGATAAAGACATAATATTCCGGCCAAAGGTTCCGGGTGCAGTATGGGTAAAAAAAGTTCAACTAATGTCTCTCTAGAATAGCATTGCTGTTCTATTTCTCTTAACGCCTCCGTCGTGTAGCGTTTAGAGTGTTCGCCTCGAGGGAGACCAGGGTGCGTTCGATCCCCGTTCGGGTTATACCAATTGTTAAAGACTTTAAGAAATGCAAGTGTTGGCTTGCCTCAATTGCGCTCAAGGTTGCGATGATAGTATCACGATTAATTCATCGATATCAGGATAAATAACTCCGCTAGTATTGGTAAATTGTCCCAGGATACGCCGTGATAAATAGCACTGCTAGTATTGGTAAATTGTCCCAGGATACGTCGTGATAAATAGCACTGCTAGTATTGGTAAATTGTTCCAGGATACGCCGTGAAAAATAGCACTGCTAGTATTGGTAAATTGTTCCAGGATACGCCGTGAAAAATAGCACTGCTAGTATTGACAAATTGTCCCAGGATACGCCGTTATGTTATTGAAGCGATGTTTAACAATGGCATTAAACGACATTCAAATAAACATTAAGTTTAACCCGTTTTCTGCTAAATTCCTGCAAACGCAATCAACATCAAGCATGGGCTTTTGAAAAGTTAATGAACCTTAACAAATATGGATAAATGAGTAACGAGCAATGTATGTCTAGGTTAGACTACATAAACCTGCATAACTTGCACGATGTTGATCTTGATCTGTGCAGAAAATGTGCAGAAATTAGCTTATTGTGTCGCGCTACATGTATCCTCTAACACATGACTTAGACACTGCATATCAATATGAATCATCCGCGGTCGAATCGTTAGCGTGGAAAGCGTGGATATCGAATCCGGGCGTTCCGAGTTTGCTCCCAGTTTGCGGCAGTTATGGTGGGGCGCCTTTGGGGAATGCATATTACCTAGCCTAGTACTGGTTTGTTTATTTACTCAGCGACCATGGATTAGTATTTTGTCGCCGAGATATAACTGAATAAATATTGAAACGGCGTTAAAACCACAAATAATTAAAGCATGTCAATATATGGAAATACACGTAATTTCACATTGAAGCCATATGTTTTACAATACAATAACTTTTAAACTATTCAAGTACTTTGAGCATATCTAGATCAGGGTTAATATCTTTAATTTGCCAACACAATTGTTAATTTTGTTTGTACATGGACAGTGTCAGTGTAAAAGTTACTTATATATAACGCTTGTTTTTTGGTGTTTTTTTAGTATAGATGAAACCACAATTAATAAAAGCATTGCAATACAAATACACGTATTTTCACATTGAAGCCATATGTTTTGCAATACAATAACTTTAAAACTATTCAAGTACTTTGTGCATATTTAGATAAGGGTAAATCACTTTAATTTGCCAACACAATTGTTAATTTCGTTTGGAAAATGCGTTTTAAATGAACAGTATTTTTTAGTATAGATGAAACCACAATTAACAAAAGCATTGCAATACATGGGAATACATGTACATGTATTTTCATGTTGAAGCAATATGTTTTTCAATATGATCAGTTTTAAAACTATGCAAGTAAATTTAGCATACTGAGTATTTAAGCCAAAATGTGCAAGGCAGTCACTCTAGCAACTGCTCTTTATACATATATTAGTATATTTCCTTTACCAACAACCTTGTTAAATTCGTTTGTAAAGGGCGTTTTAAATTGAATGTGTCAGGGTAAAAGTTACCTATATTATAATTCGCTTGTTCGTTCTATTGTACAATGTAGATTTCTGTGGAATTAGGCGCAGTAACATTTTCAACTCACATATAAATGGACTTCACCAGAAAGCTGGGCGTTCAGTGTATTGTAACGATAGCTTACTTTAACAAATTCACTAGATGTTGTGAGAGTGGCTGAATCGAGAAAAACGATTATAATTAAAGCTTGTAAACCATTTTAATCCTTTTCCCACATACAACACTTCTGCAGCAGACGACTTTGAAAACATCTGGGCAAAAATATAGAAAATCTCTATAAATGAAAATATCTATAACTGAAATTATAATTATTTAATAGGGTTGAAAATTCGTCTGGAGGCGTCAAAATGTGTCTACTCTTTGCAGGCTAAGTTATTTCCGTCTGTCGTCTGCAAGATTTTGAAAACATATTTGTTTTGCCAAATCTTTTACTGATATAGAATATGTTTGTCAACAGTTTGGATTTCAGTTCTGACCCCACGATTTGTTGGTACTGGTCTGGATCTAAACTGTTTGCAAGGGCCATAAACGGTTGGCGTAATCGACCGCTAGCGTGCAAAGAGTTAAATACGTTGCAAATTTTACTGCAAACAGATAAAAACATATTGCTTCTTTATATATATTTTTATATGTTTATATTCTTTTTACAAAAGCATTGTTATGATCTCAAATAAGTTGCATTGATGTTAGATAAACCAAAAGGCACAGACAATCTTGTGTTTTATTGTGTAAGGTCTATGCTATACTAATAGTATGCTCTACACTACAAAAAGGCGAAACGCTCTAAGAATGAAATATTTAAGCCATCCCGCGAGAAAACCAACATTGTGGACTCTGCGTAAAGTATCGACCCGGATCAGCCTAAGCAGGCTAACCCGGACAGACACGTTTCGCCTCCTGTAGATTTTCTGTTTCAGGAATCATTACTCTATACCTCTATCCCCCTGAGACGGAATGTGTTGGCCCGGATTAGCATGTGTGGACTGCGCAGGCTGATCTGTGTCGATACATTACGTAGAGTCCATCCATAATGACGGTTTTCTCGTGGAACGGCTCATATATATATAAATAAATATATATGTTTTTATTTATGATTGATGTTAAAATAAAAAATAAAAGAAATAATAAATGAATAAATCGAATTCTCTATCTAGATTATTTAAAAGGTTTTGAGAAATCCGTTTCAAGTAGACTTAGTCAACCTCTGTCTAAGCCATACCCAGATACCGGTGCCTTCTGACGTTTTATGTAGCAGACAACATTTAAAAAAAAATGTTTAAAAATCTATGCTTCTGATATGGAATATGGAGTAGTTATCGTTGGGGATCTGACACCGGACAGCCCGGGTTCGATATCAGCTCGAGGCGGTCATGGTGTATGCACGCCCCTTGGACATGGAATATTCGATAGCTTATTACTAATGTGTCACATTGGGACCATCTGATTGATTGATTGGGGTTAAACGACGTCAACAACGTTTCAGTCAAAGGCGGCCAGATCACCTACCCATGTGTTTCCTCACTTTCTCGCGCCAGAACTCCTCACAACATTCCTATAAGGTCACTTGCTGCTGTTCCACAAAGCCCTTTACCCCATGGTAGAAGATGAATGTCTCTTGTCGCTCTGACTTCCGTCAAACGTTGGAATAGAATGTTGAAATAGGTGGGTTTTGAACTCATAACAACTGGATTGAGAACTGTGATATAGTAATCGTTGAGAAATTAGCATCGGGCATACTTATTGTATTCAATGTGCAATTCTGTCGTCAAAGACTTACCATTCCTACTGGTCTATGTATCCTGACACCAGCAAGTCGGTCGTGAAACTAACACCACCATCCTTAGCGCCAATGATAAAAAGCCATTTCTACCATTTTTGAAGTATTTGGTATGACCATAGAACAAACCTCAGATTGTTTTAAGATGTAAGACTCCCACCACACTGCACTATAATGTACGATAAAAAACATTATTATGATAGATGAATTTTATTGTAAAAATAGAAATAACAAAGCGAAATATCATACGAATTATATTGAACCAGTTTTTATATCTCAAACACTCGAACACTCATTTTGAACAATCTGCCCTTTTGCCACAATGTTTTCAAAATTTGTCAACTGCTGATGCTTCAAACTGTGTCTGAAAATGGGAAAGAGATAAATAACATGGTGGAAAACACTTACATTCTGAAACAATCTGATAAGTCTGCACCTTAACGCAGTATGATCAGGATCTTCATTTAGTTATACAAGCTTCCAAGACGACCCTGACCACCGTTTACGACAACAAACGTTCACTCTGATCGCCGTCGTCATCGTATAGTCTTCGTAGCTCCAACCACGGTTCGGCCATTTATTCTTCCTGGCTGACTCTGTTCGCGGTCGTCATCGTATAGCCTTCGTAGCACCAACCACGGTTCGGCCAAACACCCAGAAGTACTTAGTCATTTCTCCATGCCCCTGGGATGACATTCTGGTGCTGGTCCATCGAGCCATCAGGTTAGTGTGAGTGGCTGGATATCTCAGTCTGATAAGATTGCGTTGTTTCTGCATGTCGCTGGCCTCTGGTTCATGTTCCTCAGCAAAACTCGGAACTTGTATATCAGAATACCAAAGGCATCCTCCACTACACGCCTGGCTCTGGTGAGTCTGTAGTTAAATATTCTCCTGGGATCCATGTTTCTGATTGAAAACGGGTTCATCAGGCGCTTGTTGATCCCAAAAGCATTGTCTCCTACTATGTAGTATGGAGCAGGAAAGTCATCACCAGGTAGAGACTTCTCTTCAGGGAGATTAAATATGTCGGACTCTCCAGGCATTCATTCAGTTCTGACCCATTGTATATACTGGCATCGTTACTGGAACCATCAGAGCCGACATCAATTCAGAGGAACTCATAGTCTGCGTTGACCAGGGCCATGAGGACAATGGAGACCTTGTAGTTTCTGTACACAGAGCCAGTATTCCAAGGACAGATGACCGCCACATGCATGCCATTCAGAGCACCACAGCAGTGTGGAAATTGCCATCTCTTCTCAAACTGCTCAGCAATGGCTGACCACTCTTCAGTTGTAGTAGGACACTGGATAACCTCAGCAGCAAACTCGGCTTTGATGGCATCGCAGACTTCATAAATGTTGAGAGAGATGGTGTTTGGAGAAACTATAAAGTTGTAGTACAGGCTTGGATAATTGTCACCGCAGGCCAGGTGTCGTCGAGTTTCCTTCGTATGGTCTTCGTGAGGCGAAAATAACAAATGACACCGATGATCACACGAAGTAATGCGACGTTCCCACTGTCGTGCGATCTGTTAAGAACGCCACGATTGGCCATTCGTAGCAGATCTTGGAATTTCTCTGGAATATCAGGTTTGGATACGAGGTGATACGAGTTGATACGAGTTGATACGTTCTGATACGATTTGTTGCGCTCAGATGCGATCTGTTCACGATTTGTCAATTTGAGGCGTCACGATCTGTCACGGTCTGATCTTCCGTTCAGTTACGATCACATACGTTCCGATAGGATTGTTTCGATTGGGTCCACGATTGGGTCTCGGACTGACACGATCACCACGATCGGGTTCCCCGAATTGGGATGATCTGGTACGTGCAGATACGTTCCGATACGTTCACCAAGAACCGATGCGCTCCGTTACGTTAGGATACGCTCGTAGTCGCGATATCTTTCACGATTATGATCGAGGGTGATCACAATTTGAGCTACGACTGGACCCCGACAGGTATATATAGAGCCCGACTGACCATGGACTTCATTGTTTTATGAACTTTTACAGAGTAAACACTACAACCCTCAACCATTAATGATGGCAGAAGTTCAGGATGATGACAGCGTGGCATTTGCAGTATTACTGTATACTTACATTATCACCAGAGAGGAAGAAGACGAGCAGCAGACAGACCAGCTACAATCTCAAACACAAAGGGCCAGGAGAGCTGCAGTCAGGCAGTTATGGGTGCGACCATGGCTCATAGAGGAGAGGAGACAACACCTTGGTCAGTTCTCCAGCCTCCTAGACACCCATTTGAGGCTGGAGGATCCAGTAGCGTTCCAAAACTACACAAGGTTAACACCACAGATCTTCGATGAAGTCTTGCAGAAGGTAACCCCAGCAATCTAGGGGGAAGTCATAGCATAGAGAGCTGTAGCTAACCAGTTTGAGCAAAGATGGAACATCCCCCACGCCATTGGGGCATTGGATGGCAAACACATTGCTATCAAGAAGCCACCACGCACTGGCAGCTTGTACTACAATTACAAGGGCTTCTTTTCGATACCACTCCTGGCCCTGGTGGGTGCAGATTACAAGTTTATACGGATCAAGCTTGGTGGAAAAGGACACATGTCAGATGCTCAGATATTTGGCGACTCGGAGCTGTTCAGCGGTCTGGAAGAAGAGTCACTAGGACTCCCCCCCCCCCACCCCCCCTGCCCTCTGACTGCAAGCCCCGATGACCATCAAGACATGCCCTTCTTCATCCTAGGTGATGACGCCTTCGCACTCAGGAACTACCTCATGAAGCCATACGGCAGAAGAGCGATGTCCAGGGAGGAGAGGATTTTTCAACTACAGACTATCAAGGGGGAGGAGAGTGGTGGAAAACGCCTTTGGGATCCTGGCCAATAGATTCAGGTGTTTTCTCAGGCCTCTAGAGCAGAAGCCAAATACTGTGAAGGATATAGTGGAGGCGGCAGTGGTTCTTCACAACCTACTGAGGCTGAGGCATCCATGCATTGCAGCACAAGAGGCGGACCATGAGAATGAAAACCACAATGTCATCCCAGGGACATGGAGGGACCAAGTGAACTGGCTAGATGTGGATCAACCTCCTGCACATAGTAACTCAGCTACAGCACAGGCGAAGCATCAGAGGGAACTCCTGAACGCCTTCTTCAACTCACCACAAGGTGCGGTTGCATGGCAGAACAGGATGGCCGGGCTGCATGACGCGGAAGGTGGAGAGGATGATATTTGACATTTTGAATTTTGTTTCTGAAACAAATCGAAGACCTATTCATACGACAATTCAAAACTTGCCTAAATTGTGGTTAAATCGTATGATAGAGTAGAAAACTTTGTGACATTTAAAGGAAAATTTGCTTGTTATGAGCAAATTCTCCTTTTGTTACAAAGTTTTTAAATTTCTTTTTTATTGATTTGTTGAAATGAGTATCTTTACCATTCAGTGTACATGTAATATGAAATAAATATAAGTTCACGACTTTCGTTTTATGTCATTTTTTATTTTTTATTTCTTTTATTTTTTGTTATCATAACATATTCTACAAGGACTCTCTACTGATCGTCCAGGGGGTCTTCCCGTTCCCGTTCCTGGTGCAGGTCTGTGTCATCATCCTTAGCAAGTGGATCAGGGGTGTTGAGCTGCGAGGAGAGGTTGAAACTGCCGGCATCTGGTGTACTGGTTCTCAGCAGGCTGACGAAGGAGGGTCCTGCCTGAGGCTTATTGGTTTGTGGGCAGGTCATCTGGGGCGTGGGGAACTGTTGCTGGACGTAGCTGCGGTCCTGACTACCCCCAGATACTGGGTGGAGGTCCTATAGGGCGAGGTGGCCAGTGGGAGGGTTGAGGCTGCCACGTGGCCTGCTGCTGGAACTCGATGGGGAACTGCTGGTCTTGGCTTGGTGGTGGCTGCGTATGGCTATGCTCAGCTGCCCGTTGAGCCCTGTGTAACTCCTGCATGATGTTCGCCTCAGCATCCCTCCTAATCGCTCCAGGCAACTTGGACAGGATCTCATCCACATACTTTCCAAAGTTAGAGCTGCCACACACAGAAGCGCTTCTAGACATGAATTTAACAAGCAGTTCTTCTGAAAGGGAAAAAGTGAGGGATAATTTTTAGTGGGATTAATATTTTCTACCCTCCCGCTACACCAAATAGGGAGCCTTTTCTTTTTTAGAAATGTTATTTTATCTTGCAATTATTGCATGGTTGCGGCCTATTTTCGTTGTTTTCGGCAGTTTGGTAAATTCGTGAGATCACGGATTCCTGTGTGCTATCTGCTGTGTATAGTGTTATTAGGAGAGATAATACTTACTCAGTTCTGCAGAGGTCATCCTATCCTCACTGCCCCGTCTGGAGCCGACCGACCGTGGCTTGGAGGCTGTCTGTGAGGTTGGTGATGCAGCTACTGGAGTGTTGCTGTTGGAACCCTGCTTGTGGTAGAGGCAACTACTGAGTTTTGCTCGGTGGAAGGTGTGAGTTCAGTGCCACTGGCACTTGCTGCTGCTGCTGCTGCTGTAAAGGAGGCCACATTTCTGGCATCCACCGTCTCAATGTGAGGGATCAAAAAAGAGAACTTATCCCATACCCACTTCTCTGTGCTGTTCATGTCAGTAATTGCATCTCCCCCTGCCCCACTCTTCTTGGCACGTTTCTTCAGCCGGCCCATCATGGTCCTCATGCTTGAGTACCATATGTTTAGCTGTTCTACAGTACTATTTATCTTGGCAGCATGTGCAGCCCAGAGATTCTCTTTCTGGGTAACATCCTTGAACCCCGAAAGGCGTTTGCTGTACAGGACCTCATTTCGCATGAGGAACTCAATGATTTCCTCCTTTTGCTGTTCACAGAAAGCAGTGACTGTTTTCTTTCTCTTTGCTTTCTCGGAGGGGTAGCTCTCATCTGTCTCCTCTGGCTGGACTGGTTCTGGCTCCGGGTGTGGGACAGCCTTATCCTTTCCCTTTCCCTTCTTGCCTCCGGTACCCTTGGGTGGCATGTCGCAAAGGCTAACAAATTCTTGCACTTGCAGGTTATTACTTAGATGTGCTCTCTTCAAGAGTAGATCGCGGAATGAGACGCATTAAATATTCTCCGGTATATAAATATGGGCACGAGAACTCGTAACAGATCGTGAGCGTTTGTGTAAAACGTAACTACTCGTATCTACTCGCATTTACTCGCATCTTCTCGTACCAACTCCTATCTGCTCGTGAGTTATTCGTGTCAGGTCTTGAGCAATGGGACCCCACATAGCGTAACAGATCGTGACAGATCGTGGGAGATCGTGGAAGATCGCAACACATCTCAACAGAGCGTGGTTTTTGTCTTGTCTAATGCTGGGTTTACACTAGGCCACGATGTCTACGATCTCCACGATTCGAGAGAATCGTGATGAGCGTAGGGGATCGTGGGGTCGAATCGTAGTGATCGTGAGGGAACGTGGTGGAATCGTAATAACCGTGAGGATCGTGACAAAGTTTTTGACTGTCAAAAATCTTGCCACGATTATGCCGATTTGACGACAAATCTTGAGAGAGCGTGATAGAACGTGGGAATCGTAGTAGAGCGTAGTAGACAGTGACATACCTTAACGGAGCGTAACAGAACTTGCTGCGCCATCGTAGAGGATCTTGATGCACTTGGAACACGATTCCTTCAAGGTTCACTACGATGCCACCACGTTTCTATCACGCTCCATCACGCTCTACTACGATTTATCAAGATATATTTAATAGCAAAAGTAATGACATCACGCTGTGGCACGTTTTGCTACGAATATCCCGATAGGCATTCACGCTCTAGTACGCTCTGGTACGCTCTGACACGGTACGGCACGCTTTGATAAATTCCCGCGCGGTTCCCACGATGTTTATCCACGCTCTGCAAGCTTCATTACGTTTGCCAGACTCAACAAGAAAACACCTACATTTTTTAGAAACGTCTATAACTGTTGTTAGATTTTAAATATGCCAGCAGCTAAAAGAGGGAAGAAGGCCACTGTAAAGAGATGCCAGGATGCTACACCTCTTCCATCAACATCTGAAGAAGTCATAGCAGAGGTCCATGTGGAGGCAGCGAAAAAATCACCATCCCAGCCCCCTGAGGAAGATTTTCCGGATCTTCCAATCACCAAGAAGGCAAGAATGCAAAGGACAACAACATCCTACAGTGACGAAGAAAAGGAGGAGATATTAGATTTTTTGAAGGCTAACCCCTCCATTTATGAAAAAAGACGAGCAGACTATATGTGCATAAATCAGAAATACCAATTCAACGTCTTCTTCATCTCGTGGATTCATATTTTGCCTTTGGTATTATCTTTGGAGAAAATGAGAGGGGGTAATCCCTAATTACTCCCTTTTATACCCAATCGTGCTGCTATCGTGGAGAGTTTGCTCAAATCGAGGCCATAAATCGCAGGAGATCTTAACAGAACGGCATTATCGTGAGAGATCTTAACAGAACGTAACAGAACGTGACAGAACGTGATAGCATATCGTGATGATCGTAACAGAACTTAATAGAACGTAATGAAAATCGTGGCAGATCTTGACCAGAATCGTAACAAAACGTAACAGATCGTAACAAAACGTACTTAGAGCGCAGGAAAGCGTAGCAAAACGTAGAAACAGAAAAACTGAAACAATAAATCGTCGAGCTCCACGATTTTTTTGCATCGTGGACATCGTGGACATCGTGGTCTAAGTGTAAACGTAGCATAAGATCGATTCCGATCATCACGATTTGTAAGTACGATAAGATGCGATCCGTCGCACTTTGTTACGATGCAATACGATCTGATACGATGATCCCGATTGACAATTGATCGTGTTGATCGTAGAACATTTTTGAACCGTTCAAAAAGTTTCTACGATTAGCGCGATTGCCACGACTGACCTCAAGATCTGATAAGATCTGATAGGATATCCACGATAAGTCCACGATTGAGACCACGATTTTAATCGTGCCGCGAATCGTGATAGTGGGAACGTAGCATAAAGACGAAGATGACACGATTTGACAAGATGGCCCTACGATGGCCTTACGAAGGGCAAAATGGACACACGAATTCAACACGAAAATGAACATATTCAATGTACCCGAAGAGAAGTCTCTACCTGGTGATGACGTTCTGTCCCATACTAGATAGTAAGGAACAATGCTACGTTACGCCTTCGTGACCTAGTTCGAACGCATTGTAGTCTCAATACGACCTTCGTGTAGTTATCATGTGGCCTTCGTGTGTCCTAAATTCACATCTTCGGGTACCATCGTGTGACCTTCTGTAGGCATCGTACTTGCTTCGGCTGTTGATTGGCTGTTGACCAAGTCCGGGGCCATCTTTGCGCGAAATTCAAAATTCCATATTCGTATGGCCATCTGGTGTCAATTTCGGGACAGTGTGACGCCTGCATTAACGAAACACACGTAAGATGACATTTGTAGACGTGACCTGTGTATACGCGACATAATTATAATACAATTGAAAACTACATTGAACTTCAATCACTTAATCACAGTATTACTAATAACAAATCTATGTATATACATCAAAAGTAAAATACATCCGTTATACATTATTACCTCGGCTTTAGGATAATAAAACTTTCGCTGTATATATAATTCAGTGATTGAGAAAAAGGTACAAGTTGACTTTTGTGAACAGTATATACCCAGATCCACACTGTTCTCACATATTACTAGTTAGAATATGATTTAAAACTACTCTGTTCAGAAATGCCGATTCGCACATTTTCTCATTCACAGGTTCATATCGAAGAAAGTGGTAATAAGGATCTGGCTGTGCTCCCATGTTATCTGATTCAAAACTACTGTTTGTGTTAGAGACTCCTCTAAGCTGACTGAATACTTGGCGAATGCTTTACAATCGGGTCCATCTGGATCTACATTGATTGCAAAAGGAATCATTTGAACAGTTTACCACTAACAACAAATCAGTAGCAGACGACTCTGAAAACATTTAGTCAAAAATATGCAAACTCTACGAATAAAAGAAGAATTATTGAATAAAGTTGAAAACATTATGACAAAATGGGCAATTGCTCATAATGAACAATTTCTCCTTTTGCGACAATGTTTTCAGAAGTCGTCTGCTGCAGATACGTCAAAATACGACTGCAGATGGGAAAGAGTTATATAATCTTCACCCGGAAGTAGTATTTTTTCTAATGTAAGGAAGTGATTACATAATCTTAAAAAAACGTGACTGACTGGAAGCGGTGGCATAAGACTAGATAACTGTATGCACAATATAGCACAACTGCAGCAGATGACTTTAAAAACATGTAAGCACATCTATAGGAACTCATTATTATGAGCATTTTCTCCTTTTGTTACAAAGTTTTTCAAAATTTCGCCTGCTGCAGAGCTGTCAGAAAGCGTCTGTATGTGGGAAAGGGTTAATACAAAAGAGGCATGCCTCATATCTTTAACCCTTCACCACATTTTGTTTTGAAAACCTAAATAAATTAAAGTATTATTATTGAATATAGTTGAAAACATTGTTGCAAAAGGAGAATAATGAATCTCTAATGAGAGAATCTCTGCTTGTCTCTCTGTCTCTATGTCTCTCTGTCTCTCTGTATTTCTGTCTCTCACTGTGTGTGTGTGTCTCCCTCTCCGTCCCTCTCTTTCTGTCTGTCTCTCTGTCCCTCTGTTGTCTTTACAAATGACAATAGGGACAATTCACACTTAGCATAAGTGATTTGTCCCAGTTACATACACTATTAATGATAGAATTTGAATTCTGACGGACGTAATTGAAACAAAAGGAGAAATTGTACATAATGAGCAATGTCTCCCCTTTCCACAATGAGTTTCGTTAATTATACCGAAATGTTTTTTAAATCGTCTGCTGCAGATATCTTTGAACGTGGAAAAATGTTAAGAGTATGAATGGAGTGTTTTATCTTTTATCAGATAAAGAAAGTTAAGTGGTAAACCACTGTATTACTGATAACACCGTGTATTATGTTTAAATATGCATGATACACAGATTATAACTGTCATAGTTAAAGGCGGACTGTTCAAGTGGGTATTTACAGTGGATACTGACAGTTTGAAAGGTAAACAACAGGACAGACCTGTCAATTTCATCGTCCTAAATTTAAAATTGGTTAATTTTAACGCGATCTGTACTACTATGTAGATTAACGTGGGGGTTTTAACGCTTAGACTTAAGAAGTAAGTACTGTACGATCTAATTGATTATCAAAAGGAAGTTAATCTGAGTCTTGCTCCAGGAAACTCAAACATTGGACATTTGTGTAGATAAAAATCACGCTGTGCATAAGCGCGGTGTCATTTTGGTGTAAACTGTTCATAATTAAGTTAGAATTCATAGAAACGTTTATAATACTTAGAAAAAATGTAGGAGAGCCGGGATGTCAAGGCATATCATATTCATCTTAAAATTACACTAGGCTTGGTCTTCATGGAGCAAAACCCACTTACTCTTTGACATTACACTAGGCTTGGCCTTCCTGGAGCAAGACCCATTTACTCTTTAACATTACAATATGCTTGGTCTTCCTTGAGCAAGACCCATTTACTCTTTAACATTACAATAGGCTTGGTATTCCTGGAGCAAGATCCATTTACTCTTTAACATTACACTAGCATTGGTCTTCCTGGAGCAAGACCCATTCACTCTTTAACATTACACTAGGCTTAGTCTTCCTGGAGCAATACCCATTTACTCTTTAACATTACACTAGGCTTAGTCTTCCTGGAGCAATACCCATTTACTCTTTAACATTACACTAGGCTTGGCCTTCCTGGAGCAAGACCCATTTACTCTTTAACATTACACTAGGCTTAGTCTTCCTGGAGCAATACCCACTTACTCTTTGATATTACACTAGGCTTGGCCTTCCTGGAGCAAGACCCATTTACTCTTTAACATTACAATAGGCTTAGTCTTCCTGGAGCAAGAATCATTTACTCTTTAACATTACACTAGGTTAAGCCTTCCTGAAGCAAGACCCATTTTCTCTTTAACATTACACTAGGCTTGGTCTTCCTGGAGCAAGTCCCATTTACTCTTTAACAATACACTAGGCTTGGCCTTCCTGGAGCAAGACCCATTTACTCTTTAACATTATACTAGGCTTGGTCTTTCTGGAGCAAGACCTATTTACTCTTTAACATTACACTAGGCTTGGTCTTTCTGGAGCAAGACCTATTTACTCTTTAACATTTCACTAGGCTTGGCCTTCCTGGAGCAAGACCCATTTACTCTTTAACATTACACTAGGCTTGGCCTTCCTGGAGCAAGACTCATTTACTCTTTAACATAGGTTTGGCCTTCCTGGAGCAAGACCCATTTACTCTTTAACATTACACTAGGCTTGGCCTTCCTGGAGCAAGACCCAGTTACTCTTTAACATTACACTAGGCTTGGTCTTCCTGGAGCAAGACTCATTTACTCTTTAACATTACACTAGGCTTTACCTTCCTGGAGCAAGACCCATTTACTCTTTAACATTACACTATGCTTAGTCTTCCTGAAGCAAGACCCATTTACTCTTTAACATTACACTAGGCTTGGTCTTCCTGGAACAAGACCCATTTACTCTTTAACATTACACTAGGCTTAGTCTTCCTGGAGTAAGACCCATTTACTCTTTAACATTACAATAGGTTTGGCCGTCCTGGAGCAAGACCCATTTACTCTTTAACATTACAATAGGTTTGGCCGTCCTGGAGCAAGACCCATTTACTCTTTAACATTACAAAAGGCTTAGTCGTCTTGGAGCAAGACCTATTTACTCTTTAATATTACACTAGGTTTGGCCTTCCTGGAGCAAGACCCATTTATTCTTTAACATTACACTAGGCTTGGTCTGCCTGCAGCCAGACCCATTTACTCTTTAACATTAAACTAGGCATGGCCTTTCTGGAGCAAGACCCATTTACTCTTTATCATTACACTAGGCTTAGTCTTCCTGGAGCAAGAATCATTTACTCTTTAACATTACACTAGGCTAAGCCTTCCTGAAGCAAGACCCATTTACTCTTTAACATTACACTAGGCTTGGTCTTCCTGGAGCAAGTCCCATTTACTCTTTAACAATACACTAGGCTTGGCCTTCCTGGAGCAAGACCCAATTACTCTTTAACATTATACTAGGCTTGGTCTTTCTGGAGCAAGACCTATTTACTCTTTAACATTACACTAGGCTTGGTTTTTCTGGAGCAAGACCTATTTACTCTTTAACATTACACTAGGCTTGGCCTTACTGGAGCAAGACCCATTTACTCTTTAACATTACACTAGGCTTGGCCTTCCTGGAGCAAGACCCATTTACTCTTTAACATAGGTTTGGCCTTCCTGGAGCAAGGTCCATTTACTCTTTAACATTACACTAGGCTTGGCCTTCCTGGAGCAAGACCCAGTTACTCTTTAACATTACACTAGGCTTGGTCTTCCTGGAGCAAGACTCATTTACTCTTTAACATTACACTAGGCTTGGCCTTCCTGGAGTAAGACCCATTTACTCTTTAACATTACACTATGCTTAGTCTTCCTGAAGCAAGACCCATTTACTCTTTAACATTACACTAGGCTTGGTCTTCCTGGAACAAGACCCATTTACTCTTTAACATTACACTAGGCTTAGTCTTCCTGGAGTAAGATCCATTTACTCTTTAACATTACAATAGGTTTGGCCGTCCTGGAGCAAGACCCATTTACTCTTTAACATTACAATAGGTTTGGCCGTCCTGGAGCAAGACCCATTTACTCTTTAACATTACACAAGGCTTAGTCGTCTTGGAGCAAGACCTATTTACTCTTTAATATTACACTAGGTTTGGCCTTCCTGGAGCAAGACCCATTTATTCTTTAACATTACACTAGGCTTGGTCTGCCTGCAGCAAGACCCATTTACTCTTTAACATTACACTAGGCTTGGCCTTCCTGGAGCAAGACCCATTTACTCTTTAACATTACACTATGCTTAGTCTTCCTGAAGCAAGACCCATTTACTCTTTAACATTACACTAGGCTTGGTCTTCCTGGAACAAGACCCATTTACTCTTTAACATTACACTAGGCTTAGTCTTCCTGGAGTAAGACCCATTTACTCTTTAACATTACGCTAGGTTTGGCCGTCCTGGAGCAAGACCCATTTACTCTTTAACATTACAATAGGTTTGGCCGTCCTGGAGCAAGACCCATTTACCCTTTAACATTACACAAGGCTTAGTCGTCTTGGAGCAAGACCTATTTACTCTTTAATATTACACTAGGTTTGGCCTTCCTGGAGCAAGACCCATTTATTCTTTAACATTACACTAGGCTTGGTCTGCCTGCCGCAAGACCCATTTACTCTTTAACATTACACTAGGCTTGGCCTTCCTGGAGCAAGACCCATTTACTCTTTAACATTTCACTAGGTTTGGCCTTTTTGGAGCAAGACCCATTTACTCTTTAATATTACACTAGCCTTAGTCTTCCTGGAGCAAGACCCATTTACTCTTTAACAGTACACTAGGCTTGGCCTTCCTGGAGAAAGACCAATTTACTCTTTAACATTACACTAGGCTTGCCCTTCCTGGAGCAAGACCTATTTACTCTTTAACATTACACAAGGCTTGGCCTTCCTGGAGGAAGACCCATTTACTCTTTAACGTTACACTAGGCTTGGCCTTCCTGGAGGAAGACCCATTTACTCTTTAACATTACACTAGGCTTGGCCTTCCTGGAGTAAGACCCATTTACTCTTTAACATTACACTAGGCTTGGCCTTCCTGGAGCAAGACCCATTTACTCTTTAACATTGCAATAGGCTTAGTCTTCCTGGGGCAAGACCAATTTACTCTTTATCATTACACTAGGCTTTGTCTTCCTGGAGCAAGACTCATTTACTCTTTAACATTACACTAGGCTTGGTCTTCCTGTAGCAAGACTCATTTACTCTTTAACATAACACTAGGCTTGGTCTTCCTGGAGCAAGACCCATTTACTCTTTAACATTACACTAGGCTTGGTCTTCCTGGAGCAAGACCAATTTACTCTTTAACATTTCACTTGGCTTAGTCTTCCTGAAGCAAGACCTATTTACTCTTTAACATTACACTAGGCTTAGTCTTCCTGGATAAAGACTCATTTACTCGTTAACATTACAATAGGCTTGGTCTTCCTGGAGCAAGACCCATTTAGTCTTTAACATTACACTAGGCTTGGTCTTCCTGGAGCAAGACCCATTTACTCTTTAACATTGCAATAAGTTTGGCCTTCCTGGAGCAAGAGCCATTTACTCTTTAACATTACAATAGGTTTGGCCTTCCTGGAGCAAGACCCATTTATTCTTTAACATTACAATAGGTTTGGTCTTTCTGGAGCAAGACCCATTTACTCTTTAACATTACACTAGGTTTAGCGTTCCTGGAGCAAGACCCATTTACTCTTTAACATTACACTAGGCTTAGTCTTCCTGAAGCAAGACCTATTTACTCTTTAACATTACACTAGGCTTAGTCTTCCTGGAGCAAGACCAATTTACTCTTTATCATTACACTAGGCTTTGTCTTCCTGGAGCAAGACCCATTTAGTCTTTAACATTACACTAGGTTTGGCCTTCCTGGAGCAAGACTCATTTACTCTTTAACATTACACTAGGCTTGGCCTTCCTGGAGCCAGACCCATTTACTCTTTAACATTACACTAGGCTTGGTCTTCCTGGAGCAAGACCCATTTACTCTTTAACATTACACTAGGCTTGGTCTTTCTGGAGCAAGACCTATTTACCCTTTAACATTACACTAGGCTTGGCCTTCCTGGAAGACCCATTTACTCTTTAACATTGCACTAGGCTTGGCCTTCCTGGAGCAAGACCCATTTACTCTTTAACATTACACTAGGCTTAGTCTTCCTGGAGCAAGACTCATTTACTCTTTAACATTACACTAGGCTTGGTCTTTCTGGAGCAAGACCTATTTACTCTTTAACATTACACTAGGCTTGGCCTTCCTGGAGCAAGAACCATTTACTCTTTAACATTACACTAGGCTTGGTCTTCCTTGAGCAAGACTCATTTACTATTTAACATTACACTAGGCTTAGTCTTCCTGGAGCAAGTCTCATTTACTCTTTAACATTAAACTAGGCATGGCCTTCCTGGAGCAAGACCCATTTACTCTTTAACATTACACTAGGCTTAGTCTTCCTGGAGCAAGAATCATTTACTCTTTAACATTACACTAGGTTAAGCCTTCCTGAAGCAAGACCAATTTACTCTTTAACATTACACTAGGCTTGGTCTTCCTGGAGCAAGTCCCATTTACTCTTTAACAATACACTAGGCTTGGCCTTCCTGGAGCAAGACCCATTTACTCTTTAACATTATACTAGGCTTGGTCTTTCTGGAGCAAGACCTATTTACTCTTTAACATTACACTAGGCTTGGTCTTTCTGGAGCAAGACCTATTTACTCTTTAACATTACACTAGGCTTGGCCTTCCTGGAGCAAGACCCATTTACTCTTTAACATTACACTAGGCTTGGCCTTCCTGGAGCAAGACTCATTTACTCTTTAACATATGTTTGGCCTTCCTGGAGCAAGACCCATTTACTCTTTAACATTACACTAGGCTTTGTCTTCCTGGAGCAAGACCCATTTACTCTTTAACATTACACTAGGCTTGGTCTTCCTGTAGCAAGACCCATTTACTCTTAAACATAACACTAGGCTTGGTCTTCCTGGAGCAAGACTCATTTACTCATTAACATTACACTAGGCTTGGTCTTCCTGGAGCAAGACCCATTTACTCTTTAACATTTCACTTGGCTTAGTCTTCCTGAAGCAAGACCTATTTATTCTTTAACATTACACTAGGCTTAGTCTTCCTGGATAAAGACTCATTTACTCTTTAACATTACAATAGGCTTGGTCTTCCTGGAGCAAGACCCATTTACTCTTTAACATTACACTAGGCTTGGCCTTCCGTGAGCAAGACCCATTTACTCTTTAACATTACACTAGGCTTGGTCTTCCTGGAGCAAGACCCATTTACTCTTTAACATTGCAATAAGTTTGGCCTTCCTGGAGCAAGACCTATTTACTCTTTAACATTACACTAGGCTTGGTCTTCCTGGAGCAAGACTCATTTACTCTTTAACATTACACTAGGCTTGGCCTTCCTGGAGCAAGACCCATTTACTCTTTAACATTACACTATGCTTAGTCTTCCTGAAGCAAGACCCATTTACTCTTTAACATTACACTAGGCTTGGTCTTCCTGGAACAAGACCCATTTACTCTTTAACATTACACTAGGCTTAGTCTTCCTGGAGTAAGACCCATTTACTCTTTAACATTACAATAGGTTTGGCCGTCCTGGAGCAAGACCCATTTACTCTTTAACATTACAATAGGTTTGGCCGTCCTGGAGCAAGACCCATTTACTCTTTTACATTACAAAAGGCTTAGTCGTCTTGGAGCAAGACCTATTTACTCTTTAATATTACACTAGGTTTGGCCTTCCTGGAGCAAGACCCATTTATTCTTTAACATTACACTAGGCTTGGTCTGCCTGCAGCCAGACCCATTTACTCTTTAACATTAAACTAGGCATGGCCTTCCTGGAGCAAGACCCATTTACTCTTTATCATTACACTAGGCTTAGTCTTCCTGGAGCAAGAAGCATTTACTCTTTAACATTACACTAGGTTAAGCCTTCCTGAAGCAAGACCCATTTACTCTTTAACATTACACTAGGCTTGGTCTTCCTGGAGCAAGTCCCATTTACTCTTTAACAATACACTAGGCTTGGCCTTCCTGGAGCAAGACCCAATTACTCTTTAACATTATACTAGGCTTGGTCTTTCTGGAGCAAGACCTATTTACTCTTTAACATTACACTAGGCTTGGTTTTTCTGGAGCAAGACCTATTTACTCTTTAACATTACACTAGGCTTGGCCTTACTGGAGCAAGACCCATTTACTCTTTAACATTACACTAGGCTTGGCCTTCCTGGAGCAAGACCCATTTACTCTTTAACATAGGTTTGGCCTTCCTGGAGCAAGACCCATTTACTCTTTAACATTACACTAGGCTTGGCCTTCCTGGAGCAAGACCCAGTTACTCTTTAACATTACACTAGGCTTGGTCTTCCTGGAGCAAGACTCATTTACTCTTTAACATTACACTAGGCTTGGCCTTCCTGGAGTAAGACCCATTTACTCTTTAACATTACACTATGCTTAGTCTTCCTGAAGCAAGACCCATTTACTCTTTAACATTACACTAGGCTTGGTCTTCCTGGAACAAGACCCATTTACTCTTTAACATTACACTAGGCTTAGTCTTCCTGGAGTAAGACCCATTTACTCTTTAACATTACAATAGGTTTGGCCGTCCTGGAGCAAGACCCATTTACTCTTTAACATTACAATAGGTTTGGCCGTCCTGGAGCAAGACCCATTTACTCTTTAACATTACACAAGGCTTAGTCGTCTTGGAGCAAGACCTATTTACTCTTTAATATTACACTAGGTTTGGCCTTCCTGGAGCAAGACCCATTTATTCTTTAACATTACACTAAGCTTGGTCTTCCTTGAGCAAGACTCATTTACTATTTAACATTACACTAGGCTTAGTCTTCCTGGAGCAAGTCTCATTTACTCTTTAACATTAAACTAGGCATGGCCTTCCTGGAGCAAGACCCATTTACCCTTTAACATTACACTAGACTTAGTCTTCCTGGAGCAAGAATCATTTACTCTTTAACATTACACTAGGTTAAGCCTTCCTGAAGCAAGACCCATTTACTCTTTAACATTACACTAGGCTTGGCCTTCCGTGAGCAAGACCCATTTACTCTTTAACATTACACTAGGCTTGGTCTTCCTGGAGCAAGACCCATTTACTCTTTAACATTGCAATAAGTTTGGCCTTCCTGGAGCAAGACCCATTTACTCTTTAACATTACAATAAGTTTGGCCTTCCTGGAGGAAGACCCATATACTCTTTAACATTACAATAGGCTTGGTCTTTCTGGAGCAAGACCCATTTACTCTTTAACATTACACTAGGTTTAGCGTTCCTGGAGCAAGACCCATTTACTCTTTAACATTACACTAGGCTTAGTCTTCCTGAAGCAAGACCTATTTACTCTTTAACATTACACTAGGCTTAGTCTTCCTGGAGCAAGACCAATTTACTCTTTATCATTACACTAGGCTTTGTCTTCCTGGAGCAAGACCCATTTACTCTTTAACATTACACTAGGCTTGGTCTTCCTGTAGCAAGACCCATTTACTCTTTAACATAACACTAGGCTTGGTCTTTCTGGAGCAAGACCCATTTACTCATTAACATTACACTAGGCTTGGTCTTCCTGGAGCAAGACCCATTTACTCTTTAACATTTCACTTGGCTTAGTCTTCCTGAAGCAAGACCTATTTACTCTTTAACATTACACTAGGCTTAGCCTTCCTGGATAAAGACTCATTTACTCTTTAACATTACAATAGGCTTGGTCTTCCTGGAGCAAGACCCATTTACTCTTTAACATTACACTAGGCTTGGCCTTCCTGGAGCAAGACCCATTTACTCTTAACATTACACTAGGCTTGGTCTTCCTGGAGCAAGACCCATTTACTCTTTAACATTGCAATAGGTTTGGCCTTCCTGGAGCAAGACCCATTTACTCTTTAACATTACAATAGGTTTGGCCTTCCTGGAGCAAGACCCATATACTCTTTAACATTACAATAGACTTGGTCTTTCTGGAGCAAGATCCATTTACTCTTTAACATTACACTAGGTTTAGCGTTGCTGGAGCAAGACCCATTTACTCTTTAACATTACACTAGGCTTAGTCTTCCTGAAGCAAGACCTATTTACTCTTTAACATTACACTAGGCTTAGTCTTCCTGGAGCAAGACTCATTTACTCTTTAACATTACACTAGGCTTAGTCTTCCTGAAGCAAGACCTATTTACTCTTTAACATTACACTAGGCTTAGTCTTCCTGGAGCAAGACCCATTTACTCTTTAACATTACACTAGGTTAAGCCTTCCTGAAGCAAGACCAATTTACTCTTTAACATTACACTAGGCTTGGTCTTCCTGGAGCAAGTCCCATTTACTCTTTAACAATACACTAGGCTTGGCCTTCCTGGAGCAAGACCCATTTACTCTTTAACATTATACTAGGCTTGGTCTTTCTGGAGCAAGACCTATTTACTCTTTAACATTACACTAGGCTTGGTCTTTCTGGAGCAAGACCTATTTACTCTTTAACATTACACTAGGCTTGGCCTTCCTGGAGCAAGACCCATTTACTCTTTAACATTACACTAGGCTTGGCCTTCCTGGAGCAAGACTCATTTACTCTTTAACATAGGTTTGGCCTTCCTGGAGCAAGACCCATTTACTCTTTAACATTACACTAGGCTTTGTCTTCCTGGAGCAAGACCCATTTACTCTTTAACATTACACTAGGCTTGGTCTTCCTGTAGCAAGACCCATTTACTCTTTAACATAACACTAGGCTTGGTCTTCCTGGAGCAAGACTCATTTACTCATTAACATTACACTAGGCTTGGTCTTCCTGGAGCAAGACCCATTTACTCTTTAACATTTCACTTGGCTTAGTCTTCCTGAAGCAAGACCTATTTACTCTTTAACATTACACTAGGCTTAGTCTTCCTGGATAAAGACTCATTTACTCTTTAACATTACAATAGGCTTGGTCTTCCTGGAGCAAGACCCATTTACTCTTTAACATTACACTAGGCTTGGCCTTCCGTGAGCAAGACCCATTTACTCTTTAACATTACACTAGGCTTGGTCTTCCTGGAGCAAGACCCATTTACTCTTTAACATTGCAATAAGTTTGTCCTTCCTGGAGCAAGACCCATTTACTCTTTAACATTACAATAGGTTTGGCCTTCCTGGAGCAAGACCCATTTATTCTTTAACATTACAATAGGCTTGGTCTTTCTAGAGCAAGACCCATTTACTCTTTAACATTACACTAGGTTTAGCGTTCCTGGAGCAAGACCCATTTACTCTTTAACATTACACTAGGCTTAGTCTTCCGGAAGCAAGACCTATTTACTCTTTAACATTACACTAGGCTTAGTCTTCCTGGAGCAAGACCAATTTACTCTTTATCATTACACTAGGCTTTGTCTTCCTGGAGCAAGACCCATTTACTCTTTAACATTACACTAGGCTTGGTCTTCCTGTAGCAAGACCCATTTACTCTTTAACATAACACTAGGCTTGGTCTTTCTGGAGCAAGACCCATTTACTCATTAACATTACACTAGGCTTGGTCTTCCTGGAGCAAGACCCATTTACTCTTTAACATTTCACTTGGCTTAGTGTTCCTGAAGCAAGACCTATTTACTCTTTAACATTACACTAGGCTTAGCCTTCCTGGATAAAGACTCATTTACTCTTTAACATTACAATAGGCTTGGTCTTCCTGGAGCAAGACCCATTTACTCTTTAACATTACACTAGGCTTGGCCTTCCTGGAGCAAGACCCATTTACTCTTAACATTACACTAGGCTTGGTCTTCCTGGAGCAAGACCCATTTACTCTTTAACATTGCAATAGGTTTGGCCTTCCTGGAGCAAGACCCATTTACTCTTTAACATTACAATAGGTTTGGCCTTCCTGGAGCAAGACCCATATACTCTTTAACATTACAATAGACTTGGTCTTTCTGGAGCAAGATCCATTTACTCTTTAACATTACACTAGGTTTAGCGTTGCTGGAGCAAGACCCATTTACTCTTTAACATTACACTAGGCTTAGTCTTCCTGAAGCAAGATCTATTTACTCTTTAACATTACACTAGGCTTAGTCTTCCTGGAGCAAGACTCATTTACTCTTTAACATTACACTAGGCTTAGTCTTCCTGAAGCAAGACCTATTTACTCTTTAACATTACACTAGGCTTAGTCTTCCTGGAGCAAGACCCATTTACTCTTTAACATTACACTAGGCTTAGTCTTCCTGGAGCAAAACCCTTTTACTCTTTAACATTACACTAGGCTTGGCCTTTCTGGAGCAAGATCCATTTACTCTTTAATATTACAATAGGTTTGGCCTTCCTGGAGCAAGACCCATTTACTCTTTAACATTATACTATGCTTGGTCTTTCTGGAGCAAGACCCATTTACTCTTTAACATAACAATAGGCTTGGTATTTCTGGAGCAAGACCCATTTACTCTTTAACATTACACTAGGCTTAGTCTTCCTGGAGCAAGACCCATTTACTCTTTAACATTACAATAGGCTTGGTCTTTCTGGAGTAAGACCCATTTACTCTTTAACATTACAATAGGTTGGTCTTTCTGGAGCAAGACCCATTTATTCTTTAACAGTATACTAGGTTTAACGTCCCTGGAGCAAGACCCATTTACTCTTTAACATTACACTAGGCTTGGTCTGCACGGAGCAAGACCCGTTTACTCTTTAACATTACACTAGGCTTGGTCTTACCGGAGCAAGACCATTTATTCTTTAACATTACACTAGGTTAAGCGTTCCTGGAGCAAGACCCATTTACTCTTTAGCAATACACTAGGCTTGGTCTTACCGGAGCAAGACCTACTCTTTTACCTCACACTAGGCTTAGTCTTCCTTGATTAAGACCCATTTACTCTTTAACATTACACTAGGCTTGGTCCTCCTGGAGCAAGATCCATTTACTCTTTAACATTACACTAGCCTTGGTCTTCCTGGAGCAAGACTCATTTACTCTTTAACATTTAACATTACACTATGCTTGGTCTTCATGGAGCAAGACCCACTTACTCTTTATCATTACACTAGACAAGACCTATTTACTCAATAGGATGTTATAAATGCTGCATATAAAAAATATTGACTAGATTTTAAGCTTCACATTTATCAATTAAATGAGAGAGAACAACACAATCGAGTTCTATACCTAGGAAAACGATTTATGTCTGAATCTGTGAAGCACAAATATGTTTCTGTTACTGCAAGGATCTATATGATTTATAATTATGCAGCAAATATATATGTATATTTTAATGTGGTCAGCTGAAATATATTAATGTACTATGACCAAACCATTAATGGTAATCAATCTAAGATGTAATCCCTTCTGTCATCAATTGGCTTTTGAGGTCTGCAGAAGATGGCATTTGAAAACCGTGACAACAGGAGAACTTGCTCATAATGAGCAAGTTTTCCATGTGTTGAAGTTCTCAATTTGCAACACTGAACTGTACTCAATTCATTGTTTTAACAGTCTTTTAGAAAGGGTATTATAGATTAAAAAGTAATAATCAAAACTGAAGCTGCAATAGCGCTTATCAATTTCAAACATACAACACATCTAACTAAAGATATGGATCATGTCTTTAATAATACTTAACTTGATTGCTGTTAAGCAATTTTAAGAGTCTCCTGCTTCAAAACCCTCTGGCAAAGACAATTGGCATAACTGGGCATTTAATTACAGAATCAAAAACCTTGTGATTAAAGGCAAAATTGCTCATTTCATATATTCCCGCAATTTGTTCAACAATCTTCTGCATCATATTCATAGAATAATGTTTTGTACCTGTTGTAACGTGTACCGGGGCTTTCACGGAGTTAAGCCATCGCGGGTCACCAAATCCAGGAACTAACCGCGATGTAAGATGCTTAACTTTGTTAAAAAGCCAACCACTCTACCAACTTCCCTATAAAAGCCGGCTTCCACGGCTTCCACGGCTTCCACGGCAAGGTCGTAGAAGTTGAATGTGTACTAACATTGTTTTTTTTTTAAAGTTGGATGTATGTTTAATAATAATAAAAAAGGTATGTTAGTGGGCTTTATTTTTTGTAAGATCCATTTATGAAAGCCTTATGATATCCATTTTTTTGCTATTTCAGCACATGAAAAAAAACAAGTTTTCACGCAAATTGCCAATATTTGAAACATATCTTCAATTGTCATAAAAGTTTTTCAATATATTCTACTTATTTTCAAAACAATATGATACTGTACAAGTTCTAGATTAAATTTGTTATACATGGACTTTGATATGTTCTTTTTGCTCAATTATATTACATAATCAAACATGGCGACTGGACAGCGCTTGGAAGGCTCACGTAAAAAATCAGTCCTTTATCTAAAACAAATTTAATCCACTTTTGTTTTAAATTTTGAAGCATTATCAAAAGGTATAATGACTAAACAGGTTTTAATTGACAACATAATCAAAAGATTTGATAACAATGTAACATTTTTTTTTTTTTTAAATATCCACTTCTCAGTTCAGCACATCCTTAAATTTGGTTTCATTTTCTTGAAATGACGTCACATATAAGAAGTTATGTTTGTTTATTTCTTGCAATGATGTAACGGCACTAAAGTACCCTTTTGGTGTATTGCCCACCATTCTATTTACATCATCATATTCACTTGCAATCTAGGAGTGCATGCTCAAAATTGTCCTATTCTTGGTCTATCTTCTGTGTATCTTCTGTTCAATTTTCAACTCTTTCTCTACCATTGTGCAGATACTTTTGTCTCTTTTCGGGACATGTGTTTCGTCTAACACTAACATTGCCTTTGCCATTGCCATTTTCTGAAGAAATAAAACATCTTTTGAACTTGTTGCTTGTAACAAGTTTTAGGCATCAACGTAGGTTCGAAATATTCATTTGCTATTGGTCATTTCAGAAATTAAAAAGAGGAACACATTAATACAAATCTTTCATTTTAAGTCAATTTGTATATTTACTTAACCTTTTCCAATTTCTCCTTGTGTCACATGATTCGTATGTGGTCTGTATCAGGAAAAGGGGTGAAACTAATCTACTTGAATGCAATGAACCAGATATTAGTTAACCTTTTCTTTGAGCGATTTTAAGAGTCGTCTGCTTAAAAATAAAAAGTATTGAAAAAAAGTTGTCATTGGATGGAAAATTTATAAATGAAAATCAAGCGAATGTTTACAACAGGGCCCGTATTCACCAAACTTTTCAATTTAGACTTGACTAAATTTAAATCTAAATATTTAGTCCACTTTTTGGATTCCCGGCTATGATTTAGTTCGTATTCACCAACGTCATTTTAAGCGGACGCACTATAGTCCAGTGATAATTTAGATTTAGTCCGATAATCGAATTTAGACGTGTTGGTGAATACGAGCCCAGATCAAGAAAACAGCAGTTCTGATTGCTCTTCTGATGATACACTGATTTTTTGAGTCAGATAATTATAGTCCACTGTACAATATTAACATTGCAATGAGTTTCTGTCAGACGATGCGTATTTATAGGTCTATACAACATTTATGAGGACAGGGAAGACTTTGATGAAACTGTGCATTTTACACAGGCTCAACAGAGTCTTCACTCACTGCAGATTTGTACAATAAGACGCTAAGACACCAAATCGCTAGACCCGGCTAATATGTCTGTTCTGTACTATACGAGTAAATAAATATAATATGATATTAATATTGTCTTTATTGTACTATATAATACGCTTTCTGATACCTCTGCAGCAGATGACCTTTTAACAAATCCAAGTATGGCTAAAGGAGAAGTTGCTCGCAATGAGCAAGTCTTCCTTTACGCCATAACGTTTTCAACTTTATTCAATTCTTGTTCTTTCATTTTATAGAAAGCTTCCATATATTTGACAAAATGTTTTCAAAAGTCGTCTGCTGCAGATTCATTTTATGTTAAAAAAAAGGGTAATACACACGCGTCGCGTCGGTCGATTATGGGTCGCATGGCGTCGCCGTTCCGGGACCATTTATTTGATATACGTAAGGTCACACTTATGCATGTACACACGACACACGGAAGCTAAAGAGTTCCGGACTTCAACTCCATATTTCTCGATTATTACTACTTAATTTGTATATCTTGTGCATAATACCTTAAACTGACAATATTAACTCGAACATATTCTTAGTAGAAGTGTAAGTATTGCGGATTGGCCGTCGCTTAAGTACACAATATAGGTCAACATGTATGTCAACCGCCGTGTTTTGAAAATGAATAGTTGTGTTGGATCTGAAAGTCAATGTATAAAGTTAGTTCAGGCTATGGAACTTTAAGTAACACTCACAGTTTAAATACAGATGACTATATTCAAGACAAGTGTGATGCTTAGGCTTACTCGTCGTTTAGATTGGAGACATTCATTTTTGGAAAAGGATACCGTCACTGTTGTGGGTAGACATGTCAAAGACACGTTACGAAACTTTTAGTTTTAAGAAAGATCATTTAAACACTAGCTGTACGTAATGATAAAGATATTTAACAAGAAGATACATTTTCTGGATATCTCGAACGCATAATGATTTTCTGTCGGAACTGCTGTATGGAAGAGGAATCCATGGGTAGATGAGGCTCTTCGAAAACCCTTTCTCGTTCTAGGTAAAACATAGACTGACGATAGAAATTAAACATTTGTCGTTTAACGTGGAGTCATTTAAGTATATTCAAATGACTGATTCATTACTTGTGGAAACATAGATATGCTTCTCATTATTAGACATTTTACTCGCTTCAGATTGTATTTAAATAAGGTTACCTATGAACTGATCACGTGAGAATAAACAGGTCTATGTATGCTACATTTTCAACGAAGAAAGACCAACATTATTGATTCTGCGTAATGTATCGATCCAGATCAGCCTGCGCAGGCTAGTCCGGTCCGACACATTCCGTCTCAGGGGGATAGAGGTATATAGCAATGATTTCTTAAACAGAAAATCCACAGGAGGCGAAACGTGTCTGTCCGGGTTAGCCTGCGCGGCATGCTGAGGCTGATCCGGTTCGATAGTTTTCTGGTGGAAAGGCTCACTTATATTTCAGAAAAAGTAGTTCCAGCGATTACGTCATTTCTAAAAATAAGTAGACTGATAAAGATAAAGGTTTATCTTACCAGTGTTATACGTCACGTAATCTGATCATTGCATGATAAATATACATGTATGTATACATATGACACTATATAGAGTTTAATTAATATTGTTTTCATGATACGGGATTTAAATCCCAAGTGGAAGAGATTCTTGCGATATAAAAACGAGTGCGCCATAGTACGGAAGCGTGCTAGTGCCAAATCATAATGTTCTATAAAAAAAGAATAACTCCTACGTAGGAGATAAAAAAGCCTAATTAGGACTTTGTAACTCCTACGTAGGAGATAAAAAAGCCTAATTAGGACTTTGTAACTCCTACGTAGGACTTTATAACTCCTAATTAGGCTTTTTTATCTCCTACGTAGGAGTTATAAAGTCCTACGTAGGAGATAAAAAAGCCTAATTAGGACTTGGTAACTCGTACGTAGGACTTTGTAACTCCTACGTAGGAGATAAAAAAAGCCTAATTAGGAGTTTATAACTCCTACGTAGGAGATAAAAAAGCCTAGTTATAAACTCCTAATTAGGCTTTTTTATCTCCTACGTAGGAGTTATAAACTCCTAATTAGGCTTTTTTATCTCCTACGTAGGAGTTTCAAAGTCCTAATTAGGCTTTTTTATCTCCTACGTAGGAGTTATTCTTTTTTATAGAACATTATGAGTTGGCACTAGGACGCTTCCGTACCATAGCGCACGAGTTTTTATATGCAAGAATCTCTTTCACGAGGGATTTAATTCCCAAATCATGAAAACAATGTTTATTAAACTATATATTATATACTCGGCGATAATTTTCGTTTTTAAACGACAATACCCCTGTGCAGCTCATTTATTTTTAGCTCAGAAGTGGAGAGATCTGAATGACGTAATCTGCCAGTTTTGCAGTGACGTCACTATATATATATACGTGACGTCACCGACAATGTGTACATTGATTGAAATAAACTTGTGTCATGTCGATTCAAGCTCTTATTTGCGGATTTAAAAGTGCAATTGTGGATTATTTAACGATTCATCATGGAAATAAAATGTTAAGTAGTGAAAACGGAGCTTAAAAGTGTTTAAAAGAGATTTTAAAAAAGTAGCTCCGAAAATTCGGCTAGTGAGCTATATCGCACACTAGGCGATATTGCTCAGTAGACAAAAAGCATGTTAATAGGTGTTCTTAAGTTGGGAAATCTCTATATTTTATCATTCAGTATATAATATAAAGGTATTGTGTATGGTAATTGCCCGTATTATAATGTATAACCCGTTCCATCGTTATTCATACGTGTATATGGTGGGTAAACCCGTATTATAGGTATAACTCGTTCCATAGATATTCATCCGTGGATATGGTGGGTAAACCCGTATTATATGTATAACCCGTACCATCGATATTCATCCATGTATATGGTGGGTAAACCCGTATTATATGTATAACCCGTTCCGTCGTTATTCATCCATGGATATGGTGGGTAAACCCGTAGTATATGTATAACCCGTTCCATCGATATTCATGCGTGGATATGGTGGGTAAACCCGTATTATATGTATAACCCGTTCCATCGATATTCATCCGTGGATATGGTGGGTAAACCCGTATTATATGTATAACCCGTTCTATCGTTATTCATCCGTGGATATGGTGGGTAACCCGTATTATATGTATAACCTGTTCCATCGTTATTCATCCGTGGATATGGTGGGTAAACCCGTATTATATGTATAACCTGTTCTATCGTTATTCATCCGTGGATATGGTGGGTAAACCCGTATTATATGTATAACCTGTTCCATCGTTATTCATCCGTGTATATGGTGGGTAAACCCGTATTATAGGTATAACCCGTTCCATCGTTATTCATCCGTGGATATGGTGGGTAAACCCGTATTATATGTATAACCTGTTCCATCGTTATTCATCCGTGTATATGGTGGGTTAACTCGTATTATATGTATAACCCGTTCCATCGTTATTCATACGTGTATATGGTGGGTAAACCCGTATTATAGGTATAACTCGTTCCATAGATATTCATCCGTGGATATGGTGGGTAAACCCGTATTATATGTATAATCCGTACCATCGATATTCATCCATGTATATGGTGGGTAAACCCGTATTATATGTATAACCCGTTCCATCGTTATTCATCCATGGATATGGTGGGTAAACCCGTAGTATATGTATAACCCGTTCGTTCGATATTCATCCGTGGATATGGTGGGTAAACCCGTATTATATGTATAACCCGTTCCATCGTTATTCATCCGTGTATATGGTGGGTAAACCCGTATTATAGGTATAACCTGTTCCATCGATATTCATCCGTGGATATGGTGGGTAAACCCGTAGTATATGTATAACCCGTTCTATCGTTATTCATCCGTGGATATGGTGGGTAAACCCGTATTATATGTATAACCTGTTCCATCGTTATTCATCCGTGTATATGGTGGGTAAACCCGTATTATAGGTATAACCTGTTCCATCGATATTCATCCGTGGATATGGTGGGTAAACCCGTATTATATGTATAACCTGTTCCATCGTTATTCATCCGTGTATATGGTGGGTAAACCCGTATTATAGGTATAACCCGTTCCATCGTTATTCATCCGTGGATATGGTGGGTAAACCCGTATTATATGTATAACCCGTTCCATCGATATTTATCCGTGGATATGGTGGGTAAACCCGTATTATATGTATAACCTGTTCCATCGTTATTCATCCGTGGATATGGTGGGTAAACCCGTATTATATGTATAACCCGTTCCATCGATATTTATCCGTGGATATGGTGGGTAAACCCGTATTATATGTATAACCCGTTCCATCGTTATTCATACGTGTATATGGTGGGTAAACCCGTATTATAGGTATAACCCGTTCCATAGATATTCATCCGTGGATATGGTGGGTAAACCTGTATTATATGTATAACCCGTTCCATCGTTAGTCATCCGTGTATATGGTGGGTAAACCCGTATTATATGTATAACCCGTACCATCGATATTCATCCGTGTATATGGTGGGTAAACCCGTAGTATATGTATAACCCGTACCATCGTTATTCATCCGTGGATATGGTGGGTAAACCCGTATTATATGTATAACCCGTTCCATCGATATTCATCCGTGTATATGGTGGGTAAACCCGTAGTATATGTGTAACCCGTTCCATCGATAATCATCCGTGGATATGGTGGGTAAACCCGTAGTATATGTATAACCCGTTCCATCGATATTCATCCGTGTATATGGTGGGTAAACCCGTAGTATATGTATAACCCGTACCATCGTTATTCATCCGTGGATATGGTGGGTAAACCCGTAGTATATGCCCTTCCCACATACAACGGATCAGCAGTCTACGATTTTGAAAACATCATAGAATAACTATGAAAAATCTCTCTAATTGATAGTATAATTTTAGAATAGAGATAAAAACAGTGTGGCGAAAGGAGACACTGCTTATTATTAGCAATTTCTACATTTGTCACAAAGTTTTCAAAAGTCGTGTACTACAGATACGTCGAAATTGCAGGTGGAACAGGGATAACTCTTGTTTTGTACGAGATCAAACTCAAGGTACACATTGTATACATAGCTGTATTTAGAAGGAGTAGTAATCCCTTTTTAACATTCCTATGCTATAGCTGCATGCTTATTTTGCTGTTTGTCAGTTGATTTTTTATAAGACAGGTAAAGGTTTAACAAAGTAACGTACAGTTTGGAAAGTTCCGGGTTTTTTGATATAAGAAAGTTAGCAGACAGTTCAGTGTAACTACATGTAACTGTATTCACATGAAACACAGACTTCTTTCTATCTATCGCCTTCTCTATATATTTATTGGTTCTCTCTTCTAGAGACCCTTAAAGTCGGTCTTCGTTTCTGTTGGTTCTCTCTTCTAGAGACCCTTAAAGTCGGTCTTCGTTTATGTCCGTGTGTTTGTTTGTAAAATGTTTGTTTGTTTGTAAAATGTTTGTTTGTTTGTTTGTGGCAAGCGTAGCGCCAAAACTATTCAACGGATTTTGACTAAACTTGGTAGGGATGAAGGGTCTAGGCTCTAGTTGTTCCTTTTGTAGTATGATCGCCATAGAAACCACCGTTGCTATGGAAACGGGCGAAAACTATCTCCTCCCACAGTTTTTCGAATTTAGAAACCACTCGGTGTGCGTTGTGTAGCCCATCAGTTGCTACATCGAATGATCGTCCCGATTTTTGATCCGTCTCTTCGTTTTCTTAATATTTGAGTTGCCGTAAGGGGTACCATTTCCGCGGAAAACACAGACACGTCAAAACTAAATATATCGACACAAAAAGAAATGGTTTCCTATTACCTGATCGCTGATTGGCTAAAAATCCACATAGCCATTACAACTTCCGTTTCCCGTACTTTTACACGAGGAGAAGAAATATTCAAGTGAATTTGACGCTGTTCTTTAGACAACTCAATAGCTTGTTTCATTAATCGTGCGGTGTCGTGAGAGTAGAGACAAGAGAGCACCATCGTCGCAGTATGCTTGTTTATATCTTTGTCTGTCTCTCTGTCGGAAATAAATGACATTTTGAAATTATATTTAACCCTTTACATGCTATGTCATTATGAAGCGCCCTATGATCAGGCACCTTTTCTAGCCGTATAATGATCATTGACCCAGGGACCACTGTCGCCGCGATGTAACTGAAATAATGTTGAACACGAATTAAAACCAAACAAAAAGACAAATGCGATGTACTTTCAGGCTCTAAATAAAAAAAAAATATGGACTGATGCCTACTTTTTCTTCGTTTTCTCCTATTTAAAGTCGATTGCTTAATCAGCGTCAAAAAATAAGAGGACTTGTTGAAAGCTAGGTGAAAAGGGGAGAAACTGCTCATTATGAGCAATTTCTCTTAATAACACATTGGTTTTTTTCTTGATTTAATAATACAATTTTCTTTTAGACACAATCCTATAACTTTAGCTGTAGATTGTCAAAGTGGTTTGCTTTAGGTATGTGGAAAAATTTAGATTTAATTTAACATGTGTGGAACTAAGCTGGATAAGATTTATTCATCATTATTTTCAATTATGACTAATAAAGACGACGTTTTCGATCGAGTGGAGGGACCCTGATCCACTGGAGACCTTTCTTTGAATAACTTCTTCTTACTTGATAATTACCCCTTCCGACACACAGACGCATCCTGATGCATCTGCAACAAATAACGTTGTCACAAAATGTTCAACTCTATGTAATAATAATTCTTCCATTTATAGAGATTTATCATCTTTTTGCTTAGATGTTTTCAGAGTCTTCTGCTGCTGCATAATTATCCAATGTTATATGTGGAAAAAGGGCGCCGAGCCCCAGTAGATCAGTCGGTGGCGACGCGGGCTGTAAATCTAGGGGTTGTGAGTTTGAATTCTAGCTCGGCCTACATTCTTTCCGACGTTTGAAAACAGTCACGGTGACAAACATCATTCGTCTTTTACCAATGGGTTAACAGTCTATGTGGAAAAGCAGCCAATTGCTTGGAAAGTATGTTGTGTGAAGGACGGGTGTGTGAAAGCCAGGACATACACGAGTAGGTGAACTGGCCGCCGTAATATGACTGACAGTCTGCGCGGACTGCGCAGGCTAGTCTGGGTCGATACATTACGCAGAGGCCATAATGTTGGTTTTCTCGCGGGATGGCTCATATGATGAAAATGTAAAATGTTAAGGAGCAGGTTAGTTTGGTGTTGTTTTGTTAATTCTGTCTGAACGGAAAATGTATCAGTTTTAAGTAGGTATACGTTTCAGTTTGATTAGTTTTGAAATAGCAACCTTTGTTGTTCAAGAGAGCAGCATTAGTGTCCAGTTATTATGTAACAGTGGCTGAACTGCAAAATGTATCGATCTTTATGTTCTTGTATGTTTTTTTAGGATTACCAATTTCCTGAAACAATGGATCAAGATGAAACGTTGGCAAAGCCAATCACGAATATAACAGAACAATCACACACGATGTGCCCTAACAAGAGCAAACAAGAATTTGATAGTGAAAAGGTTAACGAAGAATCTGACGATCTAAATAAGAGCGGTGTTGGCGATGGTTTTGAATCAGACAAGCACATCACGAATAGAACTCAAAACGAAATACGAGAACAACTCGGTTTTAACAGTGAAGACGTGCACGATGGGTTTCTAAACTGGATAACAGGTTGTGTGGGATCAAGGTCAAAACGTATAGATAAAGAAGCTCTGAATAAAAAAAATCAAATGACTCCTTTAAACAATACAGTTAACATTCGTAATCAGCCAAGTATAGACCCAGACGTGTACAGTTTTACTAACTCAAAACGTGGGTATTTAGTCAACATTGTCAACGACCGTTTTGCCAAACAGTCGACGAGAAAAGGCGCACACTTGGACCTATTAAAAATGATAGAAATTGGTCGAAAGTTCGGCTTTCGATTGTTTAATTACAACAACGATAAAAATCTTACGAGACACCAAACGATGTCATTGCTAACGGAAATCCAACACGCGGACCACTCTCAGTGTGACTGTTTCATGTTTATGATTAGTACCCATGGCATGGAAGAACCAAACCTCACCCTTCGCGGTAAAATGGACCAAGCCCTCATGTGTGCGGATGATGGACTCATCTTTACGAGTACCATACTGAACATGTTTAATGACAGCAATTGCCCGACACTGAAAGGAAAACCAAAAATCTTCTTTATACAGGCATGCAGAGGTAAGACTACTGATCAAGAAATCATAACCATTTAACACTTACAGACGTTTTCTGACGCTTCTGCAGTAGACGACTTTGGAAAACATTTTGTTTAGCACAAGCAAAACATCCTTCGCAGCAATGATTTCAGCTTTATTTAATAATTTAAGACTTTTTTTTTAAATATTTTAGAAAGGTTTTGAGGGCCCAACATACATTAAGGCGTCTCTAAAGGATACACATATATTTAACAAAAGTGTTTAGGCATTTTGATTTTACCAAAATGAAACTCACATTCTGTTGTCCCGGTTTCGATCCCCGCTGGCAACAGTCATATTGCGATGCCCTTGGGCAAGGCACGCTCCCTACGCTAATGCTGGTTTGTTTTATCCAGAGATCCTCAATCTGTCACCGTGATGTAATTGAAATAATGTCGCAAACGGCGTTAAGCCTAGATAACATATAAAACGCAGATTGTCAATTTATATAATTATGGTACTTTTTAGTAGTGGTAATAAGTTGTATGTGTACGTCCATGGAAAAAGACACAAGTTTGCTTTTGTGGCATCCGCATAGTCTGAACTAGATATGCACTGTTCACACAGTACTTTAATACGCTAGCTATAATTAGTTCTTGAAAACGTATTATTAAAATAAAACATAGCCGGTGGACAAACTGATATAAACCTACAGTGTTCAGAAATACCGCCCCCGTGGTGTAGTGGTAGCGTCTGCCCCGGATGCAGGAGATCACGGGTTCGATCCCCGGTCTGGTCTTACGAAAGACTTTACAAATGGTAGAAGTGGCTGCTCTCCTTGGCGCCCATGGTTGCGGGGTTAGCATTACGACTGACTGGCTGGTGTCAGGATAAATGAACCAGTAGTACTGGTAACTTAGCCCGGAAACGCCGTGATATAAATGAACAATTGTTGAAAGCGGCGTCAATCACAGGACAATTCATTATAAATATCAACTTGCACAAATTGTCGCACGGAAGGGCTCAAAGTAGGGAATATGAAAATTGCAGTGGAAAACGGTTAATATATGTGTGTAATAGCACAGAAAATATGTTTATTTTAAACGTAAGATGACTATTGAGGAATGCTTCTGAAACGGTGGACATGGAAATAACCGGGTTTTTTTCCCAGTCCTAACCAAACTACAAGGAAATAACCGGGTTTTTTCCCAGTCCTAACCAAACTACAAGGAAATAACCAGGTTTTTTCCCAGTCCTAACCAAACTACAAGGAAATAACCGGGGTTTTTCCCAGTCCTAACCAAACTACAAGGAAATAACCGGGTTTTTTCCCAGTCCTAACCAAACTACAAGGAAATAACCGGGTTTTTTCCCAGTCCTAACCAAACTACATATGTACAAGGATCAAACCGTCAAATGACAAACGTCCAATGCACAACCTAGATAAATACATTTGCTTCTTTCAAAAAAAAATCATTATTTAAAAACAATGTTGATTTTCTGTCTACATATTCCGTCAAATGTTCCAGAATGTACACTTTCAAACGTGTTCGATGCAGACAGCTCTTTAAATATCATCTCACCTACATAATGAATACATGTATATCATGTTTTGTCTTTCTTGTATATTTCCGATATCTCCAGGAGAAGCGTTTGATTGCGGTTCAGATGTATTTGTTGTCAGTCCAAAAGGAGTTGATAGGACATATGTTACTATTGATACGGGTAAATATAAACTGTCCCATTATCAGAACCGTTCTTATTCATATGCCTCGTGCTTGTGGAAAACTAGCCTTAGCCATGGCAACCAGAGTTATGCATGAAATTAATATCTTTTAACAATTTTGAAAGGGCACAATGGTGTGTAGCATTGTCTTGTGGTCTTCTACATAGCTTGTTCAAATTATGCCCCTGGGATCAACTGTTTAATATATAATTATAAAGGGAAACACTTCCTTTTAAATACGTAAGTAATTTTAACTTGACAACAGACAGACAACATGGGGTGTTAGCTATTGCTCTGTACATGTAGCAGTGTAGCTATACTGGGCCTCTTGCATTAGCTTGCCGTATCGCAAAATGAGTTATTGTGGTTGGCATGACAAATCACATTACATGACTGAGATAAGCAATCCAGGGCCATCATAGCCCTATTGTGACCTTTTTATAAGGCGTTCGATATCTTTACACAACCCGTTTTGGGAATATCCGATGGGTTTTTACCAACTTTCTTGTTTATATAAGATAATTTTCAGCTCAATCTTCTATTGATAGTAGTAATTGTATATGCCTTTATAGATTTAATCAATTTAATCAGACTGATCTGGATCTACATTGTTCACAAAATAACTTGTACCATTTCATCGACATGCTCTTATAAAACAAAACAAAAGTGCTAACATCCCGTTATGATTTATTTTAACTGACGACTTGAACATACTATCTTTCCTATTCACAGATAAACAGTCGAGACGTCCTAATAAGAAAAAATCCGTCGACGAGTCCGATACAAAACCATTTCAAGATTCCTGGGCACAGCATGGAATGAAACAAGTGCAATATCCACCATCGGATACAAGCAATACAACCTGTACGTTCAACCAGCACGTTCAATTTCAATGCGAATCACACCCTTCACACTCTGGATCTCAACCACGTTTCGTCGTACCTAAATGTGCACCATTTCCAGCTGCAGCACCCATCAGAAACAATTACACCGCAAAAAACGTGCCTTTTTTTCCAGCAGGTGGCGCTCACATACCACGCCCATTTCCACTTGTTGACACGCCTTCATTACGTTGTAACAACGACATGTTAGTAATGTACGCAATACCACAAGGCTTGTATGCATGGAGAAGTAAGTCCTACGGTTCTTGGATGATTTACTACCTTCATCAGATACTAATGTCTTATAATATGAACACGCCAACGAATTTCCTCAGTTTGTTGACGAAGGTATCCGCAGTTATGTCCCGTAGAGAGACGAACGCACCGTTCAGACTAGAGCTTCATAAGAGAAAGGCAATCCCTGTAATTGAACATAAACTCGATAAAGACATAATATTCCGGTCAAAGGTTCCGGGTGCAGTATGGATAAAAAAGGTCAAGCAAATGTCTCTCTAGAAAAGCATCGATGTTTTATTTCTCTTAACTTCTCCGCTGTGTAGTGTTTAGAGTGTTCGCCTCGAGGCAGACCAGGGTGCGTTCCAAAACCGGTCAGGTCATACCACATACTTTAATAATGGTAGTAATGGCTTTCCTCCATGGCGCCCAAGGGTGCTAGGATAGTATCACGATTGATGCATCGGTGTTGGTAAATTATCCAAGGATACGCCGTGATAAATAGCACTGCTAGTATTGGTAAATTATCCAAGGATACGCCTTGATAAATAGCACTGCTAGTATTGGTAAATTATCCAAGGATACGCCGTGGTAAATAGCACTGCTAGTATTGGTAAATTATCCAAGGATACGCCGTGATAAATAGCACTGCTAGTATTGGTAAATTATCCAAGGATACGCCGTGATAAATAGCACTGCTAGTATTGGTAAATTATCCAAGGATACGCCGTGATAAATAGCACTGCTAGTATTGGTAAATTATCCAAGGATACGCCGTGATAAATAGCACTGCTAGTATTGGTAAATTGTCCAAGGATACACCGTGATAAATAGCAATGCTAGTATTGGTAAATTATCCAAGGATACGCCGTGATAAATAGCAATGCTAGTATTGGTAAATTGTCCAAGGATACGCCGTGATAAATAGCACTGCTAGTATTGGTAAATTATCCAAGGATACGCCGTGATAGATAGCACTGCTAGTATTGGTAAATTATCCAAGGATACGCCGTGATAAATAGCACTGCTAGTATTGGTAAATTATCCAAGGATACGCCGTGATAAATAACACCGCTAGTATTGGTAAATTATCCAAGGATACGCCGTGATAAATAGCACCGCTAGTATTGGTAAATTATCCAAGGATACGCCGTGATAAATAGCACTGCTAGTATTGGTAAATTATCCAAGGATACGCCGTGATAAATAGCACTGCTAGTATTGGTAAATTATCCAAGGATACGCCGTGATAAATAGCACTGCTAGTATTGGTAAATTATCCAAGGATACGCCGTGATAAATAGCACTGCTAGTATTGGTAAATTATCCAAGGATACGCCGTGATAAATAGCACTGCTAGTATTGGTAAATTATCCAAGGATACGCCGTGATAAATAGCACTGCTAGTATTGGTAAATTGTCCAAGGATACACCGTGATAAATAGCAATGCTAGTATTGGTAAATTATCCAAGGATACACCGTGATAAATAGCAATGCTAGTATTGGTAAATTGTCCAAGGATACATCGTGATAAATAGCAATGCTAGTATTGGTAAATTGTCCAAGGACTCGCCGTGATATTATTGAAGTAATGTTTAAAACGGCATTAAACAACATGCATACAAAATATTTCTCTTAAGGTTAAACCGTTTTCCTCTGAGTACCTGCAAATGCAATCAACAACGAGCTATTAAATATTGATGAACTAGTAACGAACAATGTATGCCCAAGATTATATTACATTAACCTGCAAGTCGATCTTGATCTGAGCAGAAACTATGCTTATTGTGCTTCGTCTACCGCGCTCTTTGTATTCTCTATTCATTTAGCTTTCAACATTATTTCAGTTATATCACAGAGACAGTTCACTTATTTATGATCCCTGGGTAAACAAACCAGTACTAGGCTAGAAAATGTGCCTTGCCCAAGGGCACTCCACCATGTCCGTAGTGCCGCGACTGGGGATCGAACCCGGGACACCCGGTTTCGAAATCCCCGACGCTAACCACTCGACCACAGCGGATTCCTTTGTATTCTCTAACACATGACTCAGACACATAGCAGTGCAAATCTACCACGATCTTGTAAGCCTGGGATTATCGTCCTGGCGTTCCTGGTTCAGCCCCAGTTGGTGGCAGTTATGGTTGGGTGCCCTTGGGGAATGCATATTACCTAGTCTAGTACTGGTTTGTTTATTCACCCAGCGACCATACATTAGTATTTTGTCGCCGAGATATAACTGAAATAATATTGAAACGGTGTTAAAACCACAAATAATACAAGCATTACAATATATGGAAAAACATGTTTTTTTCATATTGAAGCCATATGTTTTACAATAGAATCATTTTTAAACTATTCAAATACTTTGAGCATATTTAGATCAGGGTAAATATCTTTAATTTGCCAACACCATTGACAAAATCGTTTGCAAAATGCGTTTTAAATGAACAGTGTCAGGGTAAAAGATGAATATAGATGATACCACAATTAATAAAAGCATTGCAATACATGGGAATACATGTTGAAGCAATACGTTTTGCAATATTATCAGTTTTAAAACTAAGCAAGTACATTTAGCTTAATTGAAAGGATAACCTATGACTAAAAGTGGAAACATTGTGGCAAAAGAAGAAATTGATCATTTTGAGCAAATTCTACTTTCGTCACCATGTTTTCAAAAGGCCGTCTGCTACAGATGCGTCAGAAAGCGTCTATATGAGGGAAAGGGTTATACTGTTGTTCAAGCATTTAACCTTTCTCCTGATTTAAACATCGGCGAACAAAAGAGAATAAATTGCACATCGTGAGCATGATCTCCTTTTTACCCTCAAAATGAGCAATTTCTGCTTTTACAGCAATATTTTTCAATTTTGTTCAATATTAAATTGCGACTCCACTTATAGAGATTTACCATAGTTTTGTCCAGATGTTTCCAAAGTCGTCTGCTGCAGAATTGTCGCATGAGGGAAAGGGATAAACATAATTATAAGGGTTAGCATTCTGTATTTGTATATATTTCGATTGTGTTCAACCACAATAAAACGGATTTCCGTCTAAGTTATTGTTCCCCCATATTCATGAGTGCGTCCGTGTAAAAAGGTACACGTTGGCATTTGTGAATAGTGTAGATTCAGATCAGCCAGTGTATCTGCTGAGTCATATCAGAAACTAAACAAGTTGACAGATTCTTCTAACAGCCTATGCCATTCCCTGAGAAAATTACATTATGAACTCTGCGTAATGTATCGACCCATATCTACATGCGCAGTCCGCGCAGGCTAATCTTTGCCGACACATTCCCCATCAGGGGGATAGATTATAGAGTAATGACTTCTGAAACAGATAATCAACAGGAGGCGAAAAAAGTATGTCCGGGTTAGCCTGCGCGGCATGCTTAGGCTGATCCTGGTCAATACTTTACGCAGAGTCCACAATGTTTGTTCTCTCGCGGAAAATGTGAACAGTGTAGATCTCGATCAGACTTTGCGGAAGCTTAATTACGATAAATTTCCGCAAGAGTATTGACAGCCCCATTTTATTGTCGCATACAAACTGGTTATATACTTTCATTTTCACGTACCCAGTAACAGTCTTAATTTGACCTCAGCAATTTCGCCTGTCACTTCTTTGTTTGAGTAATAAAGTTCCTGAATCACTAAATAAATAATAATGATATCGTTGTTGCTTTGGAATTATGATATTAACAGACCAACAGCATGCGCATTAACACTTTATTCTAATATTCAATTGATTAGCATTTTTAAGAACAAACCTTGATCTATTGAGATACATTGCATGCATTTTATAACGCATCTGGGTGGGAAAGCTATTCTACAGCACATGCTAAACCCTTACACATTTGCAGACGCGTTCAAACGCATCTGCAGCAGACGAATTTTGAAGACATTGTGACAAAAGGAGAAACTGCTCATTTAAACTCTATCCAATGATAATATTTGTTATTTAAAAGAGTTCCCATGTTTTTGTCTAAATATTTTATTTTCAAAGTCGTCTATTGAGACTTGTTGTATGTGGGACAGCTAATGATCAATTAGTAATGAGCCGCGTCTAGTGATTTGGGGTCTAATTGATTCTTAGATTTGACATCATATGAGCCGTTCCGCGAAGAAACAAACATTGTAAACTTTGCGCAAAATATCGACCCGGATCAGCCTAATCATGCCGCACAGGCTTACCCGGATAGACACGTTTCACCTCCTGTGGATTTTCTGTTTCAGGAGTCATTACTCTATACCTCTATCCCCCTGAGACGGAATGTGTCGGCCCGGATCAGTCTGCGCGGACTGCGCAGGCTGATCTGGGTCGATACATTACGCAGAGGCCATAATGTTATATCGAGGACTACAGTACGCGTAGACGTATGGTGGAAAAGGAATCCGCCCTTGTCGAGTGGTTAGCATCGGGAATTTGAAACCGGGTGTCGATCATGGTGGAGTGTCCTTGGCCAAGGCACATTTCCTAGCCTGGTACTGGTTTGTTTACCCCTGAATAGGGGAACTGTCGTCGTGATATAACTGAAATAATGTTGAAAATGGCGTAAAACCCCCAATAGAACCAAACGTGTGGCGAATGCTCTGGTGACACTGTGCGGGTGAAGCCGCCGCTGCTCGCACAGGGAAAACCCTAAACCGTTTGAGACTGCCCCTGCAGTACATGCCATGTGTATTATTTCGTGGAAAAGCGGTATATGCCTAAGTTCGTTTGTCAATTGGTTGTATTGTGGTACATGACTGCATTGCGACATAAGCCCTTAATGTATAAGAGGCTTAGTTCCAAATACGCTTATCTACAGTTAATAACAGTATTGAGATACGACTGGATTTCGTGTGGCATATAATCCCACACACGCATTATGCACGTCCGGGTTTAGTATCTTGATATAACAGGCCCAGCTAATAGGCACTTTATCCAGTATCGGCCAGAATAGGAGACGTCGTATCAAATAGCTGTTACCGTGCTGAAAACATGGCAGGGATATATTTGGCGTTGCTGTTGAGTTTAGCGGTCGTTTCTATAGCGGAACCCTTTCCAGCCCTGAATACATCGTGCATAAGTTACCCGAAAACAGTTTGTGTACCCATATCAAAAGACTCGGATTTTGAAAATAATGTGATGAATCGGGATTGGATCGAAGGTTACCATACCGCTAGAAGATCGTACTTTAGGGCATACATGGCTGTTTATGACGAGGTGAATTACCCAAAGTACAAAGATATCTGGCAAGATAAATCTGGAAATATCGTCATCAATGGTAAAGGTGTGTTGTGGATTGGCTTCGGAAGACCAGCGCGCCAGATTGCGTTCGCCTTGAAATATCAAACAGACGGCAAAAAAAAGAAAGACAATAACAAACCTCTGATTCGATCGTTCCTTGTGGATGCCGACACCGTTATAGAAATCTCAAGAAGATCCATAGAGGAGAGATGGCGCTCCAGAGGGCTCGATATAAATGTTGACCAGACAAAAAGCCCGAATCAATTTGGATTGGATTCTGTCTCTACTGAGCTGCTTCGACAAAACGCTTTGAGTGGCTCAATGGTAACATACTATCTTGTAAAGAATAACAAGGAACACGCTTTTTGGGGTCTTTATCGAAGCTACACACTTTTAGAAGCCCGGGTTAAAAAACTCAATCTTGATAGAGTCTTCCCTCATAAAACAGGCCAATGCGAGACAGAAAAGTTGTTTTCCATCACAGAAGACGTGGTATCTATCGAAACCAGGTTTAATCCAGACAATGCTGAAAAACAATCTGCAACCTACAAGGGTTTCCTTGTGAAGAGAAAAGTGCTTCTAAACCTGATCGACGAGATTAGGGAGTTTTATACAAGAGGTGGAAAGCCATACAACATTTTGAGGACTAACTTCGAAAAGTACGTGGTTAACAATAAGCGAATAATTGACACCTTTCGACTAGGGGAGGATGTGACAAAACAAGCACTCGATTCCATTGAAAAAAGTCTTCTTGCCAACATCAACAAAGCCAGCCCATCAAAAGGTGCGGATATTGAGTTGTGGAAACGTTTTTCAGCCTCTGTGAACCAGATTAAAACGTTTACTACTTACAGTGGTACGGAAGTCAGGCTTGGGAATAACATCATTAGGGAGTGGCAAATCTTCACGAATTATCAAGCCTTTAGCCTTGCACAGGGTTTGATTCCTAAGATGCAGTTAGCCCAGGACAGCACGAACATCCTCATCAGAATGTCGTATAGCCAAGAAGAAACTCCCGCCGATGTATGCAGTATCATCAAACGCAACTTTATGGGTAACCGTGTCGACAGACTGCAGCTGGTTTCTCCCCTTCACGACAGGCTAGAGCTACTCACATATGCTAAACGGGTGTCAGATTGCGTCGAGAGGAATGATGGTGCACACTATCTGGAGAAACCATTATATGCTACAGTCGTAGAGATATACGGACAGGACAATCGCCAGTACAGATTCTATCCTGATGCACAGGTCGGATGGTCAGTGCAGAAGAAAGGCACGATGTTTCTTTTCCAAGACGGATTGGTTGTAAATCTACGTATAAAAGGTCTGGCCCGGAATGTTCAAGATATCCTCTGCGTTATCAAGCTAGAGAAAGAGAACCCAACTTTGAAACGAAGAATAGATGACATGATACAAGATCATGGTCACGGGCTCATCATTATGCCGCAGGAGTATATCAAGTGGCCAAAAGCTAATAAACCAATACACTGTTAAAATGAATGATGTGTGCGACGTTAAACAACATGTGTGTATCTTGATATGCGCGGCTATATAACTACAACACAGCCAGCACAGACACACAGTATTATACTTGTCTATAGTGTTCATTATTATATACCTACTATGAATCAAAGTATTTGATTGGACGAGAAGCAGTCACGTGTGATTCAATAAAAAATGACTATTTGACTCCTTTTCGCTTTTATTCTAAAATTCAGGTCCAATAGTCCATTTTCGAGTCAATAGTTCATCTGTTATGACGTTATTGTTTGAAATGACGTCATGCACGTGCATAACCAACATTTTAACGCGCGTTATAATTTTATATTTTAGTTTTTTTTGTGTTCATCACTTTTGCTTGTCTGTGATTGGCTGAAAAATTTTGTTCATAAGCTCATGAACAAAATTTTCCTTGGATTCTTGGAAAAAGCGACCGAATACTAAGAAAGTGAAGTCACGTCATAACGTTATTACTTTTGGCGCCAAATTGGACTAATGTTTGACGTTCTATATTATGGAAAATAAAGTTATTAAATTACTATTATGTTTATCACCAACGGTAAAAGCCATATTAATGCTAAAATATAAGGAATGGACAGCTTATTTTTCGTGTTCATGGGGGATATGAACAAAAAAACCTGATCACACATTCTATGAAACCGCTTCGCGGTTTCATAGCGCGTGATCAGGTTTTTTTGTTCATACCCCCCATGAACACGAAAAAAAAGCTGTCCATTCCTTAAATAAATAAACTAGTTAAATTATGCGTTTTTCATGAAGATATATAATAAAACAGCTATTTACTCCCTTTGAGTTCAATGGTGAAAAACTATTCTTCCTCGCAAATGACTATTGACCCGAAATAGAGAGCTATTGACCTCGACTTCGTCTCGGTCAATAGTTCTCTATTTCGGGTCAATAGTCATTCACTTGGAAGAATAGTTTTTCACTATTGACCTCAAGAGGAGTAAATAGCTGTATACTATTTATTAATTAATTTTCATATGTATACTTACAAGTTAAAACTTGTCCAGTTCGCTGATGATTAAACCGGTTGCTGGACTAACAAATAGCTGGATAAGGATTCACTTAACAACTTACAATTAACGCTTGATGAACATGTAAAATGTATAGCTATTGGCTTTAGTAACAACTTACAGTTAACGCTTGATGAACATGTAAAATGTATAGTTATTGCTTCAGTAACAACTTACAATTAACGCTTGATGAACATGTAAAATGTATAGCTATTGGCTTCAGTAACAACTTACAGTTAATGCTTGATGAACATGTAAAATGTATAGCTATTGGCTTCAGTAACAACTTACAGTTAACGCTTGATGAACATGTAACATGGAAGGCTATTGGCTTCAGTAACAACTTACAGTTAACGCTTGATGAACATGTAAAATGGAAGGCTATTGGCTTCAGTAACAACTTACAATTAACGCTTGATGAACATGTAAAATGTATAGCTATTGGCTTCAGTAACAACTTACAGTTAACGCTTGATGAACATGTAAAATGTATAGCTATTGGCTTCAGTAACAACTTATAGTTAACGCTTGATGAACATGAAAAATGTATAGTTATTGGCTTCAGTAACAACTTACAGTTAACGCTTGATGAACATGTAAAATGTATAGCTATTGGCTTCAGTAACAACTTACAGTTAACGCTTGATGAACATGTAAAATGTATAGCTATTGGCTTCAGTAACAACTTACAGTTAACGCTTGATGAACATGTAAAATGTATAGCTATTGGCTTCAGTAACAACTTACAGTTAACGCTTGATGAACATGTAAAATGGAAGGCTATTGGCTTCAGTAACAACTTACAGTTAACGCTTGATGAACATGTAAAATGAAGACTATTGGCTTCAGTAACAACTTACAGTTAACGTATAATGTATAGCTATTGGCTTCAGTTCTAGTAGTACCTGCGACGTGAAGCGAATGTTCATACTTATCCTTGTACATCTGCAAATGACGTCAACATTGTTGGTATAAATATTGGCTTTTGTTTTCTTATTTCCTCCATGTAATCCTCATTGTACATAACATTATAATTTCAAAGTGAGGGTTTGTGAACGACTTTCTGATTTTTTCCGAAATAAAGTATTCTAACTCCATTTCTTGTTAGTTCTCAGTTAAGAATTATAACTGTACGTTTTTATTTAGATCACTTGGTCTATTATGATCACTCTTTGTCCTTCGTTAACTTTCAGATTTAAACGACATCGAGCAGACGCCTCCTACACCAATTTCAACCACACGTCACATGAATGTTCATGTGTTGGTCCTCTTTCGAAAAGGTTCAACAATTTCAATTCTATGTCGAACTTTAGTTGCTGCAACAATTGATATAGTTGGTTAAGTTGGTGAAGATCTTCTTTTAGTGACCCACTACACAGTACGTCAAGCTGTATTGATTGGTTGAAAGACATAACAACAAAGCGGAATCAGAAAAGGGGGTAAAATTAACTTTTAGCTTCAAATGACGTTTCAAGAATGTTCCTCTGGCGGACCTCTTTCACAGTTGTTCAAAGATTTAAATTATATTTAGAACTTCAGTTGCTGCGGTATCAGAAAGGAGGGAATTTAGAATTTAGAATTTAGAAATTATTTGTACACTCAGCACGTTAACAGTATGTCATATGGGGACATATCATAGTAACAATAATATTTTAACAAAAGATAAACCAAAATACATGGCTTTCACACACAACACTCGCACAAACTTTCACACTGTCCGTCAAGTAACATATATCCACGTTACGTTACCTATATAATATATAGTATATACTTAAATATGAACGATTTCTCTTCTTCAAGTTGTTTTTGCTTGTATGATGTCTTAACCCAAATTCAACATTTTCGGTTATATAACTTCGTTTCATGTGTAAGTTTCGAGTACGACTGGTCTATTATTCTGTCACTTGAGCGCTAAGAAGGCAAAGTCAATCGTACCTTTTTTAATGAGTTTGGAATCGACCCGGTCGCGGATCGAACCCGGGACCTCCAGCACCAGAGGCGGTTGCTCAACTGCTATATTTCCGATTTGTTGTTCTCTGTATAAACTGTCAGGGGCGTACCTGGATTAAAATCAAGTATACGCACAGACGTGCTAGAGGGTTCCAACATTGCATCTGGTGCATTCTAGGAGCATCTTTTTAGCACATACAGAAAACATAAACTTGGCATAACCACAAACAGATGCATTGCATCGCCTGTAAATAAATAAACAAAACAATTGGAACGATTATGTATTCATGATTTTAACACGAACTATATTTTTCCATGGAACAAAGAGGTATCTGGGGTGTATTGAGATTGCCCTAACACACTGAACGCTTGTACAGGTGCTAGTTAAACGCAGTTATTTGAAGACAACCGAGTTGTCGGTTAGTTTAATAGGATAACCTGAGTATATCCCACATTATTTTGTGATTATATGGAATACATATTATCTTTGTTAAGTGGTGGGCGGTTTTTTTTCAACAACCAATAGACTCCACCATTGTCAGAATTGATATACATGTAGTTGGTAAAGTTAACTCCCACATGTTCACATACTGACCGATACTCGTCTCCAATCTCTGTTAAACAATATAGATAAATTAATCAAAATTCGTAATTTAGCAATGTTCACAAATACAATACTGAATCCGTTCACTTTAACATTATTTAAAAGACTAATTATTCTAACACAGGTACTGAAGCAATTATAAAATCGGAGTTTAAAACAGTTTGCCTAGATCAAGTTTAAACTTAATTATACATCGATTTATATTTTATTAACACGCACGATGTCTGCTTCCAGTTTGACTGATTCGTCTGGATTGCAAACATCCGTGGAAAATATTGAAACGTCGAAATATTGAAAAATTGATACCATTTTTGGGAATTATTCGGGTTAAAGGAGAAATAGCTTGTTTTTCAAGTAGTTCTCCATTTTCAAGAATGTTTTCAAAAGTTATATGTTGAATACATAAGCTGTCGGAAGTCGTTTACATCAGGTAAAGAATTAACCCTCATCCTGCTGAGTTAATCCTCCGTGATTTCAGATATGTTCTCGCCCTATGATAAATTGATTGATTAGGGTTTAACGCCGTTTTCAACCATTTTGCAGTCATATCACGGCGGCCAGTTCACCTACTCATGCGTTGTCTGGCTTTCCCTCACCATATTTTCCAAGCAACTGGCTGGTTTTCCACAAACACTATAAGCCCATTGGTGGAATACGAATACAAACACTATAAGCCCATTGGTGGAATACGAATACAAACATTATAAACCCATTGGTGGAATACGAATGACGCGAGTCACAGTGACTTTTGTCAAACGTCAAAAAGAATTTAGTATGAAGTTCTAACTCAAAACCCCTATATTGACAGCCTGGATCGCCACCGATTGAGCCACCGGGGCTGGGCTCTTGTCCAATGATCTACTAATTGAATATCGGGCGAAATAGAGCAAACAATGACTTGACGTGTGTGTATAGACATATCTTGGTCTTCCTGTTAATGTGGTTTTAAATCGAACATTTATTCACAGGATACAATATGCATCTTGCAGGATGACACCACCAAGGCGGTTCTAACCAAACTGCACGAATTGGCAGACTAATACAAATTATTCTTTCTTCATTGCCCTTACACCACTCAGCCTTCAGTTTGTATTGCATATTTGAACTCTTTTTTATTTTTTACAATTAATCTGACAAAGTGTACGCATTGGCGTAGGTGCGTGTCCCTGCATGCGCGCTTGAGTCGAACCCACTGCCGTACAGTTAGATAACTTTATCTTATGGAAGTTGAATTACCGAATTCCCGTGGTCGATGTTAGCGTTTTTCTAAGTTTATATCGCCAATTATTGAGTTTTTGATTCAGTCCACGTTATTTTGTAAATTTAGATTCTAGTTCTACGTTAAACTCTGTAGTCTAGGTTACCGCAATTTCAATGAAACCAAAATACTTCGCTTCTCGTTTATTGAATCTGACGAGACCGCATAAAAGGTCGTCTCGAATTGACCCTATGCATTTAAATATCATACAATCGGTACACTCGGCAAACACCTCTTTTTATCTGGTGTGTTTATACGGGTTAGCTCCCCTGTTTATATCCAACAATTTGTAGCGACACTTTGATTGACGGATGCCAAGGTCAATCTGAGACGATATCGAGCGCTTGGCGTGAAAGGGTTGTAACTAAAATTAGTATTTCTTTACCAAGGTTAATCACCTCGCAATAAAGTCTTTATAAGCATTAACTCATTTTTCTTGCTAAACAATTGAAATTGAGGTGCCATTGCTCGTTCACCTAAATTTGCATTGTTTACAAAGGGGTCAAAATTGCCCCTAAACCAGGGTTTTCAAAATAGGTTTTTAGTTACAATCGTTTCACGCCAAGCCCTCGATATGTAATCGGTAGTCTACAGATATATATGAGCTCTTGCTACTACAGCGAAGCTGCTGTCTTGTTCTGATGAAGTTTTGGGTAACCGGGGATGCACACAATAGCCAGACCGAGATCAATCTCATCATCGTAAAGACGTTTAGCGCTTATGTCTGTATATTAGCTGTAACCAAGGAATACAAACTCTAACATCCAGGTATTTGTGACAACTGGAGATAAAGATCTGCACGTGTATCAATGTTAACACTTTCCAAAAAACATCAAATTTATATATGCATTATAGGTTATTGACCCTGTACTGTGAAATCATCGTTGGACCGAGTTCTTTGGTTGACGTTGCCGAGCTTGCGAGGCTACGTTCGCCAAAGAACGAGGTCCAACGATGATTTCACAGTACACGGTCAATAACCTTTTTATTGCATACTTTCATATTGTAAACTATTTGCTTTACGTTGTGGAGGTTTTTATTATTATCTAGAATTGATAAATCTGCTTCCGAATTAGAAACAAACTGTTTGTTTACATAAGTAGTAATTTTTGTGCAAATGCCGTTTGAATTATAACGGTGACGTAATTTTTTTAAATGACGTCATGCACGTTCATTACCAACATTTTAGACGCGCGTTTTAGACTGTTTTCATGTCAAAAACGTACTGTTAGCATGAGACAGTAAGAAATTGTCCATGATCAATATATGAAAATTTAACATTACAAAGTCCCGTGAGGTTTAACAATGATATTTAGGTCAGCTATGTTTGTTTACATAACAAAAGTAGTCCCTAGCATATTAATTATGCAGAATTTTCGCACGTCCTTATCTACGGTCATGATCACTCCTTGACAGCGGTCATGATCGAAAATCATGACCACTTTCTTCAATGCAAAATGAACGCGACAATATGAAAGTATGCAATAAGTGTATTTACAGATCAACAGATCCACTGTGTGTTAAAGGTTTCTTGGAAATATTGTTAGTGGCGTGAAGCTGCAGGTTTATCTAGATCTACTGTAGTTAAATGGATTCTAAGATTGGTCTACCTGGAGCTACTATTCGTATAATCTGATCAGATACCAATCTTTTGCTGACGTGTTTTTAAAGTTTAAAGTAATTACATGGTATTGAAAAAAAAAAAGATACGAGTTTTTACTAAATGAAAGTACATGTATATATCGGATCGAGTAGAACGTAAATGATGGAATAAGAGAGTGTGTACCTTCATCGACTGCCGAGATACAGGTAAATCTAAATTTTTAACCCTTTCCTTCATACGACAATTCTGCAGCAGACGCCTTTGAACATATTTTATCAAAAAATAGAAAATCTTTATAATTGAATGGATAACCTATGACTAAAAGTGGAAAATGTAGGAAATAAGAAAAACTGGAACGTTCTGAGGTGGGTTTTTTTCGACTTCAGAAAGGTCGGGAACAGATAGACCCCCCAAAATATGAAGTTTTTTAAGTAAAACATATTTTTATTAGAAAATACTTACCAGTCATTTAATACCTGATATATAATCTCAATACCGTTAATTCATCCAGAAAAGAAGCTCGCGCAGCCATGCATAGCCCTCACGCCTGTGTGATATACACGGCCGCCGGTTCAATCCCAGCATACTGCCCGATTGACTGCCGAAAGGTTATGTCCTAAGACATTGCCCAGTTAAACGGTCCTCCAAGTGACTGTGTCCGAGGACATTTGTCAATTGGAATTCTGTAGAATTCTGTAGAATTCCGAGAATTCATAGAAGAATTTTGTTTACACGGTGACCGTTTGCACAACCGTTTATGCCCAGTGACTAATTAATTACTTGGTAGGCACTTGACTCATTCTCTAGCACTATCGACTCATTACATTCGTATGAGTGTAAGGAACGACAACTCTGCGAAGGAGATTTGCACTTGGCTGTGTTCGAAAACAACTGGTTGTCCGATCATAAGATTGACAAAACGGTTACCCGCTATCGGTTTCCGGAGTCAACTTGACTTAACGACTGCTCGTTACCCAGCTCTGGGTACGTTCAGTAATGGTAGCTCCCTCTGACCATTACTGTCCGGTTGACTAATGATAGGCTGATGTGAGGCTGTTCTATCACCAGTCTCCAAAGGCTTCTGTCCGCAGACATATAACTTGGCACTCTGTAGGAGTCCGGGGACTGCTGTACTGCAGAGTGAAGAATTTGCTCGAAATCATTACAGGTTTTAACGACGTCTTCAGCGTCAACTTTCGGGCATACAGTATTAGGCAACACCCTAAAATACTTCCTAAAATGTTCTGCTGTAGAGATCAACGCTCTACAGCCGGCTCGTCATCTGAAGGGGACTGCCCCCCCCCCCCCCCCCCCCCCCCCCCCCCCCTGTCAGACCAAGAGGTGGGAGAGTGTCGAGGCATACGATGCTTGACTCTAACCCGTTTATTCAATCTGTGTGTATTTTATTTTTGTGTTAATGTGTCGATCGTGTGATATGAACCTCCTCTCCGC